>CM074738.1:50338127-50465627 GCA_037367245.1 Phrynocephalus guinanensis
TAGGATCCTCTAGCATACTGAGGAAAATGGATTTGGTTATAGACAGTATAGGCAGAGATGCACTGAGCAGAGGAGAATTATTTCAGTCGGGGTAATATTCAACAACTTGTCCTGACAAGCAATTCATCTACAACCAACCCTTAGATCACAAGATTTCCTGAAACAACAGGGGCAGAAATGAGCACTGTTTGTCTGGGTTTTTTATTTGTTGACCTCTTGCCAATTGTCCCTGAAAGATTAAGTTTAACAGATCTGCAGAATAGAGATGGGCACGAAATGAACAATTTTTCATTTCCATTTTCGTTTTTTCGTTTCGTTATGCAACGAAATGACAAATGAATTTTATCTCTAAAATGAAATGAAACGAACAGAAACACCAGAAATTTTGTCGTCCGTTTCGTTTTCATTATGGCAATACATTGAACTGCTTTAAATGCTAAAAAAATCACAACAAATTAAAATAAATGGTAATGAAATGGTAACAAAATGAACAAAAATGAAAATGAATTTTTTGCAAAAATTCACAAAAAATGGAAACGAAACGAAACGGACCGCCTAAATGACAAACGACAAACGAAATGCCATTTTTTTCATTCGTGCCCATCTCTACTGCAGAAGCTTATGCCTATCTCTTTGTTGCTCTTGGCAATTTCAGGCTCTTAGGCTGTTCAGTCAGTTTCAATGACTTGTCAGGGATTGTTGACAAGCATTTGAAACTGACCAGTGTAGTAGTTGGATTCAACAAGAGCAACAAAGATGCAGAACTATTGGGAATGACAATATCTTAGGCACAAGCAGTGCAGGCTTGTCAATCTTGTGCTGGAAGCAATAGGTGTCTAAGTTGCTGAGATGATATCCTGCAGAGAACAGCATCAGTTCCCACACCTTGATGGTATGTGCAAGAATTCGCAGGAAAAAAAACCAAGAATATTGTGCTGATAAGGAAATTTCAAGGGAGAGAAATAAAAAGACAGTGGGCCCAAAAGATGCTTCCTCCTTGGGGCAATAAAACACATACTTCACATCATTTAAGATTAGAAGCAAAGCATTGCTGTTATCTCATCTTAGCCGTAATGTCAATCCATGAATGACGACACACACACACACACACACACACACACACACACACACACACACACACAGAGAGACACAGAGAGAGAGAGAGAGAGAGAGAGAGAGAGACAGACAGACAGACAGACAGACAGACAGACAGACAGACAGACAGACAGACAGACAGAGAGTGTATATATATAACCCTATATATATATAGGAGTTCCATCACAATGCTGTCCACCAGCAAATTACTCTCAGTACAATCAGTAGGAGCTTTGCAGATCCTCTCCAGCATTGGGACAGTGGTAACTGTTGTCAAGGGAGCAGGGAAGGTGGTTGTTAATGGCAATGAGATCAACTGTATTGCTTGCATTGCTATCCATGAGTGTTGCCAAAAAGGGCACCTGGCAGGTAGTGGTAGCACATAAATCTGGCTGCATGTCACTATGAAAGCACTAACCCTAGAACATGCATGTAGTAGCAGATTTTCAAAACAGAACATGGCATCCTTGGGTACAATCCCCACTCTCAAAAAAAAATTTGCACTGGAAATACTGGTAAAAGGCTTTTTTATATGTCTTGTTGTATTAGACTGTCTGTGTTACCCTCTGGCTACACTGCATAATGACTGCTGTTTTGTTTAGAATGAATTGCTGTTAAGATCATTATCACTAGAGATGGGCACGACTTAAAAAAAAAATTTTCGAGTTGTCGTTAGTCGGGCCGGTTCCGTTTCGGGCCGTCTCCGTTTTTCGTGAAAATTTACAAAAATTAGTCGGTTCGTTTTTTTGTTTTTTCATTTTCGTTAGTACTGGTTTTTGGGGGGGGAGCGGGCTCCTGGAGGCACCTCTTTGGGGTGGGTGCCTCCTCTGGCCTGCTATAAAGGGAAAGTGGGCTCCTGGAGGCACCCGTGGGTGCCTCCTATCCTCACCCACTAGGAAGGGGAAGCAGGCTCCTAGAGACCCCTCAACATGGGGGTCTCCCCTCCTCACCTGCTGCTGCTGCAAAATGCTATGCAATAGCCATATGGATATTGCATAACAGAATGTGCAGACAGTGACTGTGAAGACTAGTGGATGGCACTGAACCCAGAGCCATAGTGAGATGCCTAACTAAGGCTCTCACACCACCATGTCTCACACAGAAGGGAATTGTACTTGCGTGTAGTGCAATGCAAGTACATCTGGCTTAGGGTTAAGGTGGGTTAGGGTTAGGGCTAGGGTTAGGCTAGTGACGGGTAAGGTTACGGTGGGCTAGTGGGTTGCACCTCTGGGTGCCTCTCTGACCCACTAAGAAGACAGTCTGTGACGTATGGGTACGGAGTCTAGGGTTAGGGTTAGGGTTAGGGGGCTAGGGCAGGTTTTAGGGGGCTTTTTGGCACATCCCAGAAGTCTCCATGGCCAAGTGGCCATGCGATTGGTGGGATGGCTCCAAAAATTTGCATGGTCGTCCACTCCCACATGGCTGGCCACTCGGCCAGCCCATCATTGCGCATGTGTAAAAAAAAATCAATGGAGGACAGAGGACGAGGAGAGGAGAGACATTTTGTTGCAAGAAAAAAACCCACTGCTACTGTGAAAAATCTGGCAGTTTATAAATTTTTGCGTGTTTCTGTTGTGCTTGTGTGTTTTTGGACCACGATTTCAAAAACAATATTGCGTTCACCACCCCATTTTGGATCCCCCGCCCGCACCGCATGGCATGGCGATGGTGACTCGTGTCCGGCTGCCCAGGACGGGGGGGAGGCGGGACCCCCCCTCCAGAAACCACCCCTCCGGTAGGTGCCCTGCGCCCTTAGTCAAGCAGGCATTTTTCTGCCTGCTTTTTTGGCCCGGGAATGGGTGGGGGGAGAGTTTAAAAGTTTTTTCCTGTGCCGTCCGTGCCACTTGCTTGCGCTTTAATTGCGGCGGGCGGTGGGCGGCGAGACTGGGCTTTTTGCTGGCTGGCTGCGAGCCTGCAGCGAGTGGCGCGAGTCCCACCAGAGCAGCCCAGGACGGGGGATGGGGGGGAGGCCGGGGACCTCCAGAAACAACCCCTCTGGTAGGTGCCCTGAGGCACAGCAGGCATTTTTCCGCCTGCTTTTCGGCCGGGAACCGGGTTTTTTTAACTTTTAAAAACCTTTTTTCTGTGCCGCGTGGCATCGCGCGATGCAAGGAACGAGCACGACAAATCAGACCAAAATTGTTCGTTCATCGGTTCGAGCTCGAAGTCTGGTGGAGTAATTCCCGTTACCGTTTCCGTAGAGTAACGGAAACGAGTAACGGAAACGAGTAACGGAAACGGAAACGGGAATACCGCTAAGTCATGCCCATCTCTAATTACCACTGTTAACATGTTTTAATTTTAATTTCCTTTGATTGTATCGGTTACAGTGGCATATTTGCTCAACTGGATATGAAGCATTTGCAAATGCACAAGTTATTGTTAACAGAATTAGCACAAAACTTTTAAAGATCTCTGAATATGTATTATATGATACTGATGGTGAAACTGAAATCTACATGGAAAGGATAGGCTGGCTGAGGAACCATAGTATCACTTGACATGTAGGGGTTAACAAGTAATTGAAAAAAAGCCCTTTGGCCAAAGTGTTGTTCCAGTTCCTTCTAGAAGGAAATAAGCATCATAACCGTAACTCCCACAATATAAGACTTGACTGTCTCCAGAAACTTGCAGAGACCAACATAGATACTTCTCCTACAGCTACTTAAACCAGGAGATTCTACATCCAGGCAATCAAGCCATATTGGTGTGGATATTATCTCCGTGAGAGTATTTGACTCGGATATGACTCCTTTTTTTTAGCATCCTGCCCTTTGAAAATGCCAGCTGGGTCCCTTATTGTGCAGCTGGTGTCTATGATGGAGGACAGCAGCTCCAAAAGCGGAAGGAGAAGTTTTCCACCCAAAATTCATGGAACAATAATCTGTAATTTGGAGCACAAAAGCTCTTTTTTGCAGGTGTCCTCCTGAAAGACAGCTGTGGCTCTGTCTTCTGCTGCCAGTTCCATAAAATAAGTTTCTTTCAATTCCATCTCTGCAAGATGTGCTGGAGAAGTTCTACTTTACCTTGGTGGCATCACTGGCCAGGCTTGGGTCTTTTTTATAATTTTAAAGTTGTATCCTTGAAGCCCAAGGTGTCGCTTGCATCACTTTTTCTATAGCCCCAACATTTGAGAATTTTTGTTAGACAATCATTAACCTGTTCTGCCATCTAAATCCCAATTTTGGCCCAGACATCCTGGTTAACATGTTCTTCTCGAACATGTAAACCTCTGTGAAATATCTCCTCCCTTCTTATTTTCTCCACTTGGAATTGGAGTGTTTTCTGACTCCTCTTCAGGAAATTCTACCTGGATCAAGAATATATATAAAGTAATTTCTCTCCAAATTGACTGGTTTCCTAATCTACTCCTTTCTCTTCTGTTCTCCACAGCCACCTAACCATCTCTTTCTTTCCACCTCCCATTAGCAACCTCTGTGTCCCAAACCCCTCAGTAGCAAGTCCTGGAGCCTCTTAAAGTCTGAATTAAATGTGTATAGCTTACCTAGGGCTAGCCTTAATGGTCTGGACCTTAGAATGCTTTTAGCTTTCATAAGGTTGCTTATTTGAGTTATTGTGGTTTTCTATTCTGAAACAAATGCATATTACTATCTGGCTATGTGGTTTCTTTCTTTCTTTCTTTCTTTCTTTCTTTCTTTCTTTCTTTCTTTCTTTCTTTCTTTCTTTCTTTCTTTCTTTCTTTCTTTCTTTCTTTTTTTCTCTTTCTTTCTTTCTTTCTTTCTTTTGTCTGCCATTTATGTGTTATGGTCCATGTAATCAGTAGGCACACTTAATTCTACAAGTTGGCCTGATCTGTCCAAATGCTGTAGCGCCAAAGTTCAATGATCTTTTACAGATGTGTTTACTCAGAACTAGAGATGGATACGAAACAAAAAATGGCGTTTTGGTTTTTTGTTTGTCTTTGAGAGGTCTGTTTCGGTTCAGTTCCGTTTGTCGGGAATTTTTTTGAAAAATTTCGTTACCGTTTTTTGTTTTTTTGTTTGTCGTTTCTACCTGCTTTTTGCGTGATTTTTAAAGCATTTCTGTGCACAGGCATCCCCCAACACCCCAGACCAGAGGGAAAACACTTTAAAAAATGGATGCTCGCAGAGACACAGTATAGACTAGGTATGCAGGGAGGCTGCAAAGGCAGGGGCGGGCGTTACTCAGGGTGAAAGGCAGCCACAGAGTGACTGCACTGCGGGGCAGGGGAGGGTACTCACCGAGAGGTACGCAGCACACACACACACAGGGAGGCTGCAGGACTGAAGCTAGAGTCGCAGAGACAGCAATCCCACCCTAACTCCCACCGGAGACTGCAAGGAGGACGGGGGCTGCCAGAGCTTTTTATGTCCTCTGTGGCTGCCAGACCTGCCTGCCCAGTCTGCAACCTGGGAATGCTATTGGTTGAACATGATCCCACATCACATGGCTTGCCTCCATTTTGTGGCTGATGGCGACATCCATTTTAAAGGGAAAAGAAAAATACATTGCGATGGGAGAAGATAAAAACAAACGTTTTAAGGACCCCAACCCCCCTGGTAGGTATTATCAGACAATATAAATAATTATCACTGCATTTTTACGGATGTCCAGGGCGATTTTTTAACATTTAAAACAGCTCATTTCTTTGCGCGTCGCCATTAACGGAAATGAAAAGTAACGACCACAATTTTCGTGGTTCTGTTCGTTTTGTCGCATTTTCATCACAATTTTTGTTTGTCATTTCGTTATGTAACGAAACGACAAACGGTAACGGAAACGAAAAAATGTTCATTCCATGCCCATCTCTACTCAGAACATATGAGTACATATATGCATCTCTGCAGCATATCTGTAAAGCAATGCATGGTCTGCACAGAGTCCACAAAAGCTCCTACCACTTAAAATTATTGGATTGTTCCTTCACAGACAGCCAACAATAAAAGTCACTTTCCTGTGGAATTGTTTCTCTCACCCTCATACTCATTTCACAAAGTCCCCTATCCAGATTTGGCTTGTTTGTAACTTGAGCTCATGAGATTCTACATATACAAAGGATCCATCCCTTGCCATTTCTTTCTGATAATCAAGTTCTGATGCAACTGAAAAGAAACTTGCTCCCTTTTACACCCCTCAAAGGCATTTTACACTTGTCTTTGACAAGCCATCCATTTGGCACATAATAAGGGTAATTTTCATAGCTTTGTACTATATGCGGAAGAAATTGCTGGCACAATTATAGTATGACTCCACTGTGCTTCTTGATTTATTTACCTGCAAAATCCATTTATAGACTCCCGCAGAACTTTCTCATAAACATCATACCCTACCTAACAAGTTTAGTTTGAGATTAAGGTTGAGAATGTTTTGTAAAACAATAGTAGTTATATTTCTACACAGCCATTCATATAAATTGCCTAGGTTTTAAATATGGCTCATCTTTTCAGTATCCAGCTTTTAAAAATGCAAATATGCAAATGCTTCCATCCCGAGGAGTGCTCTACCAAAGGCATTTAAAAATGCTTCAGTGAATAATATGATCAAACACATAATTTAACTTCAAATTCAAACAACAATGGATGAAAACCAAACTAATGATGTAAGACAAAGTGACTTTATATTATTTGTGCATTTTCCACAGAGTGGTTCTTATAACTTTAAACAAAGCAAAGTAATCTGCAATGTCCAGAAACCACTGATGAGAGGAAAACAAGTCTGAAACTAAATATAAAGTGGCCGTTCTTTCCTCCAGTGCTGAAAGTGTTCTTACAGTAAACACTGGATGTGCTCAGTTAGGTCAAATTCACTATTTTACTGAAAAATGTATCTCTCCTCCACTTGGCAACTCTTGAATGGTAGTTAGCACTTAGCCAACCGTCTTGAAGTTATTTGTTTTTCATACTAAGGTTCTTCTCACATCAGAATAGCATGCTCACCCCAGAATAAAATGCTCACTAGAGATGGGCACAAAATGAAAAACAACAAACTGTTTCGTCATGTTGTAAGGTTATGAAATGTTTTGTAATTAAACAAAATGGCAGACAGCGTTTCCTAATGAAACGAAACACAATTTTTTTACTGTGGAAATGAAATAATTTGTGAATTTCCCTGCTCTGCTCTCTTGTTCTGGCCACTGCTTGCTTTCCTTTCCCATTGGTGCCACCCACACCCAGCTCGTTGTTTGTTTGTTTGTTTGTTTGGACAGGTTGGGCTGTGGGGAGTGGGGAGTGGCCCCCACTCCCCACAGCCCAACCTGCTAAAAAAAATCAGCTGGGTGGCGGCAGCTTCCATTTCATTTTGTTTCATTTCATTTCCTTATGAAACTTCTATTAAAATTCATTAATTACAAAATGAAAAAAAAAAACAATGAGCAACAAAACGAAACGAAACACTATGTTTCCATTTTGTGCCCATCTCTTCTCAAATTCTACAAATCTGATTTCTGTTGATTTGGGAGGAAGTTGTTCTGGACTTAATTCTGGGTAGCTGTGTAGAACACTGCATCACAGAACTCTTGAAGACAGTTTGGATTTTTAATGAGGTACTGAAATGAGGACTGCCGTCCAGTCGCTTACTGGCTACCTATGATCACTGGGCATGTATTATGCAGTTCTTGGCCACTATGCCCCTTCAAAATGCCCTTTCACCATAAATAAAGAGTTTTATATATTTTAAAAATTGTTATTTCCAATGCTGGAATACTTTGGGTGGTGCCATTTTACTTTTAAACAGCTTGCTTTGTCTCATCCCATACCTCGCACCAAAGAGGTATTCTTCCAAATTTAACAAAAGTAGACGTGGATATTGGGCAATTGCATAGAATTTAATAAATGTAGGATTGGAGGTAATCAGTTCTGGCCCAAAGGATCATCAGTTCTGACCTTTTTAAGTTGGGGGTTGTTGTCAATGGTGCGGATCCTTGGAACTGAAAATTAGCCTCTGGACTTCTGCTCACCCTATATATTTGTAAAGAAAGAATATCTGGGGACCTTTTAGGAACAGGAGGACATAAAGTACAGGAATTGCCAAACATGAAGCATCTCACCTTTGTCATTTTTGATACTTTTAAAATTTCAGTTAACTACATGACAAAGCCACAGAACAAATATTCACTTTTGTGTATAGTTCATGTTTTTTAATAATAATAATAATAATAATAATAATAATAATAATAATAATATTATTATTATTATTATTATTATTATTATTATTATTATTATTATTATTATTATTATTATTATTATTATTATTATTATTATTATTTCAATCACCGACTGAGCTGCCCCTGGGGCTGGGTAGGCACCGGGTTTTTAATATATTTTTCCTTTATTTTAGGATGCCAACCCGGCCACCCCTGGGGCTGGGTCGTGCTCCTTTTTTATTTATTTATTTTGATTTATTTTGATGTTATGATATGATATGATATGATATGATATGATATGATTTACTGCTTACCACATGGCCTGTGCTACAGCTGTAGTGCGGGCTGGTCAGCTTTTTTCTTTCTTTTGCCAGCTGTGGGCCAAGTCCGTGGCCCATGGGCCAGGTCAAGTGCTCACAGGCCGGTACCGGGGCCCACACACTGGATCTTTTATTTTATTTTATTTTATTTTATTTTATTTTTTACTGCCGATCATGTGGCCTGCGCTACAGCTGTAGTGCGGGCTGGTCGGCTTTTGTTTTCTGGTCACAGCCAGGAAGACTGGACAGACCCTCCAGGAAGGACCAGCACCAGCAGGTAGGAGACATCTCTGTTGCCGCCATTCATGAAACAAAACAAACCAAATCATTTTTTTTCTGGTTCAGTTTGTTTCATTCTAAATCCACTCTGAGGTTCATTATTCGTTTCGTTACATAATGAAATGAATAACAAATAACAAAATGAACTAAAAGTTCATTTCATGCCCATCTCTACTGTTGATCTGTTTGGTTGCTAATGTGTGTTTAGTAAACAATGCAGCATATATTGTACAAGCCTGTAATTTCAAGCAATTGTCAGTAAATAAACAATTTTTATTCTTCCTCCTACACATGTCTTAAAGTCAGGTTTGTGTGTGTGTGTGTGTGTGTGTGTGTGTGTGTGTGTGTGTGTGTGTGTGTGAGAGAGAGAGAGAGAGAGAGAGAGAGAGAGAGAGAGAGAGAGAGGTCACAGCTCTTGCTATCAGTATCCTTTGCAGCCTGTGCACAATCACTGTCAAACTCATATGACAATGCATTGAGTAATACAAACCCAGCACACAGAAGGCCCCATTTTCACAAAGAAAACAGCATGTCATTGAGAACTTCTAGGATGGTTTCCAATCTTGACAGATACTACAGGGAGGCATTTTCAGTTTAGGTTATACAAATATCTTATCCACCATAACTAGAGCTCTATGCTTCTTGAAACAATAATGACATTGATAATGGCAAAAAACACTTTAATGAGAGATTGCTCTGCCTCCATGCTATTTTAACATGCCTTCCATTCCATTATACTATCCTGTCACGTTGCATCAGGTCTGACATGGTATGCCACAACACACCCTGTCAAAATTTTCCCATCATGGCCTCTGCTCTTCCTTCTTGCTCAATGCTTTTTTGTTTTGTTTTTGTTCTGTTTTTAACTTTCCCCCCTTCTCTTTCAGGAAAAGGAGAAACCAATGGTTGTGTGGTCACCACAAATTCTCCTTCCCACCCAAGAGAGTATAAAAATGGACGAGCTGTGGTATGGGAAGAGCTTTAACTCACCATTGGTCAGACCTTGGAGAGCCCTTGCCATGTTAGAGCACTTGAAGAATATCTGCACCAGTGCCCCAAGGGGCACAGCCTTGTGTTCAATTGCGTCTCACAAATGAGGATTAAGTTTGTGGGATACATCCCAGATACCCATAAGTAGGCAAAAGACCATAGGTAAATGAAAGTTTACAGTTCATATATTTGGCCACAGGCCTTTTTCCAGGTTGGCCTTTTTCCAGCTTGTGCTTAGATGGCATGGCTCTGTGGCCACAGTATTGCACATTCTGCCTGCATCACCCAGGACACCCCCCTTGAGCCTAAGGGGTCACTGGATATCACCTGGCTGGGTGACCAAGAAGACTACAGAAAGGTGGTTGGATAGAGGTATCTCTATGTTCTGATCATACATCTTATGCACATGCGCACACACATAGAGAGAGTTGCTATTCTGCAGTATTTGGTAAACACAATCTGTTTTGCTTTTAGTTTCTGGCTCAATATATTTGTCCTATTTGATTCAGATAGATTCAATTTAGAGCTGATTCCTATCAGTCAGATCTCCTTTAGACTTGATAGGCCTGAATCAGTCTGATTTCTTTCAGGATTTGACTGCATCAGCTGTATGTATCTACTTTTTAAAAAATTCTGGAAAAAAATCCACTCGAGATATTCTTATTCTGAAAAAGGAAGACACTAATACCATCTGCAAAAGTGATGCTTGTGAATATATGAACCACCATACTGCTGGAGAAGGCAACCATCAACTCTACAATGTATGCTGCTTTCTTTCTTTCTGAATGAGATTTTCCTAAATTGAAACATCATCTAACTTTTTCTAGCAGCCCTTATTACACTATCTAGTGCCTGTTTCAGCTCTGAAGAAGGAAAAAAAGCATATGGAAAGGAGACATGCTTCCACGATTATTGTCTACTATTTAAAATGGTCCATCTAATTTCATTAATGACATTTTTATAGAAAGTGGTACCCTGGCAGGAATGTTTATAGAATATATGCAAACGGAAATGTGCAATAACCCTTCAAAGGCAATCATAAGGGTTTTTGGAGAAAAGGGTTAGAGTGATAAGATCATTAACCTAGTTTGTGGTCAGCTTTCATAACTTCACATTTGAAAGGCCTCCTTATGCAAACAAAGCTTTCCCACCCAACACAAAAGATCACAATCAGCATTATCTGCATACTCTATGCATTTGGTTTGCTTTGCTCTTGTGATTTTAGACATTAACATAATTCAGAGACATTATGATGCAAATTGGTTTATTATATGAAATTGATAGCTAATGAGAAACCAATTTTTAGAAAATGAATGAAAACCTCTCACACTAAAACCCTTGTTAACCAACAACTGTATGCAAGTTGAGCTCAACAGCAAATTTAATGCACAAATTTTATGATTCTGAATAGAGATATCTAAATTAGCAACCATTCTGAGCCTGTATTCCTTTTATAAGGTTAGGTTGATGTGCTCAACCTTATAAAAGACACATTATTTGTTTTTAATAATACAGCAAGCTCACTAATATAATTATTTCCTCTCTGTTTTCATTGATCCATTTATAATTTTCTATTTTAATGTTGTTTTTATTACATGCCTTCAGGTTGCCTCCAACTTATGGTCACTAGAAGAATATCAGATCTACAAAATGTCCTGTCCTCAATGCTCGTAAACTCAAAGCTATAGCTTCATTGATAAGGTCAATGTTATTTTGGTCTTCTTTTCCTACTGCTTATGACTTTTCTCACCATTTTCTTAGTTTTAAATATATAACACAGATAATAAAGCCTAGACACCCATTTCTATCAATTTCCCAGCTAGCAGAAAGACTCATTGTCTCAGCTTGGAGACATTGTGTGTGCTTCTTACTTGTTCAATGTTGCCATGTGAACTTGTGAACCAAGAAGTCTGCTTTACCACACAGTCATCTCAAGTATCTTTGCTGTGAGCAGAACACATACATTTATCCAACCCACATTACTTCAAAACTGTATCCTTTGGATATCTTCCTTATTGCATTCTCTATCTCTTATTCATCCTGAGCATTTTGATCAGTGCAATGATAGCATGTTCCAATACTAAATGAATCTTGCAGGCTGTTATGTGAGATGTGGGTCCAGCTCTCAGAAAATATTCTAGGGGCCATGTTTGCAGGCTTGGGCAGATGTAGCAGTAGGACTCTAAAAACCCTACAGAAGAATCAGGTCAGCTTTGGGAGATCCAAAGCTAATGTTCAAGAAGCAGCTAAAAGTCAAGCCAAAAGATAGATTTGGGTTAGGGTTAGGTTAGTCATCAATAACAGATTTACTATGTCCAAATCCAAAATGTTTATGAGAGAATTTTTATATTGGGACATAGCACTGTTTTTTTTAACCTTAATTTTTATTAATTTTTAGAGAAACTAATAAATAATACATACACAATAATACACAATTAATTCACTTATTTTACATCCCCCTTCCCCAACACCCTCCCCAACCCCTGGAACCGAAGAACAAATTATTTTCCATACTTTCATACAAGCACTTTAGTACATCCCACCAATGTCTTTGGCTTCCTCTTAAACCTCCTTACTTTATTCATAGCTTAAGCCAATCCTTCAGTTTTTTACATTTCTCCCATATTTCTTTGGATATTTTTTCTTCCCTAATCCATCTAAAGTAACTATACCACTTTTCTTTTTCGTAATTTCTCAATCTTCCCATTTTTAATCTTGCCAATATGTCTGACTGTATTGTTTCAAGAAGATATAAATTCCAATTATCCTCATTCCATTTAGTGGAATCTTTCCATCACCATGCAATCACTGCATGTGCCGCTATCAGCATTGCTTTCAATAAATATTGGTCTGCAACCCTTAATTTTTCACAACCCAGTATACCCATAAATAATAAATTTCCATTAATTTCTAATTTAATTTTAAACCAATTTTCTATTTTCCTTAGGATTATATTCCAAAATGATTTAACTTTAACACATTCCCACCAAAGCTGGGAATACCAACCTGGTTCATTGTTACAATGCCAGCAATTTGGTTTGAATCATTTTATCATGTATGCAAGTTGTGTTGGTGTTCTATACCATTTGAATATAACTTTCCTTTCTAATTCTCTAAATTTCACCAATTTTATTTCTCTAATACCTTTCATCATTTTTCTTATATTGTCCTCTGTTAATATCATTTCATTGCTCCATTTATTTTGCAATGCTTAAAGCAAACAATCTTTATCTGTAACCATAAGTTTCTATATTTCACCTGTCAGTGCTTTTCCCTTTAAATCTAAAATTTTATGAATTTTCCCAAACCTCTTTTCCTCTTGTATGGGGCCTTCAGCTTGTAAATATAACTTAACCCTATTATATAACCCTAACAGATCCAACCAATATTTCGGGACATAGCATTGAAAGCTATGCTTGAAGAACTGGACTTTTCCATGAAAGCTCACATTAAAATATAGCAATCCTTAACATGCTACAATGTTTTTCTCTTCTTTACTCATTTCTTTTTTGTTTTCACCTGATATGCTAGCACAGACTAACACAGCTACCTCTTCTAAAGCTTTCAAAAGAGTATTAAAATGGAAAACTGGGTTTTGGAATCAATCTATGAGTCAAGAAAAATGCAAATCACCAAAAAATAAGCAAACCTATGAAAGGTGGCATTTTCTATTGAGAGATTCTTTCCAGCAAAAATATGTGAGATGTGTAGAGATTATTTCTTCTGTGCTAAGGGAGAGGATATGAAACCATAGACAGGTGCTGAAAAATGGAGGAAGAAGCTTGTAATAATGTAAAAAAAAAAAAGCAATATTTATTTCAAGACAAGCTCGGTGTTTACGATATCTAATAAAGAATCAAAGCATGAAGATACCTTCTAATGTATTTGTGTACTGAAAACATGTGTGATAAAAGGTTATCAAGAGACCAGCTTTGTTTTCTAAACAGCTATGGAAAATGTGGCTTTAAAAATTCACAAACTATATTCAGTTTGTTAGATGCCTAAAGGCACTGATGTTTATTTTCAGAGAAAATGTTTTTTTTAAATGAACCTAATTCTATATCTCCTCTAAAGCATCTCTAATCTAGACGGTGCCATTGATTGTGCCATCTTATTGAAAAGTGAATGCAAAGAACCCTCAAACTAAATTCTATTTGATTTCTGCTTCTAGTGTTTGCGTAGCTGTATTTTCTTTCTTGGTTCTTATAATGCATTTTTCTGAACATGAGGCAGAGATCATATAAGTCTTTCTCTTGCATATTTATTCAGTTCTACAGCCTATGACTTGAGGGATTATTGCACTGTTAAAGGACAATACGTGGTTAATACTCTATTAGTGGGTCATAGATAATTGTGAGATTCTGTTGTAAAAAGCTATATAGAAAGGGAAAATTCATCAAGAAAATAGCTATGTACTGCTCATTTTAGTATTTTCACTGGCCTGGTCTGTAACCTTTCTAAGTCAAATACAAAAAATACAAAAAAGTGGAACAGGTGATACCTTTAGGCTACTAGAAAAATAACAAAACATTGCTAATATTTCAGGGGCAAGCCCCCTTCCTCAGAGCAGTACCAATAGGTAACAACATGGCAAAAGATGGATTTGCCAGGAATTATTTCTTAGGTGTAGAGTCCATGGCAAGATGGGGAAAAGCCAAGCAATTTACTTCAGGCTTGGAGCTTGGATGTTCTTGGGCTGCCCCCGTAGTGAAGGGAGGGAGGGGTCAGACTACCCAAGCAAGAGATTGTGGCAATACAGACACTTCTCTCTGCTGTTTCAAATGCCGATGTTACTATACAGCTGTTACTGATTTGGCTCAATTACTTAGTTTCTGCCTGTCACTGTATGGATTATTTTTTAATGACATTGTTAGCTGCCTGCTGTGCTAATAGAATGGGATGTAAATATTTTTTAAAAAAACCTTAAACATGTCGGTTGAGGACAAACAAACTAGTAACAAGAATTGTGTCGCTGGAGTGCTATGGAAAGACCTGAAGATTAGAAAACTGAGTGGGAATGGGCCTCTCAAGGTCTAGGAAGTAGAGATGGGCATGAAACGAACAATTTTTCGTTTCCATTTTTGTTTTTTCATTTCGTTACGTAATGAAACGACACACGAATTTTGTCTCTAAAATGAAACAAAACGAACAGAAACACCGGAATTTTTGTTGTGCGTTTTGTTTCCGTTACTGCAATATGAGTGAATTGCTTAAAATCCTTTAAAAAAATAAAAAATTGAAATAAATGGTAACAAAATGGTAACAAAACAAACAAAAATGAAAATGATTTTTTTTGCAAAAATTCGCGAAAAACGGAAACGAACTGAAACGGACCCTCCAAATGACAAACAACAAACAAAATGCCATTTTTCTGATTCGTGCCCATCTCTACTAGGAAGAGAGCCTGTGAGCACATGTGGCAAATCTCTTCTGATAGAGAAACTAAAGAAAGTGCAATGATGAACCACAATGGTGACAAGGTGGAGCAAATCAACAAGACAGCCAGCAGTTTTCCTAAGTTAGCAGTGAATCTGTGCCAGTTCCTAGAAGAATATGTGGATGAGGCTTGGTAAAATGACCCTGAGATACTGTCCTTGACTGTATACAGTTAAGGGTTTACCAAATGATGAACTGTGAGAAAGTTCACTGCATATATGCAAACTGTACACAGAACTGCTGCTCTTCTATAATACCTAATGACATGATTTTGCAACCTTGCTACACCCTTTAGCGAGGGGTGAAAGCAAACATTGTTGGATTCAACAGTGACGACAGGAACCTTTCGGTACCCTTATCTCAAGCCTAGTGCAGATTGAACTCACTGTGATTTAAGCCTTTGCAAGCTTTGAGACTGTGGTGGGTGTTTCACCAAAATACAGAGTGCAGAAAAAAACAAATATTTAGGAATTGCTGAACATATGTATGATTGACAAAATACATATGACACACTTTATTCAGCATGTAAATATTTATTATTTAAATAAGCAAATATGCTTACTGGTGGAAATGCTCAAGTAAAGATGAACATTGGGAAAACGTGTTTAAAATATGTGTATAAATCTGAATGTTGGAAGAAGAAACAGGATCTCACAGCCTGTGAATAAAGGAGGGGAAGCAAGCACTGCAGAACTCAGAGAGACACAACCAAAACAACACTGGAAGATTTTCTCCTGGCTACATTCAACCAATGAAAAACATAATGAACATTCAAATCTTCACTAGCGCCAGTAAAGGAAGCACAGCTAAAGCTTATGCATATATTCATATTTTAAAAACAAAAATAACTATGGCTTATGAACATGGAATATTGTACTACTCTGTCCATTATTCAAAATATCAGGTAAGGGGACAATGTTGCCATCCAATATCATACTCACATTGCCAGCAGGAAAAGGGATGGCATGCCTTATATAACAAAACGCAGTGTGAATGTTCATGACACCCATGCCAGCTGCCAAGATAGTCTACGAGGTACCCTACTGTGCTCACCACCATTAATAAAGAGGCACTAAGCCAAAGAAAATACCAGAACTTGACTACCTTTTCCCTCTCAAACAAATATGAAGGTGAAAGGCTGGGTTAAAATTTCAAAACAACAACTAACTGTTGCATGATTTAGTGATTTAGTTATTTAGTGATCTAATCTCATCCACAATTAGCTTATCTTATTTACCTTTAATTTTTATGAATGTTGTTGTTTTAGTTATGTTTTCATTTGTAATATTTTTGGTTTTTATTATATTTTTGTATCTCTATTTTGTAATCAGTTTATTTTATGTTATAAACCGCCCAGAGTGGCTTTCTGCCAGATGGGTGGTATATAAATTGAATAAATCAACAACAACAACAACAACAACAACAACATGTTATCTAGGTATCTACTGCTTGGAGCCACAAAATAATCAAAATGACTAAAAGAAATGTATATATCAAGCTAACTGTATGCAGTAAAGTGCATGTCTGTGCAGCTGGAAGATACTGGACTGTTAATCCCTTCCAAGGAATATACATGATTTTGGAATGCTCCTACCCCATGCAGCCCAGTGCAGGGCACACCCAGCCAACTGTACTGAGAAAGAAGTCTCAGTTTTGTTCTTTCAGGGCTGACTTTGAGGAAGAGCGTCGTTACTTGTTGCTCATTTTCAATTGTTCTTGGGGTGTGTAGTGTGGACTTTTCTTTGAAAAAAATAATGCCTGTTGGGGATTTACTTGAACTTTTTGAAGGAAAGTGAAATGGCTTAGGGCTTCTGATTGGCTGTCACTTTAGGACTGGAAAAAATTATGTTAAGTTCAACACTCCTGTCTTTCACTATTTGCTCAATTGCTGTTCTACATCAAGGTGAATGGAGCAGCAAATATCATCACTTGTTCTCTCAGCCTCCTCCTTGAAAGCAGAATTTATGAATCATTGTGCATTTGAAACAATGACAGCATCTAGCATCCATTTACAGGCAAGAGCAGAAGCAAAGATAAGGTTCAACTGGCACTATTCTTCTCTAACAAAAAGGAATGTTTTTAATGCAGATGAGACAAAAGGAGAAAAACCTCCATCCCCTGAGTTTGCAAAATCCAAGATCTGAAATATAAAGCTGAATCCACCTCCTTCCATAAGCGTCAGCAATCAGTTCAAGGGCCAGTTCACTCATAAGTGTGACTGATCATCTGGATGTATAGGCCGTTGTCAATGGCACCCTAAGGAAAAAGGACAAAAACAGTAATTCCGCAGCTTAAACAACTGCGCTTCACAATATTTATTTTTTTTTAATTGTCAGTGTTTTTAAAAGCAGACACAGAATCGTCTTCCTAACATGAAGCCCAAACAACCTCTTTGGCCAGGAAGGAATTGAAAATGTTTAATTTTGTAAGATATGGGACAATACTTTGAATATGCCTTACAAAAGTGAATGCTAATTCCCTAAAGATACATGGCCAAATGTTTTCCCCTTTGGGGGAGGATTAGTCCATTAGTTTAAAGCCATTTATGAGGGCATCCGGATCCAGACCCACAAGATTGTCGCAGGCGCGCTCCTTGAGAGTGGCCACACCCAGAGAGGCGCGGAAAATGCGTACGCGGAACCGCGCCTTCTCTGTGGTGGGGCCCTCGCTCTGGAACCATCTCCCTCCTGAGCTGCGCCTGCTGGAGTCCCTGCCCGCCTTTAAGAGGGCTTTGAAGACCTTCCTCTTCAAAGAAGCATATGGTGTCCTTATTAGTTAGTTTCTCCTTCTTTTCTTTGCCTTACCGTTTGCCGCCATCTTGCCCTCCGCTGCCCTTGCTTGGTGGCCTTGTCATTCTTAGCTTTTTAGCCTTTTTGGCTTTTTAGCTTTTTGCGCTGTTAGCCGCCCAGAGTTCCCGTCGGGAAGATGGAGCGGGATATAAGTATTTAAATAAATAAATAAATAAATAAATAAATAAATAAATAAATAATCAAAGTTTAAAATAGTTTGATTTAAAAGTCATAATTCAAAATCTATTTATCCAAACATCCCCATGTTTGGCACAGAGCAGGATCATACTGTCTGCTACAGCAGTGTCTAATTTGATGCTGTTCCCAAGCCCAGTTGAAAAGTTATAATTTTGTGTTTGGGCAGCCCCTATTTTTAGAATTGCCTTGTAAGGTCCTGATTTGCTGTGATGCTCAATATAATCACTACACTTTCATGCAGTAATAATGGCTTCTCACCACCATCACCACCACCACCACCACTCCTGTGCAATTGTGCTATAAAACTCTTTTTCAGCATGTCAAATAGACCACAGTGTTGAAAGATTAATGTCATAGGGGGTATTCAGTATCTGAAGTGGAATTGTTCTAATGGTCAAACTTCTTGGCAGGCAGTAGTAGAAATTTTCTGAAATATAGCTAATCGATCTGTAAAACTAAGCCTTTAAATAATATTTTTGTTCCATATAAAAATCAGAAACATCATATCCATAAGAACCTTATAGCATTCTTCTCCGCATCAACTAGATACAAATGCAGGATACCACAAACAGGTGGGTTTTAGGATTATAGAAGCAGCCCAGTCAGAAAAACCAACATACAGACTGAACAGAAAGTTCACAAACTTTTTTAATGCTTCCCCCCTTCCTCTCTTCCTCTCTTCCTTCCTCTTCCTCTTTTTCTTTCTTATGTGAACAACATGTTTTAATATATATATATATATTAATCAATGGTTAGTGGGCATAAATTGACATAAGTAACTAGTACTGGTTTTTGTTTTGTTTTGTCTCTTTTATTTAACTGATAACATTTCTCTCCAAAAAGAAGTATGAATTACTGGGAACATACTGTATACTTGAAAACATATATGGGCTAAATCCAGTGTTGATCCTAAGCACATTGAGCAAAATGGGGTTGGAGGGGAGGATTTATGAATTTAAAAACATCACAGCCAGATCATCTCCACTGGGTTAAATCAATACCACTAGTGATAATCTGGTAACAATTTGCAATTATGAAAGGTTTACGCTTCCTCTTCCTCCATTCTGAGGCTTCTAAAATCTTCTCCAGGGCAAAAAAGATACTTGGGGGTATTAGACATGAAAGTTGGGGCAGAGGGTAAGGGAAGCTTTTGATGAACTTAAATTAAATGATCCTCATACCCGATCCAAGTAATGCAATGTTATGCCAATAGGGGTTTTCTCACTGAAATGAACGGAATTTCATAGGCTGCTTTCACACAACCACTAAAATCTGCTGCAAAGTGCTCACAGATGCGGCCCATAAAATCATTTTCTCATGAGCAGCAAACTTTAAGAAATAAAGTGTGACCACACCCACTTAAGCGTAACCCAGCGCATCTCGTGGTGGTAGAATACTTGTTGCGGTTCCAATGCAGATTTTAAACCATTCCTCGAGTCAGTAGGAACAAGAAAAATTCACACCAAAGCCTTTTTGCCCCTGTTATGGTATCTTTAGTACAGTCCCCAGTCGTGGGATCAGAACGGTTGTGGATTTTCAAAATGTGACCATGGGAAAATCTGATCCATGACATCAACCATGTGAACGCTCCAGGGGGTAAACTGGATCAAAGTTTGCTGCAGATTGTAGTGGTCATTAGAGATGGGCACGACTTGAAAAAAAAATTTTTCGAGTTGTCGTTAGTCGGGCCGGTCCCGTTTCGGCTCGTTTCCGGTTTTTGCGAAAATTTGCAAAAATTAGTCGGTTTGTTTTTTCGTTTTTTCGTTGTCGTTAGTACTGGTTTTGGGGGGGAGCGGGCTCCTGGAGGCACCTCTGTGGGGTGGGTGCCTCCTCTGGCCCACTATAAAGGGAAAGTGGGCTCCTCACCCACTAGGAACGGGAAGCAGGCTCCAAGAGAGACCCCTCTACATGGGGGTCTCCCCTCCTCACCTGCTGCTGCTGCAAAATGCTATGCAATAGCCATATGGATATTGCATAACAGAATGTGCAGACAGTGAGACCAATGAGAGTGATAGCGTCATGCCCGCCCTTCACAAGGCTCTGGCACCACCATGTCTCAGACAGAAGGGAATTGTACTTGCTGCGTGTAGTGCAATGCAAGCAAGTAGATCTGGCTTTAAGGTGGCTTAGTGCAATGGCTAGGGTTAGGCTAGTGACGGGTAAGGTTACGGTGGGGTAGTGGGTTGCACCTCTGGGTGCCTCTCTGACCCACTAAGAAGACAGTCTGTGACGTATGGGTACGGAGTCAAGGGTTAGGGTTAGGGCTAGGTCAGGTTTTAGGGGGCTTTTTGGCACATCCCAGAAGTCTCCATGGCCAAGTGGCCATGCGACTGGTGGGATGGCTCCAAAAATTTGCATGGTTGTCCACTCCCACATGGCTGGCCACTCGGCCAGCCCATCATTGCGCACTGCGCAGGTGTAAAAAAAATAAAATAAAATAAAATAAATGGAGGACAGAGGAGGAGAGGAGAGACATTTTGTTGCAAGAAAAAACCCACTGCTACTGTGAAAAATCTGGCAGTTTATAAATTTTCGCGTGTTTCTGTTGTGCTTGTGTGTTTTTGGACCACGATTTCAAAAACAATATTGCGTTTGCCGCCCCATTTTGGATCCCCCGCCCGCACCGCATGGCATGGCGAAATGGCAACTCGAGTCCGGCTGCCCAGGACGGGGGGGAGGCGGGACCCCCCCTCAGAAACCACCCCTCCGGTAGGTGCCCTGCACCCTTAGTCAAGCAGGCATTTTTTCCGCCTGCTTTTTTGGCCCGGGAATGGGTGGGGGGGAGAGTTTAAAAGTTTTTTCCTGTGCCGTCCGTGCCGCTTGCTTGCGCTTTAATTGCGGGCGGGCGGCGGCGAGACTGGGCTTTTTGCTGGCTGCGAGCCTGCGGCGAGTCCCACCAGAGCAGCCCAGGACGGGGGATGAGGGGGGAGGCCGGGGACCTCCAGAAACAACCCCTCTGGTAGGTGCCCTGAGGCACGGCAGGCATTTTTCCGCCTGCTTTTTGGCCGGGAACCGGGTTTTTTTAACTTTTAAAAACTTTTTTTCTGTGCCGCGTGGCATCGCGCAATCGCGCGATGCAAGGAACGAGCACGACAAATCAGACCAAAATTGTTCGTTCGTCGGTTCGAGCTCGAAGTCTGGCGGAGTAATTCCCGTTACCGTTTCCGTAGAGTAACGGAACCGAGTAACGGAAACGGAAACGGGAATACCGCTAAGTCGTGCCCATCTCTAGTGGTCATGTGAAAGCAGCCAAAGTCACAAGTAATATGAAAGAGAATCAGTGGTCACAGTGGTCACAGTAGTCACAGTTGGTGATTAAGCTTGCATAAGGGACATTGTGTAATTTTTGTGACAATGCCATTTATCAATGTGTCCTTGGGTATGCACTTAATCACATGATCATAAATACAACCAGTGCCTTCTTGAAGAATGGCAACTTGCCTGAAAGAGGCAAGCAATTATTCCAATGCAGGCATAAATTACCAACAGGATTCTACCCAATGTGGTGCTGTTATCAAAATATTGGGCTGTTACTCAACAGAGAGAAGTGGCCCCACAACTGGGCTGACATCCTTACCCAGCTGTTAAACTCATTGGGCGACTTGGACCAGCCACAGTCTCCCAGCTTGATTTACTTCCCAGGATGGTTGTTATTATGAAATGGGACGAACGAAGCCAAGTACACCATCTTGAGATCACTGGGTGAAAGATAAAGTATTGGCAGAGTTAACAAAACAATAACATACATTCCACTGATTTAAATGAATCTACTATGTTGGGTACTATCATTGGAGTTAGCAGAATGCATAGCAATTATGTTACACCAATTTTCAGTGTACTTGACCTAACTTTTGCTTTTGCTATTGACATATCTTTAAACTTTTTATAACATTGATGCAATAGAGTTTGGTAAAATTCATACCACCACACACAAAATCAAATGCAATCCCTACAAATCATATGTTGAGTAATGCAGCTGTCACATGGACCTGAATAATCATTGTGGGGCTTTGCATGCTTATATACATGTGTTTACAATATACACTTTAAAATCTAATAGCAAGATATGTTTATCTCTTGTGGGGATGTGCTTAGCCAAGTATGTCAGTCTTGAGGACAAGCAAATCATTAACTATACACATGAAGATCAGTAGCAGAAAGTGAAAGAATAAATATTTCCTCCCTTTGTTTTTTCCAGATAAACACTTAAACACACATACACGGAGTCATGCCCTTTGAAATGGAATCAAGCTGTGCAATTCTGAACATGAGGTTGCACTGGGATAATAGTTTTTTCCACTTTGGTGCAAATTGAGGAGTGATTGATTGTTTTATTTGAGAAAATCAATGCCATTATTGGAGAAGAGAGAGAAATAAAACAGCTGTTTGGCTTAGTAGTTCAATAACAACACAGAAAGCTTAAAAAGTTTCTGCAAGGACATAATTACCGTGAGCAGGTTTCTTTAGCTGTTGTGGTGATTTGGGGAGGGCGAGAATTCCTATGTTACAGTTCAATACTATCTGGAATGTTGATTGCTATTTGTCAGCCTTGTTCTCACAACAGGGAATGGGGAAATTTAAATGAAGAAATAGCCATAGACCATGGAAAACTATTTCTTTGTCATTAGGTTGGCAGGATTCATTGATTGAGCAGGTAGTTATGCAAGATAATGTGTAAGCTGATAGTGGGAAAAGCATCCAGGGCACAATGAGCTGAAATCAGACTTCATGTTTGTAGCATCTGTTCTGATATCAGTGAATTTAGGGTCATCTATTTAAGCATATTTGAGACTTGAGAAAGCTTTAAATGTGGTTGACAGTTCTGGAGGTGGGGGGGCAGGATTGTGCTGAGAATTCACCAAAGCCTATATGCAATTTTAGAATTCAAGATAAAGGGAGCCTGAGATTTTAATGTGGCAGAAAATAAGATTCACAGATTTTCTCATCCATGGCTTTGAGAGTTTCACTTCTAGAATATGGAAGCCCTGTATGTTCAACCCCATTAGGATGCTGTATCAGCATTTTTGTTTATTTGTTTGTTTGTATGTCATTAAGTCAATTCTGGCAATGGAGATTGTTTACAGAGTTTTCAAGTACTGTATAGAGTTCCTAAAAGTAGTTTGCTATTTACCTTTTGTGGCTGTGCAGCTTGCCCATGGTTACACAGGCTGACTTTCCTCCCAGCAGGCACAGTGGGGAAACATAATTCCAACATCTAACTCCACAGCCAGCTGCCTAAATCACCAGCTAACCACCTCTTTGTTCTAGCAGACTTTTCATCTTTTGCAATAATATGGCAACCAGGTCATTCTCGTCCTGATAATCCCTGAAACAGGACTCAGAAATTTTATTTATTGATTTATCTATTTATTTATTTGGATTACAGATCCTAAAATATCCCAAGAAGGCAATGGTTATGCTTACTCTAATATTCTGGAGGGTATAGTCCAGAAACTTGTCAGAATTCCTCTTTGTAAAGAAATCACAGCCATACTTATTTCTAAGAACAGAAGAAAGGTTGTATTTATTAGAAATGTACACTTGTGACAGAAAAGAGAAGTCTGACTTCCAGTTGATTCAGCTGAAGATGCCAGAAGCCATGTCTCCCCCTTTCGTTTCTAGAGAACAAAGGCATGATGCCTTCTCCTTGGAGGGATAAAAGTATAAGAAGGAAGGAGGTGACATCAACAACCCCAAGCATAACTATCTAAGGTTGAAGAAAGATCAAGAGACGTCACAGCAGGCAAAGGACAATCTCAAAAATCCAAAGCAGTTATCTATCTCCTCTTCCCCGTACAAAGACACTCATCATGGTAGAACGTGTTTCATGATGAAATGAAAAAAACCATCATTTTTCACTGTAAAAATGAGACAATTCATCCCAGAATTGGACGCTTCCTTGGACTCTTCCCTTTAAGCCCTCCAAATGTGGAGAGGTTTGGGGTTCAGGAGACTGAGTTATTCAACTCCAAAGTGGGTCCCCCATGTAAAAAGTGGAAGAGGGAAAATGTGGTGTCATTTGAACTGCTCATGTTGCAAGCGAGGCTACCTCATGCAGTGATTTTGTGTGTGTGTGTGTGTGTGTGTGTGTGTGTGTGTGTGTGTGTGTGTGTGTGTGTGTGTGTGAACCAGAGAGGACCCTCCACCACTTAAAGCCAATTGGCTTTCTTTCCACCATTGATACAAAGTAGAAACTGCTTCCAATGTTGGAAGTAAACTTATTAGACAAACGAGAGACCTCAGGGATGCCTCTGGTGCCAATATTCTTGTGCGGAGAACAGCCAGCCTGCTCTTCAATCCTGCCCCACATCATTCTGGAATCGGGACCACTCTCATAAACAAAGAGGCAGAGGGAGTCCACCCAACAGTAAGGAGAAATGTGGCAGGCTGTTGCCTGGAGTAAAGCCCCCTCCCCCCTACAGCCCGAGCCGTCAAAACCAGTTGGGTGGTGGTAGTGAGGGCAGGGGGCTTTATTCCAGTGGACAGATCTCGCTGCAGCCCAGCACCTTTCCCCTTACCATTGGAAACACTGAACCCCAAACTGCTCCAAATTTGGGGAGTTTCCAGGAAAAAGTCCAAGGAAGCTCCTCCTCAGCATTCTGAGTCATTTAGTTTCGGTTGGAAAAAAATTCATTATTAACAAAACGGAATGAAACTAGCAAATAAAATGAAACACTATATTTTTGTTTCATGTCCATCTCACATTGAGCATACCACTGAATTTATATTTTATTTTAGGGTTTTGAAGATTCCACATGTGGAGTGTATATACTGGACACCTATCCCAGTTAAAAAGATGTCCTGAATTTTATCTGAATTTGAATTCAGAGGGACACTTGAACATCATGATTCTACAAGCAACTTCTTCATCAGTGCTGTTGCCTAGAACCTGGGTGCACAGACTGTAGCATTTTGCTATTATAATTGCTTATTTGTCTGTTATACAACAGTGAATAAGAGACTCATTTTGTGAAACTGCATTTTCAAGGTTCATCCATAGAAATCTGAGTAAGCAAATAGCCCCAAACAACCTTCAAGTATTACACAAACCCGTCCATATTCCTTTAGGGCTTCACTACACATGACAATGGGTGTATAACACAGGTAACAATAAGCATCAGATACAGGGACCAATCTTTATCCATAGTAATTTTAAGCTAAAGAAATATATACCACAGGGGCAGGGTGGGGTTGATTAGGGCCTAATTAGTCCACTCATAGCTGTGTTGCAATTTAGATCAACTGAAGCCAGTATAATCTGTGGTGAAGAATGCTCAGAGCTGCAGCCCAAATACATCTGAAGATTTGCATTTTGCCTACCTGTGGTAAAGCATGATGCCAATAATTCACCAAGTCCTCATCATCTGGAAGAAGCATCTGGGGTATTAAGCTAGAGGTAAAGAAATGATAAATTTTAGGTCACACACTACTTCTACCAAACCTTACTACAGAGAACCACAGCAATAATAGTTGAAGATGTCTGAGACACAAGGTGTGACTTAAGGATTTCTCCTCTCCAAACCATACCCTGGTATTAACTCACTAGGTGACTAGGTGGCCTTAGCTTGCCTAGCTAGCTTCAATTAGGGATGGAAAATAATTTGTTCTGTTTGAAAGTTTCAATGCAAGGAGCTTTTCACACTTTCTGAGACCCATGAGAAGAAAAGCTCAGTCATTTCAAACCAAATTTACATTTTTGAGGCTTGCAAGAGGTTCCCAAGAAATCAAGTGTGACCAAATCAATATGTGTACTACAGAATTCAAGTGGCTAAAATGTGTACAACTGGAAGATTAATCAATGACAGGAAATTGTGTGAACTCAGCAAAATGCACAAATAAATGTGCACTTTAGGCGAACAGATTAGACATGGTCACAAATTTCATTGCAGAAAGAAAATACAAGCCTTGACAAACCAATATGAAAGAAGGGTGAGAAGAAAATGCAGATACAATGCAGACAGACTAAACAAAATTGAAATGTAGAGATGATTACATAACTAGCTGCAATATGAGGAGTAGAGATGGGCACGACTTAGCGGTATTCCCGTTTCCGTTTCCGTTACTCGTATCCGTTACTCTATGGAAACGGTAACGGGAATTACTCCGCCAGAATTCGAGCTCGAACCGATGAACGAACAATTTGGTCTGATTTGTCGTGCTCGTTACTTGCATCGCGCAATGCCAAGCGGCACAGAAAAAAAGTTGTAAAAGTTAAAAAAAAACCGATTCCCGGCCCTAAAAGTAGGCGAAAACTGTCTGAGGGCACCTACCAGGCCAGAAGGGTGTTTTATTTGGGGGGTTTCCCCGCCCCCCTCTCCTTGGCTATTGCTACTGCTGCGCTGCTGGTACCAGGCTGGGAGGGCGCATCCATTTGCCATGCAGTGCGGGGGATCCAAAATGGCGACTGCAATATTTTTTTTGAAATCGTTGCCCAAAACCCCACCAAAGCACCACAGAAACATGCGAAAATTAGCTATTTTAAATGCTTGAATTTTTACAGTAGCAGCAGTGGGTTTTTCTTGCAAAAAAAAAAAAAGTCTCCGTTGATTTTATTTTATTTTATTTTATTTTATTTTATTTTTTTACACCTGCACATTCGCAATGATGGGCTTGCCCATGGGAGTGGACCATGCAAATTTTCCACCAATCGCATGGCCACTTGGCCAGGTTGACCACAGAGACTTCTGGGATGTGCCAATCGGGCATAAACAGCCCACTAATCATAGCCCAAACCCGAACCCGAACCCTAAGCCTAACCCATACGCCAGTACACTGTCCTTCTAAGTGGGTCAGAGAGGCACCCAGAGGTGAACCCCAATACTCACCCTAACCTCACCCGTAACTAGCCTAACCCTAGCCCTTGCGCTAACCCTAAGCCAGATCCACTTGCTTTGTACTACATGCAAGTACATGAGACACAGCGGGTGCAAAGAGTCTGCCAGTCCGTCACTTGTGGCTCTGGTTGACTCCTGCAGCTCCCTCCAGGAGCCCGCTACCCCCCCCAAACCAGTACTAACAACAACGAAAAAACGAAAAAACGAACCGACTAATTTTTGCAAAATTTTACGAAAAACGGAAACGAGCCGAAACAGACTGCCTCCGACACACGACAACTCGAAAACGTCATTTTCCCTAGTCGTGCCCATCTCTAATGAGGAGTGTTAATAGTGACTCATCTCACAGTGTTTCTGCAGGGATAATACCTACATAGTGCATATGAAGTACATTGAACGTGTGAAGGTTGTGTTCTAAGTGGTGTTGTTATTTTATATTACTGTTTTGAAACTTAAACTATTTTTCCTCTTTTAGCTACAATGACTGAAATCAAGTAGTAAGTCGCAGCTAGAGTTGTGGGAATTTGTTGAGTAAGCTCCTTCATAGGTTTCATTGACTCAGTGCAATCTGCTATGGGATTTTGGTCTAAGAAATACAGAGAAGAGCTCTGTTTCTTCATAGAGTAGACCATATCCCGAGTCCTGTAGTATCAAATACTTCCAGACTATCTCTGGAAAAGTTTATCTTCAACCTCTCCCCAGATCACCCTCTGCTATAAATCTTTCTTAGAAGTCTTACTACAGAGGTCTGGAGGTTGCTAAACTCCATGAGTTCTTTTAAAATGACTTCAAGCCTTTTCAATGCTGTGATGTTATATAAAACTTACCAACAAAAAAATCCAATCACCGTTTATAATTAAATTCATTTATTAAAAGCTAATATTTGCTTCTATCTGGAAAATAACAAAGCTTAATATTTACTACTCTCTTCAAAAAGACTACAAGGCCAAAGGCCTTCTAATATTTTTCTAATCTACATCTTGCTGCTGTTGTCTTGTCCTCAGGTGAGAAATGAAATTCTGACTTTCTTGACTCTGCTCACACTTTATTGTCCTGGGAAAAACAGTCACATGTAATATACTATCCAATATGATTTGTCTTGGGTCTTCACTGAGCTCTTGTTTGGGCATTCCATAGATAACAGCAGAACTACAGAACAAAACTGTCTCTTAATGTTAATGTTTACACTACGGCCTAGCTGAAATCATTATTCTATAATTCCAATTTCCTGACACACTTTATATGTTATCCCATTTGTGCAGAAGCTGTCTAAGTATGTACAGTTTCCTTGTGGCTTTTGGAATATCTAAGTAATGATCAGCAATTGTTGCTTTTCACTAGAGATGGGCACGAATAAAAAAAATGATGTTTCGTTTGTCGTTTGTTGTTTGGAGGGTCCCTTTCGGTTCGTTTCCGTTTGTTCTGAATTTTTGGAAAACTTTTGTTACCGTTTTTGTTCATTTGTTACTGTTTCATTACCATTTATTTCAATTTTTGTGATTTTTTTTAGCATTTAAAGCAGTTCACTGTGTTGCAGTAACGAAAACGAAACGCACGACAAAATTTCCGGTGTTTCTGTTTGTTTAGTTTCATTTTGGAGACAAAGTTCGTTTGTCGTTTCATTGCGTAACGAAACAAAAAAACAAAACTGGAAACGAAAAATTGTTCGTTTCGTGCCCATCTCTACTTTCCACAGAATTTGCTTCTGGTTTACATTTCCAGTTCTGTGAAGTCGTGACTCCCACATAGCTGTGTTCATATCTTAAAGGGCATCTTAGTCATCAATCAAACACATCACGTTAAAGGCACTAACCTAGTGGTAGTGAACCTTCAGAACTCCCAATGTTTTGGACCAAAACTCCCAGAATTCCAAGCTTGTCTTGCCAGTGACAAAGGACTGTGGGAGTTGTAGTCCAAAACATCTGGAGTGCCAAAGATTTGCCACTTCTGTACTAACCCCACCATGGGCTTTTACGATGCAGCTTATGGTACAAGCATAGGTACATGCCACTTTGAAACTGCCAGATTCTGAAAACATTCTATTACACTTAAAGAATGTCATCTCCACTGCAGTTTCAATTTAAAGAGCTTGGAGGGTATTGATGAAATTAAGTTCTTAAGTCATTTGGACTCTGCCAATAACAATTGTTTTGCTTCAGACTACCATTATTTCATTATGGACCAGTCTGTGATGTTGCCAGTCAATAAAATAAGTCACTCCGTGGACTGCTTTCAATCACAGCACAAGCATTGATAGCTCAGCACAAACATGAATAGGATTCTTGAGACATTGTAAAACTTTATCTGGACCAAGATTAGTCTGAGGAAATTGTTCTATTCCCTTGGCATTGCAATTCCATTTTGTGGATACTCTTCAAGTTACTCAATCTAACCCCAGGTCTTTCACAGACTTCTAATCACAGCTGTGTGGGCTGTACAATGTTCCATTTGCATAATCATATTAGTTTATTGTCTAATTTCCCAACACCTTTTGTTTCAGACCTAGGAATGCAGGAAACTAGCCTTATACTGAATCAGTGCATTGGCCCATAGCTAGGATTGCTGTGACCTCCAGTTGTCTAGGTTTATTTTTGTAATCCAGCATCTGTCCAGCCCACATTCTTGGGTTTGAGACCCTAAAGGTGAACACTAAAGAAACAGTGGACTCTACATGGCTAGCTTTTCATGGCAAGCTTGTGGCCAATTTGTTTCCTTCCAGTGGTGGTAGAAAGTGACATGCACAGGTGGCTTTGGCAGCAGCTCTCTGTCATTGACAATTGCTGTTGCTACTACTTCACAACTTTTTTTCCAAATCATCATTTCCTTGCTGATGCTCACCATGTTATCCCCAGGAGAAGGACTGGTAGTAGAGATGGGCACCAAATGAAAAATGAAGCACTTTCTTTGATTCATTACAAAATGAAATGAAACAAACTGTCATTTTTCACTGTACAAATGAAACACTTTATCCCAGATGCACCATATTTGGTGGGTGCCTTCCTTGGATTCTTCCCTTTAGGCCCTCCAAATTTGGAGAGGTTTGGGGTTCAGGGGGCTGAGTTATTCAACTCCAAAGTGGGTCCCCCCAGGAAAAATATCATTTGTAATTGGAAAAGTGTTTTTAATTTTTTTTAAATGAGAAGTTTGGTTTCGGGTTGGCTTCCCCTGCAAATGATTTTTTCCTGGGTGGAGTAACTCAACCCCCTGAACCCGAAAGCTCTCCAAATGTGGGGGGTTCACAGGAAAGAGCTTGAGCAAGCTCCACTATAATTTCCATGTTGTGAGATGCCTGGTATCACTATTTTTGAGTATGTAAGTTTTGAATTACAATTGATTTTTCCCTGTGGGACCCACTTTGGAGTTGAAGAACTTGGACCCCTGAACCCCCAAACCTCTCCAAATTTGGAGGGCTTAAAGGGAAGAGTCGAAAGAAGATAACCACCAAGATTGGTGCTTCTAGGACCCAGGGGATCCATTTTATAGCATAACAAATCATTTCATTTTGGTTTGTTTCATTTCAGAAATTATGTTTAAAAATTGTTAATAATGAAACAAAAGGAAAGGAAAAAGGAAAGGAAAGGAAATGCTATATTTTTGTTTCGTGTCTACCTCTGACAGCATCACTGCCTTTCCCTCCTTGTGCTTGGTCCCTCTTGTGAAGAGCAAGGGAGATGGAACATTCACCTGTCCACAATATGCCACAAGAAGCCAAGTGTCTGATTATCCCTCATGATAGGGCTGGACTTCGGTTACGGAATTTGGGAGCTTTGTCCAAAAATGTAATTTTCTAAACTGTACATCCTGTAAAGGTCCAAATGCACTCCCAAACTTTCTTTTCATACCCATTGTTTGATCATATATACTATTAAGATTTTGTCAGATCATCATGCGTCCTTACTGTCTATTTCAAAACCATTGCACTTTGTTTGGGATTTTTTACTTCAATTACACCACAAATAACAGCTCTTTCATTGCCTAGTGTGTAAAATAGCTACTCAAAGTACCCACCAATATCTTTTGGCCAACAAATATCAATTTCTTTTCCAGGAGGCATCCAGGGATGCTGATTTTCAAATTAAGAGCCTTGCAGGGGTACTTTAAGACCCCTAGACTAGATGGACATACAGCACCTCCTATTATTTTCTATGCAAAGATTTGAAATTATTTATTATGGTCCCATCAAATAATAAGCACGTATGGGTGGTCCATTCCTAAATCTAGCCAAAAACATAAAAAGTCATCTAGACATATAATACTGTCCTTTAAAAAAGGAGGACAATATTTTTTGTTTAAAAATAAAATAAAATAAAGTGCTTTATTCTAATGTGTGGTAAATTAAATTGTTTAGTAACAATTGCCTGTGATCTTGCCAATGCAAGAGACATTAATGAAACTTAAAACACTTAGTAGACGTATGTGATCAAAGATCAGCAAAATAGCTCATTAAGATTTTTTGATGTAGACCTTAATTTTCAGGCAAAGCCTTTACAATTGTGTTCCATAAGAAGGGAATGGTGTCCAATTTCACTGTCATTTAGTTTAGTAAAACTATTAATATTGTTAGGATATCCATTTCTGCCAATTATATATCCAGTCAATGCTGCTGAAGCGATTTGCACAGGTTAAATTGCTAGTTATTTAGAAATTATTTTCTCATGGCACTCTAATGTGCAATAATTGCATCTGATGCTTTACTGGCATTTCAAGTTATTTATTTATTTTTGTTTCATGATGCTCACATTATAAATCTATCATAAAAGATCTTTTCTCAAAAAGATGAGAGAGCTATGTTGGTGGTGGAGGTGGTATTACTGGACAGAATTAAATTGGTGTTCACATGGGGTTTGCATAATTTGCTGCAGTTAAATGTAGGTGATTAAGAAGTGTTGGGTAATTTGATGACAATGACCACCACCACCACCACCACCACCACCACCACCACCACCACCTTTGAATTGCGGAGCTGGAATGGTCCATATGGATCACTGAATCCAGCTGCTCTCAAGGAGGCACAGTTGGAAATTGGACTCCCAATGGATGGCTCTGTAGCCAGAGACCTAAGCCACTGAACTAGCTATCCATTCTGAGATCAGAGCCTTAGATTACTTTAAAAAAATGTTATGCAAAAGGTTTTTTTATTACAAAAAACAATGCATTGATGTTTCAGGCATCAGAGTTATACACCCTATAGCAAATGAGTAAGGGAAACCCAATATTCACCAAACTTGGAGGGATTGTAGAGAAGAGTCAGAGGAACCTTTCCTCCAAATTTGGTGCCTCTAGGTGCCTTGGGGGCCATTTTATTCCCCGATGAATCAACAAATCATAAATTTCTAAAAAGAGTGCCAATTCATATTCATCAGGAGACTTCATTTATGACAAATACAAATCAATACATTTTGATGAAATCAGCCAAATTCATCATAAAATGTGATTCATTTTTCAATTCATCCCCATCTCTAGCCAAGAGATGGGGACAAAATGAAACAAAGCTTTATTCAAAATAATAACAAGCCTTTTTTATTTAAGAAAAACAACAGAGAAGACAGAGGGAAAGCACTGATCTGACTGAACTTATCCTTGCATCATCGTGTGTGTGTGTGTGTGTGTGTGTGTGTGTGTGTGTGTGTGTGTGTGTGTGTGTGTGTGTGTGTGTGTGTGTGTGTGTGTGTGTGTGTGTGTGAAAGGAATAGTGCTGAATTAGTTTTTCCATGGGAACAAGCCCATACACATAATCATCAATCCATTGCCTTCCTCTGAAGTACAGACCTTCAGTTGCCTAGTTCAGTGCCTCCTAACTAGGCCAAAGGGTAATCATTTCCAGAATAAGTCAGCTAAACTAATTTCTTATGAATTAAGCAAAATAAGAATTTATTACATTGGTTATAGATCAATACTTTTAATATATAGAACAATCATATATGGAGAGCAATAATAGTGAATTATATTTCTAATTCCTCCATTAAAAGGTGCTCGGCATGTCTGATGATCAACTCTAGTTGTTCCCCCAAATGTGCAAACAAAATGCACCTTGGAACCTTGTCAGTTAACCACAATTAGCAAGTTATCAAAATCTGAGTCTGATATCAACAGGATTCTGGCCAATATAGTAGGACCCCACTATCTGCTGGGGATTGGTTCCAGGCCTTCCTGAGGATAATGAAAACCGTGGATGAGAGAGAATGCCAAAACCCCACACCAAACTGCTGTTTTGTGAAAGTAGTTTGCTTTACAGCTGCTGTTTGTGACAGTAGCTTGCTTTGTGACTGCTGAATTATTTATTTATTTATTTATTTATTTTCCTCTGTGAACATGGATAACTGATTCAGTGCTTAATGAATCAGTGGATACAGGGGTCCTGCTTGTAAGCAGTATTTTCCATATGTCCTGAAAACAAGCATTAGGGAAATCAAATTATCTACTCCAACAGTTTCAAAAATTTAGCACTTACAGCAGTACCGAGCAAAATGCAGCACTTCAGACCTCTTTGATCTCCTCATGGTCTATTCCAGCTAGTACTGACTGAACCTGTACTTCAATGACATTTAGAGAGCCTCATTTTGGCCACCCCTGCTCTGTAGAAAAATGGCACATTGCATGGGTATCGGAGAGTTCCAAAAATGTTAACCATCCTGTCTGTTTCCCACAAAAGACAATGCTTTCAATGGTCCTGGGTTTACTGAATAGCAGCCTCAGCAGACTAAATTTAAGGGTTGTGCTGATTTTGAAGCTATTTTTTTTCAATGAACATAATTTTGAGCAAGCTGGCAGCATCGCATCGCCTGAAATTTAATAATGAAAACCCAAGGCCTAGTCGAAAGTCCAGGTAATGTCATAAAAGATAGACCCTTGTGTCAACAGGGGGCACATCCGTCAATGACAATTGCAAACGTGTGTGCAAGAGACAGGCAGTCAGCGCTGAGAGTAAAGTATAAATTGAAAGACCAATGACTGAAATCGAGAAGAAGTAACACTGCCAGATTTTGAGATAATTTTTAAAAAGCCTGACTGGGTTTAAAATGACATGGCCTGAAGCCATGAAAATGAAGGCCAACATTTAGCATTCCATACACTAAGATTTCAAGCCCTGACCTAAAAACCGGGAGAAAGACCCCTGAGAGTTGAGTCTGAGGGACAAAACCTGAGACCTGCCAACATTACCAAAGACCTCCCTACGTTAAAAGTACTTAGCACTGTCCTTGCCATCGCAGAACATTTTGCTTGCATTTTCACTGTCAGTACTGAAGTATGTTGGGATCTGAAAAAGTCCTCTTTCTTGCCCTGTTGCTGTTGCTATGGTGGTGTCAGTGTAAGTGGTGGTGGTGGTGGCAGCGGCAGCTGTTATATACTCTAGGTGAGACTATCAATTGGATTTATGTTTAAATGTTCAAATACCACACTGAAATTTGTGGACTAGAAATAAGGAGGCTGACTGATGGCATCCAGAAGCAAGGCATGATTGGCTATGGCTACTATATCGCTGAACAGGAGCAGTTCTATGCAGGAAGTGGTTGGCTTATGTTGCACCAATTTGTTCAACACCTTGCTGCCTTTTAATCAGCCTTGCTATTACTCATGGCTACAAACAACAAGGTGAAATTAAGGTGCTCCTTAATCATTGCTTCTGCCTTGTGTCATAAGAACAAAAACTGAGTGTGAATCTTTCCCCCACAAAGGTTAGCTCACCAAAATAAAATAGCTACATCATGAGCCTCGTGGCGCAGTGGTTAAATGCCTGTTCTGCAGCTAAAACTGTGCTCACGACCTGGGTTTCAATCCCAGGTAGCCAGCTCATGGTTGACTCAGCGTTCCATCTTTCCAAGGTTGGTAAAATGAGTACCCAGCTTGCTGTGGGGGGTCAATGTGTAGCCTGCATAATTAAATTGTAAACTGCCCAATGAATGCTTGAAGTGCTATGGGGTGGTATGGAAGCAGAACACTTTAATTGTGGGAAGAGATAATCTATATAATATGTAGAAGCTCATAATTCCCTTACTTGTTAATCTATTTATTATTTAAAAAAACCTTAGATTTCTAATTACATTCTATCTGAATGGCATTTTCATTTATATATATATGGCTGATCATTATATGCATAAAGGTGATGGGATAGCTTCAGTTCAGTGACATCAGGAAAATGAAAACTTAACTAGTGTAATTGCACTCTATTTAAATATTGCACAAAACATAATGGAAGTTATTTCTTGAACAACTACTTATGCAATGAAAGATGAAAGATAAGCTGCATTTCTTCCTAATTAGTTGGAATAACTCTTGAAATTCAGTTTTGCTAGTGCATCAGATCCTACATTAGGATACCCATAGATTTAGGCTAAGATTTTTGAAACATGCATACTATCTCCCATTACGTGGCTTCACCAACCATGTTTTATCTTTGTCAAATTTGCTAGCATTCCCAGCAGTAACTGGGTACTTCTTAATATATTACTGAATTCAAACTTCCAATCATATGTAAACAGAAGGGTCATCAGATTAAATTCAGTCATAGATGTTGGATTCTAAACCAGTTATTAATTAGGTCAAAGTAAAAATGTTCATAGCAATTATAAGCATTCTTCAAAACAGAGTTCATTGATTACAAGAGACTGTTTTCCACTCCAGTAGCTTCAGTTCATACTACAAGGATTCTTCCAGGTCAATAACCATTTTCCCCTCAATATTAAAACAATTAAAAGACATTGATATGCTAGAGTAGTTAATTTATCACCACTTCGACATTTCATAGGAGGAGACAGTCAGTTGTCTTGGGGTGGGGAATCATATATGCATTCAGATTTTATTTTGTATTAAACACAGGCTAACAAATTCTCATGTCAAAATTTTCCAATTTTCAAAATGTAAAATTACCAATTGTGGTTATATATGAACCCAAGCTATAAATTCACAGACCTTCATCCTTTGCAACTGGGTTGTAGATCCTTTTCAAATGATATGGAACTCACTGGCCTCCCCCCCCTTTCCCCCCTCCTTTGATTCCCCATCCAGCAGGGCAATTAGAAAAAAAATCCAATGGGACGCTTACACAATCCTGATTTGGCCCACACTTCTTTCATATTGTGTTTCTGTCCATGGCAAAAAAAAAAGGGGGGGGGAGGTAGAAGGGCTGCTATAAAACATCCTGGCAATGTCATCATCAACACTCAGGATGTCCTTTGCCATGCCAGTTTTGGCACTTGTTTCCTGTTGGCAGTGTGGACTGACAGTGGGCAGCAATACTAGACCATTTCCTGACATTTTGAATCATGAATACAGAAGCACAATATCCCACATTCATAAACTGGAGGGTTTTTTGAAGAATGGGATCTCCCCACCCCCACCCCAGAGATGAAAGTCTACCTGAATTCTGCTTGTCTCTTGAAAGCTAACATTATTTCAATTCCACCAGCAGCTTACCTGTCAACTATAGTTTGTCTTTTGGTAAGTTGTGCATAGAGGTGGACATGAAACAGAAAACCGATGGTTCGGTCTGTTCATTCTGTTTTTTTGGGGGGGGGGGCTCAGTTCCTTTCATTTTGTTTTGTACAAATTTTTAAAACAAAATTCATATGAACCGAACCAAAATGAACTGGTTCCGCTTACCTGGCTGGTGGCGGTTGCAGTGATCCCGGCGGTGGCAGTGGTGATCCCAGTGGTGCTGGGGGGCTATGCTGGCCTGCCGGCCACTCGGCCACTCCAGCTGGCTGGAGGGGCTCCGGCAGCAGCAATCCAGGTGGCTGCTGCCACTTGGAAGCCTCCTCACAGCCTCACCAGGCCACACCTTGGCAGATTGGCCACACTGGACACAGGAGGCCTAACTGTCACCTTCAGAGCCCCAGCAGTGGCTGCGCTGGGTGGCGGTAGACCTTGCTGCTGCCTCCGGAGCCCCAGCAGCAGCCGCACCAGGCAGCAGGAGCCCTCACCGCCACCTCCAGAGTCCCAGCAGTGGCCGTGCCAGCAGCAGTGGACCTTGCCGCTGCCACCTCCGAAGCCCCAGCAGCAGCTGCGCTGGGTGGCAGGAGGCCTCACCACCACCTCTGGAGCCCCAGCACAGGCTGTGCTGGGTGGCGGGAGGCCTCACTGGGCAGCGGTAGGCCTCACCACCACCTTTGGAGCCCCGGCAGCGGCCGCGCCAGGTGGTGGGAGGCCTCTGGAGCCCCCTCTGTGGAGGCTTCTCGCCAGTGTCAGCAGCTCTGGGATCCAGCCTGCCAGCGTGAGGTCTCCAAATCCCCTTCTATTTCTATTTTATCTCTAAGTGTAAGGCAATATTCAGAATGGGAGATCCTCCTGTACTCAGGATTTGCCAGCATTCACAACTGCTACTGCAGTTGCTCTTATTCGGATCCACCAACCCATTACCCTCTGTGCTGCTGAAAAAGGCTTGGGAGGGGGCACATCCCATGACCTCTTTTTGCATGCCTATCTGACTTACTTTGAAAGACAAGTGAATAGATCTAAAACCTGTAAACAATCTGGCAGAATACAGATCTAAGGAAATTCATGATCTCAGTGTCATGATCATGGGGACCATGATCTCAGTGTCATGTCATGGGGACCAAGCAGTGGGGAAAGGAACAAACAGATCTTTTTTATATAATTCATCCAAAACATTTTATAGATGTTATTGTTAAGAACTTTTTTCAACAACCTCAGTAAAATATCTGGAAGGAAGGAAGGAAGGAAGGAAGGAAGGAAGGAAGGAAGGAAGGAAGGAAGGAGCATTTGCTTATTCCCACCCCAATACGGGGGCAGGAGGAGACATGGGAAACAAAGCAGAAGAACGAGGGAAAGTGAGGAGCTGGGGGTAGTGGTGAGGATATCTTGCCCAAGACTTTGCCAGCTCTATCAGTATACAGCCCCCCCTCCCCTGAAAATGTGATGACAATGAATTTACATTAGACTTGACATCCAATTCTTATGGAAGACATACATTTAAGAGTAATACCCACAGATTTTAGTAAAGCATTTCATACGTAGCTGAATGGCATTTGTAGTTTTATTTTAACTAAGTAGGTCACTATAAGAAAGTGTAGGAATTGGTACATAAAAGGGTATTCTGGATTAAACATTATAATGCCATGACTTTTACGATGGCGTCCCATGATAAGCATACCCGTTTAATTGCAGAGCTGCTAATATGCTCAGAATAAGCTTTAAGATTTGTTTATGAACCTTCTATAAAGTTAGCAGGAATTCAAAAAGCAGTTCTGCCATGTATGATAGCTGATTCACCAGAAATATAACAATCTGTCCATAGTAACATGAGAAAGAATGGAGAGGGGGACGACAAAACTATGCTTCATAAACTTCTCACAATAGCAGCATTTTAGGGAGCTTTTCAATATGTCAGCAAGTAAAAACCTGTTGATCGTTTAACAAAAAATGAACTAAGCGAAGAAAACAGCATTTGATTAAAAATCTGAAAATTGATCTCCATTATCAACTTGAGTGCTGATTAAGTTACAGGTAATTACAGTCTTGTGGAAGCAATCTTTATTTAACAGTTGCAGAGGATTTATCTGATGTCTAAAACTCATTCAGGATATAACCCCCAAATAGATTTTTTTAATAAAAGGACAACAAAGTGAGAGGGAATTCTAACCAAGATTTATTACCTTTTATTTTCTTTCTTATAGTCTTCATGTTGCTGAAAGATGGTGATAGATTTGGGAGCAATCTATAATAGGAAGGAAGTTTACTTCATCAGGAAGTCATTTTTATGTGTATGAACCCAATCCCATTGCTTTTTTTAAAAAAGCCCTATTGAAATTGGGTGTGGCATATTTAAGAGCAATTTAAACTTAGGTGTTTACATGAGGTATGTTCAAGTGTAAATTAATTTGAAAGGGGATCATAGCAGTAAGCATTTTACTCCCCTGCCAGAAGTCTGTTTATTTAGCACAGATGTGGAATCAAATTTTTGAAATCAATCCCACATATGTGAACGCCCCTGTCAGCATTATATTTATTTATTTATTTATTTATTTATTTATTTATTTATTTATTTATTTATATTTATACTTATTAACTGCCCAATTTTCCTGTGGGAACTCTGGGCAGTGTACAACAGATTACAACATAGACAACCTACCCAAAAAGCCAACAATAAAAATTCAGTAACAGAACAAAGAGATAAATAAAAACAGACAACCACATCCATCCATACCACAAACATGTAGTCCGGCAAGAAATGGCTGGGTCAATCAATACAAAACCAACATACAACATATCATGGTGTACTCAGTGATCACCGAAGCTATCCCTAAAAAGCCAGGTCTTTAGTGCTCTCCTGAAGGCAGGCAGTGTTAAGAAGTGTGTAGGGTTTTAAAATGTTTCAGATATTAGCAGAGTTATGCATCAGCATGGAAAGATAATTGCTAAGTACAGGTTTGAAGCTGGGAGACAGAAATTTAACTTTAGCATAAAAGCTTGTATTAACTAACATTCACAAATGCACGAGATAAAAACACACAGCAGAAATATTTACAGAGTAGTGGGAAAATTGCTCATCTCACCAAAAAGCTGTTCCAAAGTAAAATGGATTACAATCCTGCCTTTAATACATATGGTAGACATCATATAAACCAATCACATGATTACACATAGGCAGACAATGTTAAGCAGTTATCCATGGCACCTGGATATAATTATTCTGACATTTTCATGTGATTATACTATTCACCTCTGTCTTGACAAATGACTATGCATTTCTACACAGAAACCATTTTGAATCTGTTAAATATTATATTACATACATTTTGTTAAAAGTTACATTACTTGACAGGCAAAGACTCCACCAGCCTCCATTGGCAGAGTGTTCCAAAGTGCCAGGGCAGCCACTGAGAAGGCCTGTTTCTGGGTAGCGACCCTTCGGGCCTCCCTCAGAGTGGCCACCCAGAGCGACAGGGAGAGTGAGGCTCTGGTCAGGCTGGACAAAGCTGACCTCTGAGAGATCTGCTCTGTCAGATATATAGATCCCAATACATGAAGAGTTTTGTAAACCAAAACTAGTACCTTGAAACTTATTTGGGAGGCAAGGGGTAGCCAGTGCAGGCAGGCCCGCACCAACCACCATCTTGGCCACCGCATTCTGCACCTGCTGCAATTGCCAAACAAGGGTCAAGGGAAGCCCCATGTAAAAAATGTTACAGTACTCTATCCTCAAGATCACCAGCACCTGCACAACTGTCCTAAGTGAATCCATGTCCAGGTATGAGCAAATCTGGGTGATAAGCCTAAATTGGTAAAAGGTTGCCCTGGAAACAGCTGCTGCCTGAGCCTCCAGGGACAAAGCTGGATCCAGGACAATGCCTAGACTCCTCACACTCTCCACCAGCTGGAGGGTCAGTCCCCCCCCAAACTAGGGAGAGGGCCACTGTACCCACCTGGGGACCCCACAAGGAACAGAACTCTGTCTTCCCGGGGTTGAGCTTGAGCCTGTTATTCCTGGACCATTCCATGACCGTGGACAGGTACAGCCTCCACTGCAGAGGTGGAAAAGGACAGATAGAGCTGCATGTCATCATCATACTGGTGACAGCAGACTCCGAATGACCTCAGCTAGTGGCCCCATATAGATGTTAAAGAGCATAAGGGACATCCCCTACCCCTGGGGCACCCCACAAGATAGTGTCCATGGGGCCAACAGATCAACCCCATCTCTACTCTCTGGGCACAGCCGTCGAGGAAGGACCAGAGCCAACAAAAAGCATGACCCTCAATCCCCACTCGACAACCTGCCCAGTTGGATACCATGAGGGTTGGTATCAAAGGCTGCTGACAGATCAAAAAGGACCAACAGGGTAGAGCAACTCCTGTCAGCCCCACCTCAATAGGTTATCCTGCAACGTGACCAGAGCTGTCTCAGTCCCATGCTGTGGCCTGAAGCCAGACTGGAATGGGTCCAGGACATGATCCTCCTCCGGGAACGACTGGAGCCTAAATGTGGCCACCCGCTCTATCATGTTGCCCCCAAAGGAAATATTAGCTACCGGATGATACTTCAACGAATCATCGGTAGCCAAGCCAGATCTTTTGAGAATGGGACAGATCACGGTGCCCTTCAGGTGAGCAGGAAAAATCCTGTCCCTGAATGAAGCAGACACAATCACAGAGGCGCATTCTGGCATGCCCCCCCAGTGGTCTTAATCAGCCAGGACGAGCAAGGGTTGAACAGAGAAGCCACTGGTTGGCAATGGGCCAGCACTCTGGAGGCATCAGCTGGAGACACAGCCCCAAACTCCACCAATCAGGGCGACTGAGGGGGTGCAGCATGAGCGATTCTCGTTGAAAGACTAGTGGAACCAGAGTTCAGATTGGAAATGGCCTCTATTTTAGATTTAAAATGGGCTGTGAATGACTCACTAGTGAAATCACTAGGAGGAGGCCTCCTCTGGAACAATTCAGGCTGACAGTTTGAGGCCTCACCAATTATTATTTTTTAAATTCCTGCTGTGTGATAAAGCACTATACTGGACAGCCAGAGAAGCAGGGCTACTGCAGTAATGACACAAGGAAACATGAGCAGAGGATGAAGAGGGATGTCCCAGAAATGTTAAAACTAACAGTGATGTTACTCACCGTAACAGCCTGATTTCACTGTCCATCAATTGGGCAGCACTGCACCTGCTCAGCAACAATGATCCTGCTCCCGGATGCAGCAACTCAGTGACCACAGCACCACTCCTCTCAGATGTATCCTAAGGCCACGCAACAGCTCCTCAGCACTGAAGCCAGACACTGTGGTGCTGTGTGATTCAAATGCCATGCGACTATCGCATGATTTTATGAACCAAATTCAGTAACACCAATACATATTGTGAGGTACAGTGGTACCTCTACTTACAAATTTAATCCATTCCAAATGCATGCTCTTAAGTAAAACAACTCTTAAGTAGAGGTATGTATCTAAACAAATCAAATAAATAAATAAATAAATAAATCAAAAAACTTAAAAATTGTAAGTAGAGCAGATCGCATCTAAAATTTGCAAGGCAGCCGTTAAAACGCCAATGGTTTTCCATTCTTAAGTTGAATAGCTCTTAAGTATAGCCACTCTTTAAGTAGATGTACGACTGTATATCCCTAAAGTGACCTTGCTCATGTTAGCAGAGAAGCCTAAAGCTTAGAGCCTCCTGTTCTACTGTTCATCACATTTCTATTACAATAGATAGAATTCAATGAAAAGGAAGATTATATTCATTGTAATAGAACTTGTTCCTATCAGAGAGAGAGAGAGAGAGAGAGAGAGAGAGAGAGAGAGAGAGAGAGAGAGAGAGAGAGAGAGAGAGAGAGAGAGAGAGAGAGAGAGAGACCAGTCCCTATTTTTTCTGAAGCCACCTATACACCTCAAGGATTGGGAGACCCTCCCAAGAGAATGTTGGAAGAACTGAGAGAAAACAAGAAGAGAGCACCACTGCATCAGTAAAAATCCACTCATAAGATACTGCCCAGTAAGTTTTCTTTGTACAATATTTGCCTTTTTCTTATGTTGACAGAAACTGAAAACTAAAGTGGACATAGTTCATGATATTGATTATTAATATGATAATCACCAGATACCATGTCAGTTGTTTGGTAGATTCTGGACCAACTGTCCCGTTTTGATTAAACACGTATTATGGTTTAGCCCAGTGGTGAGCAAAGAGTGGGCTATGAACTGTGTGTGTTTCCCCAAGAAAACCAAATGTGGCTCCCAGTGCCATTGGCCACCTGTGCTTCCCAGATTTATTTTTATTTTTTTATTTTATTTTTATTTTTGCGTAGGGGGTTACTTCACGTCCTTCTTTATTCCATGACTAGTTTTGTACCGTGACAGCATTGTTTGTGATAACTTGTCTCATGACAAGTGTTCCTTCACAGTCTTGTACAGTGACAAAAACTGAATTTGTCTAGCTTCCTTTTTTCTTTTTTTTTTTTTTTTTGGGGGGGGGGTTTAAAAATTCTTTTTCAATATTTTGCTTCTGAAAAGTTAAAAAAATGGACACAGTTTTCTGAGAGAACCGAATATTTTGTTGCATGATAGTTGTTACTACACAGTGTCTTGTCTCAGAACAGAAAGAGGGAACAAAGAGTGACAAGGAAAAACCCTACCCCAGCACCAGGTACAGTATTGTCATGCTTAGCACCCTTTCCGGGAGCGTGGTCGAGAGAAATTTCAGTAGTTGTGCGATGGATGTGAAGTAATTTTTTTGTACCGCTCCTAAGTGCAACACTAACAGAGACAAAACGGACATGAAGTAACTGCCTTAGAAAGTTTCCTTGTGTCATCTACATAGCATTGAGGATGGGTTTGCTATGCCTGCAGTTGCATCAGTACAGCTCAGTTCAGTACAGTACAGTTGCATCCCAACAACCACCCAAACTTTATAAAAATGGCCACTAAAATGCAAGGTGCCTAGTATGGTGTAGTGCATAGTGATAAAGATAGGAGACCTAGGTTTGAATTCCTGATTGGCCAAGGAAACTAACTAGGATGGTGCTAATAAAATCTTTAAATATATCATTTAACTTAAAAGTCCTATTATGGCTGCTATATGTTGGTTATTACTTGATGGCACAAAACACGCAAAGTGCAAGGGGGCATTTTCAATTAAAATTGGTTTGGGGGGGAATATTCTGGCGGGTCAGGCCATGTTGGTGGGTCCAGAGTGATCACATGTGACGCATAGTGAACATACTTTCATAATCCAATAAGGTAGTTTCATATTTCTCTTCCTTCTTTGTTTGATGAAAATTGCCCTGGTAAACTAAGAAAATGAGACATTGCTTTCCAAATTACTCATGTTAATTATGCAGAGCAAAATAAGACATGTTAGGCATTCCCTGTGTACCTTGGTAGGAAAAATACTAGTATTATTACTCTGCAAATCTAAGCAACAACCCAGAAGAGAACAATAGATACTGTAGATCAGATCTGGAAATTTATACTCCTATTATTTATAGAATAAGAGAACACAGAAGCACACCAACAAAACCAGAAATATATTATTAAACCCTGCCAAAATGTTGAATAGTGTTATATAAGAGTTTTATGACAGTTACAATTATGAAATCAAAGGTTTTAATTTAATACCCTAGGCATGATATGTCCTCTCCTTATTTCTTTCCTTCAAAATTTACCTTATACCCACTCTCTTTTATTCTGCTATTATTTTTCATCCTATTTTTCCTTGCCCTATTCTTGGACACAGATCCTGAAATTGATCAGGAAGAGGGCAAGGAAACATTCACCATAGGTTGTAAAGTGTTCTTTCCACTGCTCCCCAGTATTAGTCTATGCATGGTTGCTTTTATCTCACATAGTTTGCATAATATAATGAAGCCAGTTTCTAAGTGGGGGGAAAAACCTCACAAAATATGATATCAGACATGATAAATAGCAATATTCAAATCTCAAGTAAGAAGAGAGAGGGCATATCGTGCCTTGGGTATAAAACGTTTGCTTTTGAGACCACCACCTGCTGATACCCTTTTCGCTGTCATTCCTCCCACATCCCTCTTGTACTATTTTATCCTATTTTAAAGTTTAAAATATCTATCAGACAGGCTATGCAACATGCATCGGCTGAAGTGAGCTACAGTTCAGAAAGCCAGAATCTGTGCCCATACAAAGTTTGCACAAGTAGCCATGACATGTGGCTAATTATGAGATACAAAAGGCGCATCCTGTTTGTGCAACTGAGTGTGTGATCAGGAATGCAACTGGGATGTCGCCCAGCATCTTATCCTTTGGCCACAATAAGCCTCAGCGAAACTTTCGCAAGCAGCAATAGGATTTTGATCCAAACTTGTTGGCCTTTATGGTGGAAAACGTCTTATTCTTATTCCATAGGAACAGAGTAATGGGTATTTGAAGAGTATTCTTACTCTTTAAATTCCCTTAAGTTACATTGTTCCGGGAAATGTTCCTGGCTCTACAAGTTGCATGTGTCACATTTGTTTAAGAAGCACCAAAGAGGTCTCAAAGGATTAATTTTATTTGGTCAAGGGAATGGCAACGTATTATATATTTCCAGAGAAATCCAAAATGTGCTCATTCCAACAGGAGTTTCTGCAAATGTCACAATCCAGAGAACCCCTCTGCAATTAATTTACCCCCAGAAGCCCTGTTTTGATCTATTTTCTCCCACAAACAGCCCCTCCTACCACATGAACTGCCAGACAGCTCAGAATCAGAATCAGAATCCTTTTATTGGCCAAGTGTGGTTGGACACACCCAGAAATTGTTTTGGTAAAAAAAAAATGCTCTCCATATATAAAAGGAAATATAAGAATCATATATTCAACAATAAAAACACAGTACAACATACAATATCACCTATTATTTAAAAAAGGAAGAAGCAAAAATTAATTATTCAACAGTTTGATAGCACTTGGAAAGAAACTATCTTTATATCTAGTTGTTCTAGTATGCAGTGCTCTAAAACATCGCCCTGAGGGTAACAATTGAAACAGATTATGTCCAGGACGTGTGGAATCTGTATATATATATATATATCTGTAGTGGCTACAGTTAGTGGCTGGGAGTTTGACTTCCCACTGTGCACCCTAGAGAAGGGCTGGACTCAGTGATCCATAGGATTCCTTCCAGCTCTGTGGTTCTAAGAATGGGTCATATTCCTCTTGAAACATTTCAGTGCATGGCCTGTTTCAATATGTAAACTGTATATATGACCTCAGCACGAATCCATAATTTCTGTCACCTGTCTCTCGTAAAACCATGCCTCATTTCTTCCCTTGTTGTAAGGATTTTGCACATGACTTTTAGCCTTTTTGAAAATGTTGAACAAAATTATTTTTCTTTCAATGCAGTGGACCCTTGTATAACAAACACTTTGTGTAACATAACATTTATACAACATAAAATATTCCAGAGATAGGGGAAATTTCCTTAACAGAATCGCCTATGGGCCAAATCCGTACAACATAAAAATGGGATTACTCCATTTTCAATGCATTCCTATGGGATATTTGTATAAAGGAAAATTTGCTTAACATTAGAGATGGGCACGACTTAGCGGTATTCCCGTTTCCGTTTCCGTTACTCGTTTCCGTTACTCTACGGAAACGGTAACGGGAATCACTGCCCCAGACTTCGAGCTCGAACCGACGAACGAACAATTTGGTCTGATTTGTCGTGCTCGTTACTTGCATCGCGCAATGCCAAGCGGCACAGAAAAAAAGGTTTTAAAAGTTAAAAAAAAACCCGATTCCCGGCCCTAAAAGTAGGCGAAAACTGTCTGAGGGCACCTACCAGGCCAGAAGGGTGTTTTATTTGGGGGGGGGTTCCCCGCCCCCCCTCTCCTTGGCTATTGCTACTGCTGCGCTGCTGGTACCAGGCTGGGAGGGCGCATCCATTTGCCATGCAGTGCGGGGGATCCAAAATGGCGACCGCAATATTTTTTTTGAAATTGTTGCCCAAAACCCCACCAAAGCACCACAGAAACATGCGAAAATTAGCTATTTTAAATGCTTGAATTTTTACAGTAGCAGCAGTGGGTTTTTCTTGCAAAAAAAAAGTCTCCGTTGATTTTATTTTATTTTATTTATTTTATTTTTTTACACCTGCACATTTGCAATGATGGGCTCTCCCATGGGAGTAGACCATGCAAATTTTCCACCAATCGCATGGCCACTTGGCCAGGTTGACCACAGAGACTTCTGGGATGTGCCAATCGGGCATAAACAGCCCACTAATCGTAGCCCAAACCCGAACCCTAAGCCTAACCCATACGCCAGTACACTGTCCTTCTAAGTGGGTCAGAGAGGCACCCAGATGCACCCCAATACTCACCCTAACCTCACCCGTAACTAGCCTAACCCTAGCCGTTGCGCTAAGCCGTCTTAACCCTAAGCCAGATCTACTTGCATTGCACTACATGCAAGTACGTGAGACACAGCGGGTGCAAAGAGTCTGCCAGTCCGTCACTTGTGGCTCTGGCTGACTCCTGCAGCTCCCTCCAGGAGCCCGCTACCCCCTCCCCAAACCAGTACTAACGACAACAAAAAAACGAAAAAACGAACCGACTAATTTTTGCAAATTTTCGCGAAAAAACGGAAACGAGCCGAAACGGAACCGGCCCGACTAACGACAACTCGAAAAATTTTTTTTTTCAAGTCGTGCCCATCTCTACTTAACATAATTTCATCTGGAATGAATTAATTCCTTTATACAAGGTACTACTGTATATATATATCCCCAGTTTAAACTTGTGTGAGGGAAAGACTATATGTGGGTCTAACAATAGGGGTGAATGCGTATGAGCTCTTTTCCTATCACTTGTCCCTACATTTGCCTATCTAAATAGTAAGTGCTACCAGCAGTTGTATTTAGAACAACTATTAGAGGCATAGAGGAAAACTGTTATTCAATATACCTTAATATATTGTTGAAGTCATAGATTTCAGTCTTGGATTGGAAGAAATATCTTCTGGTGTCTATCAGGTTGTCACCAGTCACATGCTTTTCGGCAGGCATGTGATGCAAAGAGGGGCAATGCAGAGACCCGGGCAAAGAGGAGGTGGCAGCACTTTGATCCTGGCTTTCCCAACTGTATAGCACCCACAGATTGGGTGCTAGATTGTCAGGAAAGCCAGGCAGGCATTTGAATTTCATGCTCCCAGAACCCCCTTGGGTTCTGAGCAGGCTAAATTCAAACACCTGCCCCGTGAGACAAATTTTTCACAAGACATCAGGTACACAAACTGTTATCTTGTGAAAAATGCCTATCCTGGAAATTTCATTCGTCTTACGAAGAATTCATCTTACGGGGCATTCGTCTTGTGAGGTACCACAGTACTAGGAAATCTAAGGCATAAAATAATATATTATTTCTTTCCTTACAAATTATATAGAAAGGTATGTATTGGAGAGCATATAGATAGATACCCATTGGATGAATTATTATTTAATATACAACACCTAAACACATATGCATGTGCATGCAAAGCAAACTAGAACCTGTAGTGATAACAAAGGATAAGAAGGAGGCCCAGTACTTCCTGTTAAAAATCAATTTGAAAGCTTTGAGTCTAGTGTGCTTAAGAGGATGGCATCAAATTGTATCTTTCATTGGCCAAAATCTTGTGACACAGCTATGTCTATGTAACTTGAAGTTTCAGCAAGCAAGCTGTTGCAAAATTTGCACTGAGGTAGGAGCTGCATGCAGGAAACAGTTCCATGAGCACAGCTGCACAACTACTTCCACAATCAGTTGTGTGATCAGTTACTATTATTACAACACTCAAAATCAGTGAATGTTGAACACACGAACTGCCTGGGCATAACTCCTCCTGAACTTCTGCCGCTGTAACTTCATACAACTCCAAGTACCATAGGTTTCTAACCATACTTGTATAACTGCCATAAACAGAATTGACCCAGCTGAAATTTCCATCCCCCTCTAGTCTGATCCTTCTGTCAAAACCACTGCTGGAAGATTCAGAACAGGATTGGAGCTGCCAACTGGCAACTGTGAAATTTCATTTATGAAGAATGGTATTGGACTGCATTATTTTAAGTATGCAGTATCTGTATACAGTATCTGTATTGTACCTATTATGGAATAGCACAAGTTGAATCTTTTTAACCACAGTGAGAAAAGATAAAGGAAAGTAGTAATCAAAATGATGACCCAGGATTTCAAAGATCAAACTCAAGTCCCTACTGAGTCATATGTGTCAGCAGGTAATCTTGGGCCCCTCTACCTGATTCTTGTGAGGAGAAAATGGGGAGGAGAACTATTATGCTGGTGAGCAAAATGGAGAAGAGATGGGATTAAAACATAACAAATAAATAATAAACAGCAAAGAACTCACTATTTGCTAACTGCCATTCTTTTTAGTTTGGTAATTAACAGCCAGCATTTTGCAGTAATAGTTCCCAAATAGCAAAGTGAAAAGAACTGTTCAGATAACATAGCAAAAGGCTGGATATAATATTCATGCCTCCATCGGCTGTGCAGAGCTAAAGGGGCCATGGCTCTGATCTGTTAATTAAAAGAAAAGAAAAGAAAAAAGATGAGATGCATTAAGTGGATCTGCAATGTAAGCATTGTGGCAGAGTTAAAAACAGCAGCCAGCCACCATAGGTACAGCAGGCAGCCACCATAGGTATGCTTTGCTATGCTGCCATTAGCTATGCTTCTTATAAAGGTTAAGTGCAGATCAAACGTTTTGTCAGAAATGTGGCTCACAGAAGTGTGACTAATGCTCAGGCTGGAAGCCATCAGTAGAGATTCTGAGGTATCAATCACTTCTCTGTTTTACAAAAGAAATGTTGTTTCCTTGGGGTCAGTCCATGAGGTAGGTATCCAAATACCAGAAATGAACAAAACTGAAGCCAGTGATGGGTGGAGCCAGGGTCACACCTCTCTATCTATCTATCTATCTATCTATCTATCTATCTATCTATCTATCTATCTATCTATCTATCTATCTATCTATCTATCTATCCCAAGGAAACAATCCTACCCAAATGGTGTCATAGCCACTATGCTGGATAGCAAACAACCCACAATAACATAAAATACACAACAACCCCAATAAAAATAACCACACAAACACTAAACCAGAAGTATAATATGTAAAAATAAAATAATTAATAAAGAATAGTGACTATAAAATTAGGTGGCAAAAACAGAACAAGTCCATAATAGAGATGGGCACGACCAGAAATTTTTTTTTTGAGTTGTCGTTTTTCGGGACGGGTCCGTTTCGGGTCATTTCCGTTTTTCATGAAATTTTTTTAAAAATTGTCATTTCGTCGTGTCGTTTGTCGTTTGTCGTTACCGCCGCCGCGATTTCGCGTGATTTGACGTCCCAGCGAGTGGCGTCCCGCCGACGCTAGGTGTTTTTGCGCCCTAGGCGGTGGGTGGGGTGGCGGGGGGCATGGGCGGGCGGCGGCAGCGGCAGGGGGAGGGGCGGGCGCGCAGGCTGCGGGCGCGGGTCCCGCAATGACCCAGAGCAGGCGGAAAACACTTTAAACTGACTTGCTGCACAATACTGCATCGAATAAAGCAATTGCAATTTTTGCAAACAAAGTGGGCAGTGCACCCACAGCAGAGCTGCAGGCAGGGTATGAAAGGACCTTGGCTTGCCACCAAGCAAATGAAATTTTTAAAATAAATCCACACCTCCCCTCCCACTCAAACCTCCCCCCCCCCTTTGAAGCACTATCAGAAAAGAAATCCTAACAAACTGCAGGAGAATAAAAAAGAATAAACTGTGTTGCTATTCCCCACAGCAGACAGAGAATGAAAGGAATTATTATTATTTCCTAAAAATTCAATTGAATCAATTCCCTCCCTGCCTGCCTAACTGAAATCTAAAGGCTCGCGAAATCGAAACTAGTCTAGCACAGCAGCCAGCTACACACAGCCCTCTCCCACCCATATCCAACCCAGACTGCGACTCTTCTGGGAGTGCCTCGCCTTTTTATGCCCTCTTGCACATCCAGAAGTGTCAGTCAAAACCTGGCCATGCGATTGGTAGAATGGGTCCAAAAATTTGCATGGTCCCATCCCATGGCCAGCCCATCATTGCGCAAGTGTAAAAAAATAAAAATAAAAATAAAATAAAATAAAATCGGTGCGACCTTTTACTGCTATAAAAAACCCACTGCTGCTACTGTAAAAATTCAAGCATTTAAAATAGCTAATTTCGCATGTTTCTGTGGTGCTTTGGTGGTTTTTTGGACCACGATTTCAAAAAAAATATTGCGGATGCCATTTTGGATCCCCCCCCCGCACCGCATGCCAAATGGAGACGCCGAGGATGCCCCCTCCCAGCCTGGTACCAGCAGCCCAGGACAGGAGGGGGGAAGGCTGGGGACCCCCCCCCACCAGAAACCACCCCTCTGGTAGGTGCCCTCAGGCAGGCATATTTTCGCCTGCTTTTTTGGCCGGGAATCGTTTTTTTTTTAAACCTTTTTTCTGTGCTGCTTGGCATTGCGCGATCGCCGCGCGATGCCAGGAACGACAACGACAAATCAGACCCAATTTTTCTTTTTTCGGTTCGAGTGCGAGTTCTGACAGCTTAATTGTCGTTACCGTTTCTGTTACGTAACGGAAACGATATCCGAAAACGGAAATGACAATTTCGCCAAGTCATGCCCATGTCTAGTCCATAAGCACACACACACACACACACACACACACACACACACACACACACACACACAAAAGGAGCAATCATTCAATGAGATTATTCTGGGGTAAATTGATTAAAAAGCTTGTGAGATGAGCCATGTTTTAACTTGTTTTCTAAATCCAAGGAGGGACTAATTGCACCTCAGGTGGCATCGAATTCCAAAGTGATACAGCAACCACAGAGAATGTCCGGTTTCAAGTGGCAGATTTTCCAGCCTCCCTTGCAGCTGCCACCCACATCATCCCAATATATGAGGTGCCAGTGGGGCAGGAAGATATCTTGACAGAGAGTCACTAAACCATTGAAGGTATTAAATGGTAGTGTAAGCATTCTGAATGTGGTCTGGATGCATACAGGCAGCCAGTGCAGATGCTCCAGGATAGGTGATATGTGGTCAAATTGTGATATTTGAGAACCCAGCCTGGCTGCTGCATTCTACACTTGCTGGACCTTCTGAACTGTCTTCAAAAGCAGCCCAACCTGAGAGACCATTGCAATAGTCTATTCCCAAGATTACATGGAAAAGTTGTTAGGAACTTCAACAGAAAGGTGAGGGTGTGTGATCTGCATCATGTTATAAAAGCCTAACCTGGCCACAACTGAGATTTGATTTTTCCATTGAGAGCTGGGTCCAGAAGCACATCCAGATTTCACACCTGATCTTTCGGGGGGAGTACAATGCCATCTAGATTACATAAACAAACACCTAATTAGTCAGGGGTCCCCTCACAACAACGGAACCTCCATCTTGTCAGAATTCAGTTACAACCTGTTAGTCTTCATCCAATCCATGACAGTGGCCAGGCAGCACTCCGAGGTCTGCACAGCTTCCACTCCTGAAGAGGAAAAGGAGAAACAGATTTGTGTGTTATCAGCAGCACCAAATTCCAACTCTCTGAGTGAACTGTTTCAGAAGTCTCATAGAGACATTGAACAGCAACTTCGTTCTCTAAAAGTGTAAGGTAAGGGTTCTAGTTTTCTACACTTCAAAAATCATCTCCCAATGCCAAACTTGAAGCTCACCCACACATTGGACTTCCGGAATCTCGCTATCAGCTAACATTTCAGGGAAATTCTAGGGGATTTCAGGGAAGAAAACAGATCTCAGAGAAAACAGTATCGGAGGAGAAGATTGACTTATTGTTGCTTGTGTAATGAATTGTTTTGAAGCCTTGGCATTCAACTAGCAACAGAGCTCAACAACAAGATATCTGTATATTCAATCTGTAATTTTTTTATTATTAATCAAACATCACATTTCCCTACATATCCCCAATTTGTATCTCCTCCTCTAGATTATCAGAGTGAATCACAGATGAACAGTCACATGCATTAAGATTTGGTAAGCAGAGTTTGCACCAATGTCTGCAAGCCACTGTCCTCGTCCTGTATAATGCTGTCATAAGTGCTAAGGCAATTCTTACTTTGATCAGTTAGTGTCATTAAGATGCAAACCATGATTCAGTATCCTAATCAGTCACAAACTATTGGTGTACAAGGGCGCAGCTCAAAATATTTAGGAACTGTAAATATAATCAAAAGGAATGGACTAACATCCTAACCATTTGCTCATATTATCTAAGTTCAGTTCCCTCAGCCATAAAACAGCAAACATCCCATAATTTTTTTTAGAAAAAAGCTGGTTTGTCTTTTTCATCACATGCAATTTAGAATAATCTATTGTGAAAGTTAAGGGTACATACAGGATAGATAGATAGATAGATAGATAGATAGATGATAGAGAGAGAGAGAGACAGAGAGAGAGAGAGAGAGAGATACACACACACACACACACACACACACACACACACACACACACACAGAGAGAGAGAGAGAGAGAGAGAGAGAGAGAGAGAGAGAGAGAGAGAGAGAGAGAGAGAGAGAGTCAATCTCCTAGTTCAAAATAGAACAGACTATAAACAGAACAGTTCAAGCTATCAAACCACAGTTTTTCAAGATACTGTTTCAATCTCCTTGGTTTAATTTCCTCCCTCCAGTAATTTTAGCTTATAGTTATTGTAGCTTTAATGTGATGTCCTGTTACCTATAATATACTTATCCCTGCAATGTCACATTTGTTTCTTCTATGCTGATTTATAATACTGTCTCTGAATTTCAATCCGATCAGTAAACATTAAACTCTGTAAACCTGGAAGTCCTGGATGGAAGTGAACATTTAAATCATGCTTCATCCTGAGAAAGTTCTTTATTGAAAAAGTAAACAATGGGGATGTTGTTGGAACAGCAATTAATCCAGTGCTCTAAACCTTTTAGAAAACTGAAAACAGAGGGTTGCTTTCTTGTTTTGTTTTGTTTTTAACTTTAGCCTAAACCTTATGGCTATTTGCATTTCCCATGGATTAGAAAATTAGGGAGTGTGGTCCCTCTACTTTGATGGTTTCCAAATTAAATTATTCATAGTGTTCCTGTCTTCTTGGTTTCCAGCCCCCTTTTCACAAGAAAGAAAGAAAGAAAGAAAGAAAGAAAGAAAGAAAGAAAGAAAGAAAGAAAGAAAGAAAGAAAGAAAGAAAGAAAGAAGGCTGCAGAATTCCAAAGTTTATTGTCAAACAAATAAAAAACTGAAAATATGCAGTAGTCATTCAAACACAAAGCAACCCCAATAAACCATTCTCAGTAGGAAACAAACATTACGTGGGGGGTCAAAAAGTAGGACTCCTTTTGACCAGTTTCTTGTACTGTGTGGCAGCAAAAATATTGAGTTATGTTAATACTGTGCTCTGAATTGGTGGCAAGATGTTAGAAAATAGAACAGCACCTATTAAATATTCACAGGAGCAGATATGCACAATGGCCCTAGGCCTACAGGGATACATTCACCAACAATCTGCCCTCCTCTGAGGAAATTCAAATACCCTTTCCTTGCAAGCCTTTCTTTTTCCCATTTCTTTTTAGTGTTCTCTGGGGAGTTTCCCTCTCCACCACCCTGAACAATCTCCTTTGGGTGGATATAGTTACAATGCTCTGGGTAAGAGGACTATCTGGTAAGCCAGAGTTCCAGGGTATTAAGATATTCTCCATTAATTATTTGAATATTCTTTTTATAGCAAAGTAGAAAGCAGAAATACATAGAAATGGCAGGTTTCGTCCATGGGGGACACAGATTAGCTCTTCTTTCAGTAAAATGAAAGAACACTCTAGACCAGTGGTTTCCTACCATGGGTCCCAAGGTGCTCTTGGATTAAAACTCCCAGAAGCCTTCACCTTGATTTGTGCTAGCCAGGATTTCTGGAAGTTGTACCCCAAGAACATCTGGGGCAAGGTCTGGAACCACTGTGAAGTTTAGTTGCAATTATCAGCTGTTGTTAAAATCAGAAGAATGAAAAGGACCAAAAAGGAATTTTACCAGAAAACTGAAACTTGACAACATAAACAGCGGGTGGGGGGTCCTTATTTTGAAAAGCATTGAGAACCCTCACATATAGCTCTTTTAGTTGTTTACAACACCAAAACAGCTCCAAATCCAGCTCACAGAATGCAACATATCTGGAAAGCAGAGAACACAATGTGCATTTTTCTGTAGAAAAATGTGAATTCCATTGAAAAGAAGAAATTGTGGAGAAGGATGATTAGACGAAAGGAACACAACAGGGCATCTTCTGTCAGCAAAAGTAAATGAAATTGGCTTAAAGCCCAGTGAAGCCACAACAAACAGAAATCTAGTAACTTAAACATCAATACATCGGAACTAAAAGTATGTAATTCAGCCATGTGGGCTTTTTGGTGTTTTCTTGGTTTTTGCAATTGATACTGTACTACTTCACTGTCATGTTAGATACAGACACATGCACAAAATGAGGTGAACACACAAGATGTTTTCACACATGTGGGCAAGCATCTGCTTTTACAGTTAAAAGTGAGTAAACTACCAAGCCACTGTGTGTGTGTGTGTGTGTGTGTGTGTGTGTGTGTGTGTGTGTGTGTGTGTGTGTGTGTGTGTGAGAGAGAGAGAGAGAGAGAGAGAGAGAGAGAGAGAGAGAGAGTTACTTCATGTCCCTCTCATCGCAGTTTGCGGTCCCACTTGGGACTGGTACAAAAAAAATGTTACTGCACGTCCATTGCGTGATGATGGGAGTTTGTCCCGACCACACACCCTGAACTGGGATTTAAGCATGATGAGCCATACCTCTCCCTGACCTCAGGAATCTCTTGTCTCAGTTCTTGTTTCAAGACAAGAGCCCGTGAAGTAAGGCTCATCATGCAACGTGTGCATTCTCCATCTACTGGCAGGAGTACGAAGTTGCATTCTCCAGTACAATCCCAATGGTGTAAACAATGCATCACAGAGAGGGAAGAAGGCATGAAACCTCAAACTTTGCTGCTTAACTCATGAAAGCCACAGTTACAGAGAATTGAAATATTGAAAAATGGAAGGTCGGACAAAAAAAAAGAAGGGAAAACAAAGGCAGGGAAGTACAGATGTTGTCACGAAACAAGGACGTGAATTAACAGTTGTCACGATACTATCAATCACGCCCGTGGGTAAACAGAAAGAGGGACAAAAGCAGGACAAGACCACATGACCGCAAACGACGTTATCACGAAACGAACGTAATCTCGGAACAAGGAAGGACGTGAAGTAACCTCCAGAGAGAGAGTCTATTCCTAACCTAACTTCATACTATGAAAAGGAAGGGGTTTTTTATATAATGGTCACAACGTTATCATGTTTTTCTTATAGTCTCAACAGCATCAGGCTTTTGGATGTCATTTCTTTTCATCTAAGAAACCACCTTCTGTCATGGGAGAATAGGACTCTATGGGATCCTTGAGGGTCCTCTCTGCCTAAACCAATAAGGATAGATTTTTATTCAGCCACTTTTCCAAACTGTCCCTGTGAAGGATATTCATGAATCCTGGTTGCTGGAAGGGACAAAAAAAAGATATAGCAATAGTGTCTTTGACCAAAGCCCTTAAGTACCCTAAGGCTAGCTTCTTTATGTGTTTATCCACTGAGAGATTGACACATATTATCCAGATTATAATGTGCTACAAGCAAAGAGTAGGAACTCCCATGGTTCACTTCCTAAGAAAGAAAGAAAGAAAGAAAGAAAGAAAGAAAGAAAGAAAGAAAGAAAGAAAGAAAGAAAGAAAGAAAGAAAGAAAGAAAGAAAGAAAGAAAGAAAGAAAGAAAGAAAGAAAGATACAGAGAGGGGGGGATTTCCAAGGAGATAGTTTCCCTGGCTAGTGCAGCAAAAACAATAAATTTTCTTGTGATTATGAACAACTGTTATTTTTACTCTCATCTTTCATCAACATAAATCACTTCTTCATGGAGTACAGTATTCAAGAAGCTCCAAGTTTATATGCACACTGGTTCTGGTACAGGCGTGAGTGGGTGGAACAGAGGTAAATGAGGTTCAGGATATGACAATTGTAAAGTTTACACTGGCCATAAACTTTCAGTGGGCTAGTTAGCATAAATATCCAGCCTATAATAATAGCAGTTATACAAGTAAATTACCCTCTGATGTGTTACAGCAAATGTTTCTGCTTTCTAGAGAGTATCTTTTTTAAAACTGAATCCTGAAGTATCTCATATGACTGCTGGCATAATAATTTCTGCTATATAAATGCCCTTTGTATGTGCAGAAGTAGCCTAGATCCACAAATGCTCATGTTTCAATAAGCTTGTTTCCGTTAAAGCCCCCCCCCCAAAAAAAACCCCAGATTCTTTATTATTATTATTTTAATGGCTGGAGGGAATCTCTAGTCAACATGGTCTGGTAAAGAAGCCCTTTTTGGTCCACACAATTACCACTCCTATGCATTGTTGTTCTGAATCCTGACAGCAGAAAGTTACTTTTAAAAGTAATTCATTTCTTTTGCCAGATCCAAAGCCCACAGAACTACTTAGTCATTATAGCTGTGCTACTTAAAAAGTAAAATTTGCATTTTATTTTTCAAAATCAATTCCAGTTGCTATGTTTTATCTGCTTTCCTTTTCTTAAAAAAAAAAATCAAAATAAAGGAGAAAACTGTCCTTGGTGGTGAAGCCACACACCCCTATAACTCCAATGGCAACAAAAAACATTGATACCACAAAATAACTAATCTTGTTCCTTCTTCCATGGCCCTTGTCTTGCTTGATATTTATGTGTTTGTGGAGCTCAAGCTGCAGAAACTGATGTAGTGATTTTTGATGGGGTAGCAGTCCTGTACCAACAGCACACAGCCACTCTCTCATCAGGTTATGACAGTAGCTTCCAATAGCGGAACTCTCCACATTGAGCAGTAAACTGGATATTGGCCATTCTGGTCATAATGCAATTTTGTGTCATAGTTCCTGAAAAAATAATTAAGTATGGGGTCATAGAAGTGGGGAGATTGCCAAAAGGGTGCCACTGAAGAGGGAAAAGATAAAACTTTCTCTTCCTTCTGCTGTTAAGTTTATTAGAAACCTTCACCATGGAATTCTCTATGTGTGTGTGATTGCAAGGGGAAAGATGAGTTGCATGTACAGGTGGATGCTGTTTGTAATCATGGCAGCTGGAAAATGTTCCAATTGCTGCTCATAATTATATTCATCCTCCTCTGCATGAAAAGCTCAGCGAGCGAGCGAGCGAGAGAGAGAGAGAGAGAGAGAGAGAGAGAGAGAGAGAGAGAGAGAGAGAGAGAGAGAGAGAGAGCATCTATCTATCTACGAGATAGCTAGTTAGCTAGCTATCCCAAGGAAACAAAAGGATATACTGAGCAGGTTCCATGATTACATACAAAATTTCATACAAATGTAAAAGAAATCCAGTGCTGCTGCTATTGCTTTGAAAGATAATGGAAGAGCTACCCACCATTTTCTTGTGTAGTGTTGAAACTGATTCTAAGTAACAAGGCAGGGAGGCTTTTGAAAACGGAAATTAATCTCTCACTCTGTCTCTGTCCCTCTCCCTGTCTCTCATTTTCCCTCCCTTTTTCCCTCCACAAGCTTCCAGATGGACAGCTCCTAGAGTTTCTAATCAAATACACTATACAGTGATGTCATGAATTACAAAATTAATCCGTTCCAACAGAATTTTTCCAATTCAAAATTTTTGTAATTCAAAATGCGATTTCCCATAGGAATGCTTTGAAAACCAATTAATCCATTCCAGAGGTCCGAAAAAGGCAAGAAAAGGGAACGGATTAATTGGTTTTCAATGCATTGTTTTGGGAATCCTGCCCCAAACCAGCAAAGTAGGGGAAGATCTTCCCCCGATTTGCTGGATTGGGGGGGAACCCCCTCAATCAACTGGCAGCCAACACTGCCAAGCTGTCAAAATCACCTAGCTGTCTGCTCTCCTCCAAAAGCAGCTGATTTTGACAGCTCCACAGCCTTCGCTGCCTGTTGATTGAGGTGGTTTTCCCCCTAACCCAGCAAAGGGCAAAAGCTCTTCCCTTGCTTTGCTAGGTTTGGGCAGGCACCCAGGTGGCTCCTTTGTGAGACCTGGTGGCAGGAATAAAGCCACTGCCCCTGTTCGCCACTGCCACCCAGCTGTTGCGAGGGGGCAGCGGCTGCCCAACGCAGAGAGGGGACAAGCGGGCAAGGGGTGACTTCGCTGCTCATCCACTCATCTCCTTTCGTAATTCAAGGCATTTATAATTCAAGGCGTTACTGTACATATGCTCTGTCTTCCCTTCCTAAGTGACGGTAAAACATGGGTCAGTTAGACAATTACTCCTTTTTAAAAAAAATCCATGAATGATCACTTTATCTCTTCTATTGCCATGTCAACATGAGATCAAATCAGGTGTGTGTGTGTGTGTGTGTGCGTGCGCATGCGTGCGTGCGTGCGTGCATGTGTGCATGTTTAACTGATTTATGTGGCTGGCAGATACCACAGCCATAACTTTCTTCTCTCAAGCCATCGTATACTTGTTGTGAATTCTAAATCAGGATGTAAAACCTTCCCCATCCTAGGCCCCCAGGAGGGGCAGCCTCTCCCTAGCAGGATTCTCCAGAGTCCTAAGCAGAGTTACCTCCAATCCCAAAGGAGTATTTGTACTTTAAATGTCATCACAATATTGCCTCCCCCACCCCCACCCCGGAGAAGAATGAAGCAACAGATGACCTCTTAGAGGTAAGAGCTTCTGGGTTTGCTCCCATTATGTGGGGATTGCCATAGCAAGATCTACATTAGGATGCTGAATGTGATAGATGAGATAGTTGAAGATTGCTGATAAACCCCAGTGTACACCCTGCTTTCCAGAAATTCCCACTATACTCAGGTATTCTAGTATCTGACCTTAATTAAAGATTACATCTCTGGCTTTCCTGTGGCTTAACTCATGACCTGGTAAGATTTACTCTTTTATGATGTGTCCTGAACTCTGCTTTCACCTTCCTTTGATCTACCTTGTCTGCTGACTCCAGAAGTGATTTGACCCAAGTTTGGCATTCTGAACACCATATTTGGTTACTCCTCATTCACTCTGGTACTTCCATGCAGCTACTAGCCTCATTCAGGGCTTTCTCAGAGCTTTCTGCTACTGACTGCCTGGACCCAGGATACAGGCATACATAGGTGTTGTGTGCATCTAGAATTCATTTTCCATTGTTAACGGATTGGCTGCAATTAGAGATGATCATCAACCAAACTACAAATCAGAAAGAAAGAAAAACCCACACATCAGTCTGGTTTGGGGATCCCATTTTGCCAAAATGAATTGAAGCACTGAACTTTTTTCTGCCTGTGCTTTTTTTTCTTTTGCAAAATGGATGCCCTTCCCTCCTTCCTACTGCACTTGTCACCTCCCTACCTGATCCTGCCACCTCCTCCTCTTCATCCACTGCATCTTTAGAGACAGTGACCCAGCTTCTCTTCTGAGAGCCAGGGTGGCTATCTCTGCACATTTGAATATTAGAGATTGCCCCCCCCCCAAAAAAAAGGCTATATCTAAGAGTGCAGTTGGATGTTTAAAAAAAACACCCTGTTTTTGAATTTTGTTGAGTATGGACGAAATCAATTTAAAACATTCCAACTAAACAATGCACAGGAAAGCGTCCCTGTGGAACATGGATATTTTACTCTCCTGAGAGAAGTTTGTTTATTTTAAATCTCTAATGAAATTGATCTATCTTGAATTGCTGTGGTATATATTAACACCTTTATCAGTGTGAATTGTGTCTTATGGGGCTAGCAATTATTGGATACCAGGATCAAGGTTTCCAGCCACAGGGAAATCTTGCAGTCTAGTCAGAGACAAAAAGGTTGAGTGAAGGAAAGTTGTCCATCACCAGCAACTCATTCTACTGGGTGGCTTTTTATTTCCCTTGCCTCACTTCAAATTGCTCACCATCTTTTTAACAGTATAAATGTTGTGGTGCTGCTTCATCACCAGGGAGAATTGCAGGTCCTAGCTCCACCTTGGTCACCACAGAATCACATAAACATGCCTAATTAGGTCTGGTTTTGCACATTTGTTCGGAGACATGGCATATGCCTAGAAAGGCCTCAGAAAGTTCACCAAACTCACACTAGGACTCACTGAGGTTGTTCACCATTGACTGCTAATTTAAGGATTCAGCACTGCATCAGGATGGAATCTAGAATGTGAAGGTCGTCACTGGTACATGGCTGAAGACCCCTTGCAATATAATAACTGAAATTCCAAAGTGCTGTTCTATTTTTTACAGTGGAACAGCTATTAGTTGAGCTGCCTAGATGCCCTAAGCACATCTGATCTCGCCCGGTTTTGGAAGCTAAGCAGGGTCGGGCCTGGTTAGTACTTGGATGGGAGACCACCAGGGAAGACCAGGTGCTATAGGCGCCTGGAGTAGGAACTGGCAAGCCACTCCAGTATTCCTGCCAAGAAAACTCCATGGACATGGGGTCACGTAGAGTCGGTCACGACTGTAATGACACAACACACACACAGCTATTAGTTAACTAATTTGTATAGTTATGTCCATGGATATTTACTTTTTTAGGATAACCTAGGCTGTTTCATGTTCAGTAGCTGCTACAACTGCAGTTTTCCAGTGATGGTGAGCGACATAAAGGTCTCCCTGTGTTGTGTTTATTTGCTTGCCTTGGTTCTCTGCAAGCCCTGTCACTTTATAAAAAGGTCAAGGATGCAGCACTCCAGATCCACCATAGAACTGTCCAGCAGAGTTAATAAGAAAGTATACAAACCTGTCAAAAAGTGCCCCAAGTGCAACTGTATAAACATTTATTTTCCTTTGGCCAGTCTTTTGCTGAAATGAATGATCCAAGCTGTACCTTTCATTGTACGGCTTAGTGTCACGGTCAGACGGCCATTCTGCCCCAAACTAAAATGGCTTCCACACAAGTCTAGAATGTTTTATTTTATAGTCTTCCGAGACCCCCCCTTTTTTTTTTACATTCTTCAAGCCTTCAGTATGCCAAGAAAGCTGTTTATAAAGAATAGGACCAAGAGTAGAGGTGTACTGAATATCATAAGGAACAACAAGCAATATTTTGTAGCTAAAAAGCTGTTTCAAGGCGATATACAATCACATGCCTGAGTCAGCGGTATTCTTTGTAATGCCCCAACACAGGGTGATTTTTTTCCAAATGAACATACAGAGCCAGTTCCATCCTGTTTATTTTTGTGATTTCTTTGATGCAATCAGGACCTATTACTCAGGAAAAGCTCTCACCCGAACTCGACCTGTGGACAGGAAGGATTATTATTTTATTTTTTTCATATAACAGCTGCAAGGAATCTAGGCTGCTGAATGTCCATGGGAATAATAGTATTACTGGACTGTAGCAAAAGGCTGTCCATAAATAATGTCTCTTTGACCTTTCTTTTCCCCCACTCCCAAGAAAGCACAAAAATATCTGCTGTATCTATGACAGAAGACAAATGCACAGTGCCACTAGGGTACTTGCTCATTCACTTGATGCTCTGTATTGACTGGAAGTTATGGCTTAGTATAAGAAATTTATATGGGAGTAAAAGTTCTAAAACTGAACAGCATGCTTTATAGATGGAATTCTCTCTCTCTCTCTCTCTCTCTCTCTCTCTCTCTCTCTCTCTCTCTCTCTCTCTCTCTCTCTCTCTCTCTCTCTCTCTCTCTCTCTCTGTGGATCGTCCAGGTTTATGCTTCAGTATCCCCGCCGCCGCCCCCCACACACACACAACTCAAGTGCTTAATAAAACATTGAGGGAAACTGAAAGTTGTCAGCATTAAAAATTGATATCACTAGCTATAAAATAACTATTTTTAAACAGAGGTATACCAGAAATCATTGAAAATACTGTGCTGGAAGGAGCCAAAAGAAGAGAGGCACTAAGGAGATAATATTACCTTTTTTAAAATAGGAAGCAGATCCCCCCCCCCCCGCTGATCTTCCTTGGAAAGTGATATTTGATAGTGGTGTGGTAGTGGACAAACCTCATACACTCTGCACTGGGCTGTTCTTCTTGTTGTTGTTACATCCCACCAAGCCCCCTCCAACTTATGGCAACCCTTTGAATGGGTGATTCCCAGACTGTCCTGTCCTCTACAGCCTTGCTCTGTTCTTGTAAACACCAACCTGTGGCTTCTTTTAGGGAGTCAATCCATCTTGTATTTTGTTTTCCTCTTTTCATAAGTTATGTTTATAGTGGAAGAGGAGAAGTTACAGCAGGATATCATAGCAGCTGCTAAAACTGTTTGCAGGGAAAGAAAGCTATTTGAATGCCATCATGCATTTTGATTGACATCATTAAGCACATGATAGGGCTCAAAGACTGAAATGGACTTGGTATGTGATTTATATACTCAGTTTGCAAATATATCTGAGGAGGGTCAACGTGCCTGTTACTAATCTGGAAGTCAAGTGATAATTAACCGCAGCAAAGCAAAACTCATCATTTATCAGCAGGAGATAATCTGGGATGTAATGGCTTGCTTAATAGTATATGGACAAAAGGGAAAGTGTATGTTCCAGTTCTTAAAGTAATTTGCAGTCCATCTTATTGCTACCTGGGTGGCTTGAAAAGCAATCTTACTTAATTTCTAACTGTGTCCTCTCCACTTTATTTGTAGATGAGTCATCCTCTATTTGTTACCTTTCAAACTGCTAGATGACTCCTCAATTCACCACTGGACCTCCTTGATGGTTACTTCACGTCCATTCTCGTTCTGGGAGGAAGTTCATTGCGTGTTGACATTGTTCGCAGTCACATGGTCTTCTCCCACTTCTGTCCCTGTTCCCGTGTACCCACGGACATGATTGATGATACTGGGATGACTGTTACCGCACCTCCTTGTTCCATGATGAGATGTGAAATTCTATGCCTTCATTCTCTCTTTTTTTTTTTTTTTGGTCCGACCTTCCGTTTTTTTATGTTTCGATTCTCCGAAGCCTTGCCTTCATTGCGTTACAGAGCAAACTTCAAGGCATTTGTCTTTTAAAATCTCAGCACTGCATTGCTAACTCCATAGGGAATTTACTGGCGAATGTCACTTCGCACTCCTGCCACTAGATGGCAACGAGCTACAATCAGCACTCATTCTGCAACAAGGCTTACTTCATGGACTCTCATCTCAGAACAAGAAGTGAGATGAGCAGATTCCCGAGGCCAGGGAGGGAAATTGCTCTTCCCGCTTAAATCGCAGTTCAGGGGGCGTGGTCAGGATGAACTCCCATTATCACGCAATGGACGTGCGGTAAGATTACCAAGCAGGACCGCGAACCGCGATGAAAGGGACGTGAAGTAATGGTCCTTGACAAGGATCCATAGGGTCCTTTCCAGTGCTGAAGTTCCAAGAGTATTATAATTAAAGTAATAATATAGGGCGTCAATTTTGTGTGATGGAACAAAACAAATTCCTCTGTTCCCAGCAACATCAACGTTATAGTCTTAACTTGAAAGAATTTTGTTTAATCGCTATACTAGCCATAAAGCTACTCTGGGCAGTTCACAACAGAATGCTGCCACAATAACACTTCAAATAAAACCACAAAACATCATAACTAAACGGAAATATCAGTATCAATACACTTAAACTTAAAAAAATAGCATAAAAACAATTAAGACAAGCAAGATGGCAAAACAGATAATTTAAGCACTGAAAGAAGCACTGTGTTATGTTGTCGTAATGTCCTGAAATGTCTGTTTAAAGAGATTCAAAATGTTTTAAGGGTCCACTAAACATCTCTTTAAAATCCCCAGTGAAGGGAGCAGGAACATTTCAGGTAGGAGTTTATTCCAGAGATGAGGGGCAACCATGGAGAAGGCCCAGTTTTTTGTCTTCTCTTTCAGGGCCTCTCTTGGGGGTTGGTGATTGCAACAGCATGGCCTTGGATGATGGAAGATCTCAGAGCCATGGTGCTTCTATAAAGAATATTAAGACATATACCTGTCCCAAGGGGCATAGTCTGGGAAGCAGAAAAGGGGAATTGTAGGTTTGGTGAAAAAGAAACCAATGTCCTGCTTACAGTTGATATCTATTTAAAAAATAAATAAAAGAGGGTGAATGTAAGAAGAAGCCAAGACAGACAAAGAATCAAAGCCACTGGTGAATTTATTGTCAACATGTTTGTACAACGTCTCACTAAATTCAACTCATCTGCTCAGAAGGGAATGGGACCAGACTAGTATCTGTGGAAGAGAAAGTCATGAGCCATGCAACCATGACACCTAGGCTGATGTTACAATCTAAAGCAAGCATTTGTACCATTAGCCATAACAATGAGTTTACACAAGGTGAAGGTTTTAAGCCATAAGATATCTCCCATAATGAATTAGAGTAAACTCATTATCAGGTGTTGACTTTTCCATGTTCTCTTTGAAAAACAAAGATTCTGTCTTAGGACCGATAAAACAGCAAGCAATGCAATTCCTGCTTTATCTCTGCAGCACAAGATTGCCATTAGTGAAGCAAAGTTGTAATAAAGTCAAGGGCTGTGGTTTTATTGGTGTTTTAAGGCTGGCAGAGTGGAGACATTCCAGGCTTCAACTAATGCAGCATGAGTTTTTATTTCTAATGCTATCATTAGCCAAACTCTGCAGTATTTTCATGATGCTTTGCTTCATAAATGTATGGAAGCACTAAGCTCCTAAAGTCGCAAGGTCCGGACCCCTGCAAAGGTCTCGGTATCATCAGAACACAAAAGAACATCCACCCAATACTTTCTTCTTTTTTAAGAAAAATGTGAATTTTTGTATATTGCTGCACACTTTTTTGTCTTTTTGGTTGACCTATAAAGGTATTACCTCGGAACAAGAACAACTGGATCTTCCTTCCCAAGTATGTGTGTGGTTGTGTGTGCATATGTGTAAAATAATCCAAACGCAGAACTGAATCATCCTAGGAAACACAAAGAAGGATCCAGATCCCATGCCCCTCCATTATGGACAAAAACAAGAGAAGCAGATGGGTTACACAGTATCTGAGTGGGAAATGTGTGGCCCACAAAATGTTATGGCGTCAAAGGTTTCATCATCCCCTGATTGTTCAGCCAATGGTAAAAAAACCAACCTGCATTTCGATCCAACAACACGCAGAGCCACACATTTCCAGTTTGTACCTAAGTATTGCTTGATTGCTTGATTGCTATTACTTGTTATTAAGCCTTTATTAAGCTTTTAGACCACCCATCTGGCAACAAAGCCACTCTGGTGGTTTACAGCAGCAATATATACATATATAAAACAATAATTAACCCAAATAACTTTTACATAATAAATATTAATGAAATTAATACAATATAATAAAATTAAACATTAGGCATTTAAAGCTTATACATCACAATCATTAAAGAGTAAAACACAATAAACACAATACAAACATAATAAAAACACAGTAGGCCCACTATATAAAATCATCAGATTAATTCCGTTAATGGATATTGGCTAAGCATTGCAGTTATGTCCCAGTCTGTGGAAATGCCTGTTGAAACATCCAAGTTTTAATTGACTTTTTGAAAGATCTCAAAAAAGGAGGATGGACAGATTTCAACTGAGAGATTATTCCATAGGCATAAAGTTTGAGTCTTGTTTTTAAGGGCCTTTCTAGGTATTAGCACCCTCAAATGCCCAGCCTGAGAAAAGGGGGTATTACAGGCAGTTCTCATTGGACAATCAAGTAAAGAGATTCCAAATAATTTAGGGCTGTGTATATCATCGTCAATACTGTGAAGTTGACACAAATGAACTAGTAATCAGTGCACGAAGGCTAAAGTGGGGGTATATGTTGGTGTTTTCTCAACCCGGTCAGCAGTCTGGCCTCTGAATTCTGGACTGGTTGAAGTCTCAAGCATCAACCTCAAGGACAACACCACATAGAGAGCATTAAAATAGTCCAGTCTTGAGATTACCAATGCATGTACCAGACTGTTGAGTGCCTCAGTGTCCAGATAGGGACACATCTGGATGATATGCCACAAATGGAAATGGGCAGAGTGGACTACTGGTACTGACACTCCATAGATGGTGTCAGGTCCAAAAGAATGCCCAAGCTCCAAATCTCACTATGTGCAGGAAGTGTCACTCCCCAAAAACTGAGGGACCTTCCCAACCAGCAGACAACAGCCCCCTCCCCCCCCCCACATACAGTATCTTCATCTTGTCTGGGTTCGACCTCAGTCTATTCATCCCCATCCATCCCAGAACTGCCTCCAAGCAGTGCTCAAGAGACAGGACAACACCCACAGCAGATGATATAAAGGACAAATAGAGTTGTCTGTCATCGGCATACTGATGACATTAAGTTTCAAAACTCCCAATAATCCCCCCCCCCCCCAGTGGCCTCATATAGAAGTATCTCTAGCCAGTATTTTCCTTTAGGTCCCAATCAATATATTAGGATGGGAATGTGTTACCGCTACCCCTCTATTATCACTTTACTGATGTGATCAGCAATGATTCTTAAGAGGAGAAACTTCCAACATAAGCCAGAGCCCCCCTTTTCCTTTCTTCTATGGCGAGCCTCCACAGATAGAGGAATCTCTCATCTTTAGAATAAATGCTTTTATCTTGAAAAAAACAACAAAGAAGTAGGTGGGGCTAATATAATCCTTTCCTTCTGTGATGATTTAGTCCCGAAGGAGAATGCCTGAATAGGTCTAATATTTGTTTTTACCAAACTATATCCCATAAATGGGACTAAAAGTAGTATTCACATTTGTGTGTGTGTGTGTGTGTGTGTGTGTGTGTGTCTTTAATTCCAAAGGTTTTGTTTAGGCGATAGCATTCCTTCCCAGCTGGGCTGAAAATCAGGAGGCTGCAAAGACACAGTACACCATTTCTTCATTTCAACTTTTCCATTTTTGATTTAAACTAATGAGTGTTGCAGTCCGGACGGGGTTTGATAGTCCGCTGGGGTAAGCACTGCCTGACACATCAACCGCCAATCATAAGGGAGTAAACCCGCTTCCACAATAGTATGTAAAAGAGTTCTTGTATAGGGAGCATGCAACCCATTCATCTTTACACTTTCCATTAACTGCTTCACTATTTTCATATCAACTGGCTGATATTTTGGCCGAGCTCCCTCCAGACGTAACACAGGAAATGCCATAACAGGTGGAGTAGCACACAAATCAGAGTTTGATGCTATTACTTCTGAAATAGGGGAGCAATATTGGCGTGTTGCATCAAATGATTAATAGTAAATAAAACCTTAGAAATAACAACAGGTATATCTGTTGGAGGGACCCCCCTTCCCTTCCGTTTGTTTAGCAAGCAGCTGTCAACAAAGTAAGGTACCGTTCGGGTCTGAAGAGCTTCCTGCAACTGAAGGAAAAGAGACATTAGATCTTGTACATCAGGAAACTGAAACAAAAGGCGATACACATACTGTGTATCAACAATGAGATTAAAGGGAGTGTCAGAAAAAATGTTGAAAGGCCAAAATCACTGCAGCAAGTTCCACACGTCGAGCAGAGCATTGGTCGGTCGTAAAAACCGGATGTCAATCCCCATTCTGGTCCTGATACGTGAAAACTCTTTTTGTTTTAGTGCCATCTGTAAAAATAGTGGGAGCATCTGAAGGAGGGTGAAGACGTCTTGTTAAAACAATAGTCGCCTAAGGAATTGTAGCAAGAAGAGTGAGGCGTGGATCCTTTGGAGGGTTGAAAATGTATTTGCCAGAGAAGCCATCCAATGCCACTTGAAAGTCCAATGAGGTGGCATGTACATGCTCTAGTTGGTCCCGTGTAAGAGAAGTGTAGAGAGCCTGTGTTGGAAATGATCAGGAGAGTCGCAGCGGAAGCATCGAGAGGGGTTTGCCCCTGTTCGAGCCCATGCACCTTTTGGTGGTCCGGCAAAGCCGCGGGAACGGATTGAATTGATTACATTAGGGTCTAACTCCGCCGTTGCTGACATCACCTGAAGCTTATGCTCAAGGGTGCCTACGTTTTGACAGATACGAAGCATCTCAGAAAGGGGTGTCTTGTCCCTTTTATAAGTGGGTGTCATAGCCCTCTTGCAATCTGCATTAGCATTCTCAAAAGCCAACTGCCCTATTACAAGAGAGCGCGCTTCCAAATTCTCAATCTGCCGTTCAGCTGCAGTCAGGAGACGGCTAACAAAGGTTGCATAATCTTCCTTAGCTCCCTGCCTAATGGCAGAGAAAGCCCCATCCTGATCATGTCTGCTAGGCACCCGAATCAGAGCCTTAAATGCCAGGTTCCCAACTTCTCTTAAAACTGCATCACTCAGGGTCAGCTGTTTGTCCAGAGTCTGATAGTCACCTGTGCCAGCATACTGCTCTGCAGAATTGGGATCTGGGGGTCTCTCTGCACCTTCAGCAAGGTTGATGAGAGCAGTCGCATGAGCTTGCTTATTGTGAGCGCTCAACTGTGCAGCCAAATCTCGAAAATTTTGAGCCCAAATTTGATAGTCCGCTGGGGTAAGCACTGCCTGACACATCAACCGCCAATCATAAGGGAGTAAACCCGCTTCCACAATAGTATGTAAAAGAGTTCTTGTATAGGGAGCATGCAACCCATTCATCTTTACACTTTCCATTAACTGCTTCACTATTTTCATATCAACTGGCTGATATTTTGGCCGAGCTCCCTCCAGACGTAACACAGGAAATGCCATAACAGGTGGAGTAGCACACAAATCAGAGTTTGATGCTATTACTTCTGAAATAGGGGAGCAATATTGGCGTGTTGCATCCTCAGCAGAAGGCAAACCCGTGGGGAGTGGGTTTGCAACCGCAGAAGCAGCTACTGTGCGGCAAGGCGGCACTGAAGATGGATTTTTGAGCGCCTCAGCTTCGGGCTCCTCTGCTTTGTTTAAAGGCGGTCCCTTTTCCCGCTCATATGCCGGCGGTGCCGTGGCGGGCAGCGGTGGATAAATCACCGGGGCAGACGGAGGCAGAATTTGTGGCAAGGGAAACTGAGGAGCTTGCTGGGCAAATAAAATATTGGCTGGGGTGAGTCCCATCATTGCGGCGCGAACTTTGCACCAGGAGACTTTCGTGTGGCCTTGAAAACAATTTCCAATCTTCACCCAGTCTTGCAAGGAAAAGGTACCCTGTTCTGGGACCCAGGGGCAAACGTCGTGGATTGCTAATACCAATTCAACGACATCATCTTTTGAAATGGAATGCCCCTCTTTTGTTACCAGTTCATAGAGTTCGTCAGCATAGCGCTGCTGAGGTGCCGAGAGCTTAGAGCCCATGGTTAGTTGGTTCAACCGGGCTTAAGGCAAGGGAGAACGCTCACCTGGTGAGGCTGCAGCTAGGGGACCAAACGGTCGGGTGAGGTTCTGTCGTGTCTTCACAGGAATCACGTCGAGGTCACCACATGTTGCAGTCCGGACGGGGTTTTAGATGACCCTGCCAGCAGGCATCATCCAAGGAAGAGACGGGAACAGCTGTTGGTGCAAATCTGGGAGAGCTCTGATGAAGCCAGAGGGCTGACTTCTCTCGGCCCCAGCCAGCGCTTTATTTATGCATTGTAAAGATACCTACACAGACTCCTACATAACGGTTGCTCTACGCATGTGTCAGGCTAAGCTAATCATCTGTGTACATTTGTCAGTATCTGATTGCTGTTATGTAATGCGCATGTCTTATGTTAAGCGGAAGAATCATTATTGCGGCTGCGTCAACCTTATCTCTCCTTATCTACTGACGCTTCATTGTATCATGGCCAAGCAGGTGCAGTGTGTGGATATTGAAGCTGATGTGAGGCATAGCTAGACATTAACTAGCTGTAGGCTTTTACAAGACATAGCTGCATATTAACTAGATTTCTTTGCCTACGGAGCATAATTACATATTAACTAAGTGTAGGCATCCTGCAGAACACAGCTGCATGTTGAGTGTGGGTCTTTGCTATATTTATCCTATGATGGTAGGCTAAATATACTTGGCTGAATATTTACCAGAGCCTTTAAAGCTTTGAAGCACCCCCACAAATGAGACTGCCGAATCGTGTTTTTGGTTTGTATGTTTATTTGTTTGTTGCTGGCCCACGGGCCGGTTTGGAGAACCATGGGCCGGGTCTAGTTCAGTGACCCATGGGCCGGGGCCGGTGCTCACAGGCCGGTACCGGGCCCGTGCACTGGATCGGGTTTTTTGGGTTTTTTTCCAAGCGCCAACCGTGTGGCCCCTGGGGCCAGGTTGGCACTAGTTTTTTTTAATTTTAATTTTCATTTTAGAGGGTCGACCCAGCCATACCTGGGGCCAAGTCGGCACTCCTTTTTATTATTTGATTTGATTTATTTTAATTTATTTTAATTTAATGTTTTTACTGCCTAAAATGTAGCCCACACTACAGCTGTAGCACAGGCCGGTCAGCTTTTTTTTAACTTTTGCCAGCCTGTGGGCCGGTTCCACAGCCTGTGGGCCGGTTCTGGTGCTCGCGGGCCGGTACCGGGTCCATGCACCAGATTGGGATTTTGGGGGGTTGGGGGTGGCCTGCAGGCTGGTTCCTTGGCTCATGGGTTGGCTTGGTGACCTACAGTCTGGTGCTTGTTCTCGCGGGCCGGTACCGGGGCTCGCGCGCCAGATCTTTTATTTTATTTTATTTTATTTTATTTTATTTTTATTGGGGTTTTTTTTACTGTCGGCCACGGCTGCCTACCAGTTGTAGCACGGCCAGTCGGGGTTTTTTTTCCCCCGGAGCCCCCTACCTGCAGCCAGGAGAACCAGGCCAGGAAGAGAACCACTCCAGGAACCAGGTAGGAGACACCGGCAACTAAAACAAAGCAAAACGAAATGGAAATTTCCGTTTTATTTCATTTTGTTTCTCTTAGAGGGGGCAGTTCATTATTCATTTCATTACGTATTGAAATGATTAACGAATAAGGAAACAAACCAAAAGTTCATTTCATGCCCATCTCTACTCACAATATGACTGATTACAAGTAAGTCAACACGAGTTGTGTGAGACCTGAAACTGAAGTCCAATAGTTTTAATTTATATTAACACTCCCTACCACCACTGACACATTACCCTTTTTACCATTAACATATTTAAATTTTATGCTACATAATTTGTCTTTAAATTCTGTAGATATTTTTAATCTAGCTGCTGTTAAAAGTACAATAGCAGGTCAGCCATTTTCCCATGTGCAAGTTAGAAAATGTGTGACCTGTGCTTACCAGACCTATATCAGTTTTTTTAGTAGAGGGACAGAAACCCATTGAAAAGACCAGATTCTGATACAAATGGGAACATGAAAAGAAAGCTTCTACAATGGCTTTGTGAAACAACAGAAAGTAATTGTAGTTAATCATAGGTAATTTTTAAAATAATTCTACAACAATGCTAACAATAGACATCAACTGTAACCTATGCATCCATTGTAACCTGTTTTTAGCACAATCCAGCTATGTTTCCAAGAAGTCTCTTGGAAACCCCTTAAATGGCAAAGTGCAGAAATTGTCTAGAGAAACCAGTGAGGTGGAACAGTGAACCATGTATAACACCCTCTGGACCACTTCTGTATGGTCGGTGAAACACTTGCTGGCATAGAAATCAACAATTAGCCATGTAGTCAAAATCTTTAAAACTGTAGCAGGATTTTGACTTCAGGGAACGGCTCAGTGCCAACTGTAATCTGTAGTATTTAGTGCAACTTGTGCCCTTGAGCTTCTTTCTTTTAAAACTTTTCTAAAACAGTTTTTTAAAGTACAACATCTTACTGGTCTTATACATGCTAGTTTGTACTAGACATGGGCACGACCAGAAAAAATGACGTTTCGAGTTTTCGTTTGTCAGAACGGGTCTGTTTCGGATCGTTTCCGTTTGTCACGAAAGTTTTCAAAATTTGTCATTTCCATTTGTCGTTTGTCATTTCCACTGCGATTTAGCACGATTTGACTTCCCAGAGCATAGGGGCATCCCGCAATCAGGGCGGGCGCTAGGTGTTTTTGCACCCTAGGTGGCAGGTGGGGGGGTGAGCGGGGGGCGGCGGCCGCAGGCGGACGAGTGAGCAGGTGGCGGTGCGGGCCGCAGGTGGGTGGCGATGCGGGTAGACGGGCGAGTGGCGGCGCAGGCGGATGGGCGAGTGGGCAGTTAGGATATCACTTAGGATAGAGGTTCTGTTCTTGGCTTGCAACCCAAATGTGTGTGTGCAAGCAAATTGAAGTTGGGAAAATAGAAAATAAATGGTAGTATATAATATATTTTTAAAATAAATCCACACCGCCCACTCCCAGTCGAACCTCCCCCTTTACCCAATATCAGAAAAAAGTCCTCACAAACTGCCAGAGAAGAAATAAAGAATAAACTGCTATTCCCTTCAGCAGACAAAGCTGCAGGGAATCAAAGAAATTATTTTCTAAATTCAAATCCCTCCCTGCCTGCCTAACTTAAATCCTAAAGCCTCCAGCCTCCCTCCTCAATGTCGATCGGATCACACCAGCACCAGCAGCCAGCCCTCCTCCCTCAACCACATCCATACACCCGACTGCGATTTCTGGAAGGTGCCTCGGCTTTTTATGCCCTCCGAGACATCCAGAAGTGTCAGTCAAAAACCTGGTGATGCCATTGGTGGAATGGTTCAAACAATTTGCATGGTCCCATCCCATGCCCAGCCCAAATGGGCAGGTCTAAAAAAATAATAAAATAAAATAAAATAAAATAAAATCAATATGACATTTTATTGCTATAAAAAACCCACTGCTGCTACTATTAAAATTCAGGCATTTAAAATAAATAAATTTCACATGTTACTGTGGTGATTTGGTGTGTTTTTTGACCATGATTTCAAAAGAAAAATTGTGGTCGCCATTTTGGATCCCCCCCACCGCATGGCATGGCGAGATGATGAGGATGACCCCCCCCCAGCCTGGTGCAAGCAGCCCAGGACAGGATAAGAGGGGGGGGGGAAAGGCCGGGGACCCCCCAGAAACCACCCCTCTGGTAGGTGGCAAAGCCTCCGGCAGGCATATTTTCGCCTGTTTTTTTGGCCGGGAGTCGGGTTTTTAAAAAAAAAACTTTTAAAAACTTTTTCTGTGCTTTGCATTGTGCGATCACCGCGATGCCACAAACGGAAATGAAAAGCCCGCCCAAATTTTTCTTTTTTTGGTTCGAGTTCGAGTTCTGACTGCTTAATTGTCGTTACCGTTCCCGTTACGTAATGGAAACGATAACCGAAAACGGAAACGACAATTTCGCCAAGTCGTGCCCATGTCTAGTTTGTACACATGCTAGTTCAGTCCCACTGAACTAGTGGGACCTGTCTGTACGCAAACCAATTTAGGATAGGATTGTAACAAAATCAAGTAGCTTTCCAGCTTCTGTGTCCTCCGACTGATCCAGAAAGCCCGTCGGAGGCCTGTTTGGGACAGCAGCAGTCCTAAGGTAAGTTTAGGAGGCCCCAACCCCCCAGTCCTGACCCAACCCAGCAACCATATAACAGGATTTCCCTTTATCGCAGGTCAGGTCAGGTCCCTAACCCCCATGATAAATGGGGGACTACTGTATCTGTTTTTGGAGTCATGGATCATCCTAACATTTCCAGACCAGAACAGCTGAAGAAGGTTTCTCATCAACGCTTTCCTCTGGTAGCATCTCTTCTTGTAGCCTTTTCAGCTATTTCTACCTTGTGTGTCTGCCAAACTCTGCGCAACGTCTCCTCTGAGGCCAACCCCTGCATCTTGTTTTGTTCATGTCAATCACATGGTCTTAATTTTCCTGTATGCAAAACTGGAATCAAGGTTCATCACAAAATAATTCTAAACAAACTAAAAGTTAAAGAAGCACATTTACCATCAAAACCTTTTCTTCCCATGTCAATTTCCTTTGGCTGATTACATAGATTCTTCTTCCAGATCCATACTAATTGGTTGCTCTAAACCACGCAAGCATTTTCTTAGTAGGTTAGCCAAGAAAGCGTTGAAATTGAATATTTGGGGAATTAGTGGGTATGTTCAGGAAAAATTGGCTGTCCTTGATGTCTCAGTTTTACTCCACTAGTAAGTGGAAACTGACACTATATCAGACCAGAAGTTATTACAAATTTTAAAAAAACTGTGTTGGGTTCTGTATTTGCCTTCATAAAACTTTCTTCAAAATTTGCATCATTATCATCATCATCATCATCATCATCACCACCACCACCACCACCACCAACAACAACAACAACAACAACAACAACAACAACAATGACAAACTCCAAAACAAGAATTTTTACGTACAGAAAAGAGACAGGATTGTGACAATTTAGCCTTCAAAATCTATGAGCAACTGAAATCCAATAAGATTAAAGTCAAAGCCCTTATGCTCCCTTCTATACAGCATGTCATGACCGCAAAGACCTGCATTTGCTCAGAACAAAAGAGAGAAAGAGCACTACAGGTAAAGAGTCATAATCCCAATAAGTTATCATTTATGTTGGAGCTAGAAAAGATTTGGAGATTCCTCAACCTAAACCTCCACATACAAGAAAGTTCAAAGGCCCTTTATTTGAAAGCTTTCTGTTCTCATCCCTGATTAGAGCTTCAAAATGAACTCTCTGATTGTGAAAGACTCTCATCTGGGTGGCTAACAGGTAATTCTGCCCTTGTCCTGTCTTGTTCCAAGCTGCTTCCATTCACCTCCGCCTCTCCAAAGCTAGATGTCAAGCCTCAAGAAGACCTTCATCCATCAAAGTCTTCACTCTCCAGGCTTTACAAGCACTCTGAGGTTAAAGAAAATAATCTCCACAGTTACTGGGAAGGCATCCCTCTCAGCACAAGATCAAAAATGAACTTCTCTGCTGGGAAGCAGCATGTGAACATAATATTTTATTCCTTTCTGCAAAAGTGCTCACTGCTCAATTATGTTGTCTGTCATGAATGAAGCTTTCTTTCTCGGAATTTAAATCCCCTTTGTTTTTCTCTCTGTCTGTCCCTTCCTCTCTCTTCTGCACACACACACACACACACACACACACACACACACACATACATACACACAAAATGGTGAAAGATAATAGAATACAACATAATAAATGCAAACAAAGCAATGTTTTTCTGGACTCACAAAATATCTGATCAAGAATTGTTGATACAATATTTTGTTATATTAGGGGTATTTTCTTGCTGCTTTTGAGTCATCATGAAATTAATAAGGACAAACATAGGTCCTATTTGGGTATTAAAATTCCCACATTTTAGAAGGCAAAAGGCAATGGAGGGTTCAGAATGCTGTTAGTATTCCTGTTGTGCCATTCATTAGCTCTACTTGTGTTGACAGGTAAATGCCTTTATTTATTTATTTATTTATTTATTTATTTATTTATTTATACCACCCACATGTCTCAAAGGTCACTCTGGGTGGTGAACAATCAACAGAAGTGCAAATTATAAAACATCAACCAGCAAATATAAATACACTATATTATAATATACCAAATATACAAAGAAAACCAAATCAAGTATGATTTATAAGTGACAAAGACAACCAGACAGGGAAGCAAAACGAAAAGAAAAGAAAATTAAATCAAAGGTGGATAAGATGGAACACAGTTCACTGCCTTCACTTACTAAAAACTTGCAAAAGGCCTATTTATAAAGCCAAGTCTTAAGCTGGCATTTAAATATATCTATGCAGTGTAGAAGAGAGGTGGATTTCCATAAGAAGACGATTCCAAAGCTCAGGGGCAGTCACTGAGAAGACCAAACTCTTTGTTAACATCTTTTGAGCCTGGGATGAATGAGTGACTCGAGCATTACCCCCTTGGGGGAAGCCATTCTGACAGGTAGCAAGGTTCTAAACTGTTTAGGGCTTTGAATGTTATCATTAAATCCTTGAAGTCAATGCAGAAGCAAATTGGTAGCCAGTGCAGGGTGGCCAGAAAAGGAGTAATATGACAGAATCTTTTTGTATCTGTCAACAGTCTGGCCACTGTATTCGGCACTGGCTGAAGCTTCCGCATGCTTTCTGTGCAATCAAGAACCCTGATTGTTCAGTGCATAATTATCACAGTACTTGAATTTTAGCACTAGAGCAGCACCTTCTGCTACCCATCTACTTCAAGGCTGAAACTAATTTCATTCCTTACAAAACCAACTTTTGGGGTCGGGTGGCATAAGCCTAGACAGAATCTCATTACTGGATATTTGTCATACTTTCTGTCCCTGAATGTAGAATTATGACTTTGTAATATATTTGAAAGACATGTAACTTTATAAAATTATCCCAGTAGAGTATTAATATGCCATTTGGAATTATTAAGAACACAAGTTACTCTTAGGGTGAGGGACCAGCCTCAGTACGACTTGGTTTCAAAGACCTGGGAATAGCCGGCATAGGAAGTCTCATCCGCCCAGGGGGTTCCCTATCCATTCCTCCAACTTCTTCCCCAACCCCAACAGCACTCCCAAAAAGGCATAGGCTCTCATTTCATATGAGTAGCTGAGAGGTGATAACACTGGGGATAAGCTACCTTTTCTTAGACTGAGCAGGGAAAATGTCCCTCTCCTCATCTGAATATCCACAGATATTGTGGGAGGGGGACTAGTGTGTGCAAGAGAGAGAGCATGAATGAAGAGCATATATCTGATTGTGAGAATAATGGATCCATGAATTATGTGTGGCAGGCAGCCCATTTAGTTCTTGTCACGCCTAGTGCTGGCCTTTTGACCAGCACTTGGCATGGTGAGAGCCAGATACTTTGGGATTGCATGGGTAAGAACCTGGCCTACTACTGTTTGTGTAACATCCTGGAAACTAACTCTGTTAGTAGCCCTCCCTCAAAGTTCCACTGAATCAAGAAGACTCGCTTAATGTAGGCATGGGGCCTAAATTATCTTTTCTGTCATGATACAGTGATGCAGCCTTATTGCTTTACAGAAGGCTGCTATTTTGCCATTGATGGATGCTGGCTTGACACAATTCCTCAAATGGCTTTCTGCCAAATTCACCTCGCAGCGCCCACCTGCTATTTGAAATGGTCCCCATGGTGCCATCACATCTCTGACGAACAAATAGATCTATCCTTTTTATCTCTGCAATGTTGCTAATAAGCCCAAGAATCATTTGAACAGAAAGAGCTATCTTTCCTTCTAGAGGATTAAATCAGAGTCATTTATATACAAACCCTTTTAGAGGCTGAGGCCCACATTTGGAATTCAGTGAGATATGATGAAGACTAAAGTGAGAGACATAGGGCCTTTTCACACGACCCCTCAGATCCGCTGGTCCCTTAAATTCGGACCAGCGATCTTGAGGGTTCCTTGCTGTTCCGCCGTCCCCACCCCCTCCGCACTTCCTTGTTCTGTCTGCGGGAGGGGAGGGAGGGGGAAAAAGCCTTAGACACGGACAAAAGAAGAAGCCCTTACCTCCGTGCGTGGAAGCTTGCTCCGAGCCCCGGTTTTACTTCCTGGTTGCTCTTAAAGGGGCGGAGGCGAAAGAAAAACAACAAAAAGAAGCAAGGAGAGCTCAGGCACTCCGCATCAGATATTTTTCACCTCCCAAAAGCAAGTACAAGAAAGTGCAGCTGGGTCGCGCTTAGGTGGGCGGGGTCGCACTTAATTGTCTGCAAACTCCGGACCTGGTGGGAAAACTTTTTTAAGGTCCGGAGCTTGCAGCCCTTTGCCGCGGAGCTTAGGGGTCGTGTATAAACGTCCATAGTAACAGCAGCCTACTTACAAATAGGCAAGCTTCACACAAACACATACACACAAAGAACAGCATTCCCGGATGCTTCTGCTTAATTATTTCGCATTGTTATGCATAATTTACAGTGATACAGACAGTCATAGGGCTAAAGATGATGGTAGTAAATTTGAGCCTAAAAATAAAGTGCAGATGCTTGTAATTAACTCACTAGCAAAACTAGCATTCTGTTACTATTTCCAGCAGACCATTTTAGCTCCTCTCATGCTTCAGATTTAGTACCAGCCAAATCCCACCACATTCCTCATACTTTCTTGCAGAAAAATCCATTTGCCATCCATTGGGTGTCGTATCACAGTGATACAAATTAGAGGTGGAAAACTATTATGAGTGAAGGAGCTTTAGTTTTCTTGGAACAGGAAGACCAAAAAATGAGCATAGTCTGAGTTTTTCTTACAAGCTTCAAACTGGCTTTTAACACTTCATATGAATTCTAATCTGTGCGAAGCAATAAAAATAAAATTCGGATCATCTGAGTTTTTGCTAATTTCTCATAATAGTGAATATGGCCAGATTTGAAAGTCACACTAAGCTAATGGCTTAGATGTCATTTTAACAAGCTGCAGTGAGTCTTGGCCTTGTTGTACACCCTTCTGTCTTGCCCCAAAGCTTAAGGCTATCCATAATTTACTGTTGGTGGTTCACAGTTTATCATTCCATCCACACTGAAAAATACAGCTAGCTTCAGTAACTATGGATAGCTTCAAAACAAACCAGTAATCTGAAAGTAGTAACTCCCATTCTTCCTTATTACTGGCTATGTGGGCTAGGTCTAAGAGATGCTCTAGTCCAGTGGTTCTCTACCTGTGGGTCCCCAGGTGTTCCTAGACTGTGACTCCCAGAAACCCCTTCCAGCACAGCGAGTGCTGGAGGCTTCTGGGAGTTGAAGTCCAGGAACATCTGGGGACCCACAGGTTGAGAACCACTGCTCTAATCCAACAACACCTAGAGAGAAATGGGTTGTCCATTTTTGGTTGAATATTAGGCTGTAATGCTTCGCCATGGTTACCTACATAACTTGCAAATAACATACAAAGTTATGATAATTGTGGGGCAGGTGCAAAAAACCAAGAAGTCTGTAAATCACCCCCAAATGTGTTGCTCTGGGCAAGTTCATTTTATCCAACTGGGACAACCCTGAACTGATCCAAAGCAAGAAATTGTAGATCAGAATCTTCTAAAAATTAATATTTTAATGAACATGGTATAATGCTAATGAGTTAAATGTTTTCATTTTAATATGGCAATAGCAACAAGTTAACTTCCCTGTTTCTAACATTAATTTTTAAACCAAGCTTTCCTAGCTTTCCCAGCTCTGATTAAAAGTGACAGGGAATGCTTTCAAATAGCAGTTAGCCATTGATTCATTCATATAATACTACGCAGTCTTTTAGCATTACATGCAGACAAGGCCTTTGTAACCAGCACCATTCCATCTTAATCCTTCCATGAACCCTAACCCAGAAACCAAGTACTGAACATTAGCAATTTCACTTAAGCAGCTGAATTATCCATCCCTTGTGTGTGTGTGTGTGTGTGTGTGTGTGGTGTCACTACAGTTGTGACCGACCCTTTGTGACTCCATGTCCATGGAGTTTTCATGGCAGGAATACTGGAGTGGATTGCCAGTTCCTACTCCAGGTGCCTACAACACCTAGTATTCCCTGGTGGTTTCCCATCCAAGTACTAGCCTGGCCCAACCCTGCTTAGCTTCCAAAATCAGGTGAGAATGGATGCTCTTAGGGCTCCATCCCTTATATGTGTTTTATCCTAGGCCTTTCAATACCTCTCCTTAATAAAGCAGAGTAGAATTGCAAGTTTTAATTAAAGAAGTAAAAAAGCCCTAAATCAATTCTTTTGGACTAAAGTAATTTGTTTCCATGGGAAACCCAGCTGTCCTTTGGGATTTTAGCCTGCTATATCCACAGTACAACACCACCTGTATTGCCATAGGAGGCAGTATGAGCTGCAGGGCAGCAACAGGTTTGCAAGACAGCTGTTCAAGAGTGGTGGATAAGGAAGCATGGAGGAAACATGACAAGATTATACAGTTAGGATGTGAAAGAAACATACAAACCTGATAAGAAAGCAAAACCGAATCCTACCGCATGGTTTTTGCCTTTCAATACACAACATCACTCCCCCCAAAAACTCCAGTAAAGTACTTTGTCTAGAAGGCCAGGTTTAGCACTTATTATATACAAACTTGTTATATACAAACTTTTGTAACAATAATCAATCAGCATTTGGGGGGAGAGGAGGGAGGATGTCGAGAATCAGCAAGGTAAAAGAAGTTGCAGTTCTTTTCACTTTCCAATGATGATGATGATGATGATGATGATGATGATGATGATGATGATGATGATGATGATGATGATGATGTGCCATCAAGTCAATTCTGATTTATGGTGACCTGTTTCAGGGTTTTATTGGGTAGAGAGTACATTAGTACTTCCGTATCTGCTGATTCACCATCTGCAAATTCAGTTATCTGTGATTGGAATGCCACAGGTGGGAGGGTGAGGTGCTGGGGGTGGAAGCTGTGCTGCCCTGTCCAGCCTGGTCCTTCACACTGTCCAGGCAGCAGACCAGGCAGCACAGTGCTACCGCTTTTGCCCTCGCACTCCACCTGGGCAGCACGAAAGGTCAAGCCATGCAGCAGTGCAGCAGCATAGCAGACTGGGCACAGCAAAGTTGCAATGTTGCACTGCCTGGTCCACTGTGCTGCCCACGGAGAGTGGTGGGATGCCAAGGGCAAAATCTGTGTTGTGCTGCCCAGGCAGCAGACCAAATGGTAGATTGAGCAGTGCAGTGCCACTGCTTCTGCCCCTGGCACCCCCCCACACACACTGGGCATCATGGCGGAGGAGAGCAGCACTGGGCAAGGGCCAGAACCAAACAGAGCAGCATGCTTGGTGCCACCATGAAGCATGATCAGTATGGCTGCTTCCTCCCAGCTGGTAGAGCTCGAGCCAACCTGGAGCTGCCCTGTTGGAGGCATATACCCATCTCCAATGAGGACACCCTGCTACCCGGGATTGGGAGCCGTGTACATCTCACAGGTGTTCAGGTAGCATGGGCAGGGTGGAGGGAGGTAGCATGGGCAGGGTGGAGGGATGTTGGGCCTGGGCCAAAACCATCCAGAGCAGTGTGCTTTGTGCTGCCAGGAAGCACAGTTGGCAAGGCATGGGAATTGCAGGATAGCTTCTTTGGACTCTTTCCTTGAAGCCCCTCAAATTTGGAGATGTAGAAGGTAGAGTTTTTAAAATCGACCAAATGATCATCTTTGGTTGGTGGATGTGGAGTTAAATTGTGTTCGCAGCTGCGTTGTGGGAGAAGTGCAATATAAACAAAGTGAATAAATATTCTTTATCCTTAGTTTAAAAGAAAGAAAATGGCATCCACCTTAAAAATGCATTGCCTGAAGCTAATTCCTTCTCATTCTTCTATGTGGCTATGATGCCGTGAGGTACAGTACTTCTTTGTGAGCAGTTTGGTGCTTGATCATCAGTGCTACATTTCTTTGAAGTGTCCCAGGGTAACTGTGTGACATGACAGATTACAGAAATTCATGGTAAACATCAAAATGGAGCTTTTAAGTTCTCTACATTAAAGCATTTCAATAATACGGCTGTTTAAAGTTTTCTGATAAAGCTCCCACACATTTAAAGCCAGAGGTGCTATAATTCTATTTATTCTCTTAGTCCCTTCTGTATTTCTGTGAATTGTACATTCACAGCCCTGTCCAATGATTTATTGAAGTGAAAAGGGAATTGCTATCAGAGAGGAAAAAATCACAAATTTCTATTGGAAAAAAAACCATTGATTTCCGAGAATAGAAGGTGCATTTTCATATATAAGAAGATACATAAGTATGCAAGCAGTTGACTATATGCTAATGATAATAATTAACTTACCATTGACTTCATTCTGGATTCAGAATTGTGCCTGATGTATGAGAGCATGGAAAACAAGCCTTGATTTGGAGTGTATATAGTAGGAGGATTTTGGAACCAGATTGCAGCCTGCTTTAGGACTTTAGGACTGAATAACTGGCTCAGTGAAAAGAAGTCCTCCTACATTCCTCCCATCTATTTATAAGGCTTGGATAAGCAGTCCAACCTTTAAACAAAGATGAGAGTCGGGTTTCATTAAAGATGTTTATTTAAAAGCAAAATGAAATTGAAATAGTTTATTTAAGAGAACAGTTTTGGGCAGAAGTAAGGCCAGGCAGCAGAAGAATAAAAAAATCAACATTTAAACCAAGAAAGGGTGCAAAAATTGCACCGAGATCACTTGCCCTTAGATATACATACAAGAGTCAAGTTACTATCCTGGCAGGTGAGAGGCTTCAGTCCAGGATCAGGAGAGTTCCACCAAGAGCCAAAGATAACCCAGTGGGACTTGTTAGATCCATAGCTTTTATTCCTCCCCTCCCTCACTTCATGTCCTATGACCAAAATCAATTCACTTAATTAAACCTAACTGTGCTAAAGTCAAAATTAGGATTGGCCCCTACAGCTGGTTAGGGTCCTTTGTTCTAGAAGAAGCAAGACTTTGTTTGTTCTTTTCTTGCAATCTCAAGTGTTTTTGATTTACATTCAGACCGGCTATGTCCTTTGGCAGCTTCAAAATTTCATCTCAACAAGACATGTCTTCAGCTGGTCATCCAAGCATGCCAGCCTTGGATGCTACCCATTTTTAGTTCCTGCTTTATATCCTAGTCTGCCATTTCATGTGGTGTTTCCCTGTAACATTCCTGTGGGTAACATAAAAACAACACGGTCGGGAGAACATGCACATTACTTGGAGTTCTTGAAAGGATAGCCAGGATGCAAAGGCAATAATAAATGATAAACAAAGCTAACAGAGCTGCACCACAAGAAGCTTTTCAAGCAGAAATCTTGGGAAGCCTTTGTGGGTGAGCAATTTGCTTTTCATACCCCTCGTGGGCATCCTGGCTTGTGAGCATCCCAGCCCAATCATTCCGGAAGCACAAAGGAGTACTACCTGCTGCAGCATTCACTAGTAGGTGGGTTTTTTATTATTATTAAATTGGGTTCAATCAGCCATTTTCTTCATGCAAATCCTTCTCTGTGTGGGAGTGAATGGACAGAAATTGGTGTGAATTGGGCTGTGAACAGACATGAGCCTCAGCAGCCAGTGGCTATTTCAATAATTGCAGAAGCTGGGAAAGGTGCCAGTGCAGTTATTTAAGCAGTCACTAATTACAGTACATCCTAGTTCTCTCTGTTGTTTTTCTTCTGTATAATGTCATACACTGAAGAAACTAGTTGGAAGTACATATCTAAAGAGTAAGAGGGTTGACCAACACCTAGGTGTCCAGACCAGTGGCAAAATCTCTGTTTCTGGCTTGAGTTTATCACTAGAGATGGGCACGACTAGGGAAAATGACGTTTTCAAGTTGTCGTGTGTCGGAGGCAGTCCGTTTCGGCTCGTTTCCATTTTTCGCGAAATTTCACAAAAATTAGTTGGTTCGTTTTTTCATTTTTTGTTGTCGTTAGTACTGGTTTGGGGGGGTAGCGGGCTCCTGGAGGGAGCTGCAGGAGTCAGCCAGAGCCACAAGTGACAGACTGGCAGACTCTTTGCACCCACTGTGTCTCACGTACTTGCATGTAGTGCAATGCAAGTAGATCTGGCTTAGGGTTAAGACGGGTTAGCGCAAGGGCTAGGGTTAGGCTAGTTACGGGTGAGGTTAGGGTGAGTATTGGGGTGCACCTCTGGGTGCCTCTCTGACCCACTTAGAAGGACAGTGTACTGGCGTATGGGTTAGGCTTAGGGTTCGGGTTTGGGCTACGATTAGTGGGCTGTTTATGCCCGATTGGCACATCCCAGAAGTCTCTGTGGTCAACCTGGCCAAGTGGCCATGCGATTGGTGGAAAATTTGCATGGTCTACTCCCATGGGCAAGCCCATCATTGCAAATGTGCAGGTGTAAAAAAATAAAAATAAAATAAATAAAATAAAATAAAATCAACGGAGACTTTTTTTGCAAGAAAAACCCACTGCTGCTACTGTAAAAATTCAAGCATTTAAAATAGCTAATTTTCGCATGTTTCTGTGGTGCTTTGGTGGGGTTTGGGGCAACGATTTAAAAAAAAATATTGCGGTCGCCATTTTGGATCCCCCGCACTGCATGGCAAATGGATGCGCCCTCCCAGCCTGGTACCAGCAGCGCAGCAGCAATAGCCAAGGAGAGGGCGGCGGGGAAACACCCACCCCCCCCCCAAATAAAACACCCTTCTGGCCTGGTAGGTGCCCTCAGACAGTTTTCGCCTACTTTTAGGGCCGGGAATCGGGTTTTTTTTTACTTTTAAAAACTTTTTTTCTGTGCCGCTTGGCATTGCGCGATCGCCACGATGCAAGTAACGAGCACGACAAATCAGACCAAATTGTGCGTTCGTCGGTTCGAGCTCGAATTCTGGCGGAGTAATTCCCGTTACCGTTTCCGTAGAGTAACGGATACGAGTAACGGAAACGGAAACGGGAATACCGCTAAGTCGTGCCCATCTCTATTTATCACCCTTTCCCTCCATTGCTGATTTCTGAACACATGGGTCCATTCTAACAAAACTACAATGTGGGTTTTTCCACCACTACCAAATATGGAGGAGTCCTGTAGGGAATCCTGCCACTGCTGCAAAATATGAAAAAGAATCCTGTAAATTATCCCACTTATGACTGGGTTTCCAACCTTTGAGATTTGGGTCTACAGAATTCCAAAAATACCAAGGCTGTTTTCTTTTTCTTTTTTTATAATATAAAAATAATGATGATGTTTATTGAGAAAATAAATAAATACAACAATGACTGAAGTTGGTATGCGTTGCCTTAAACATAAAATAGATTAACTCAAATCATCAAGCCTCCCTGTCTTTAATAAACAGTAAACAGTAAAGCCCTCACACCTAAACTGCCTGACTGAACTCTAACAGAGCTGTGCTCTCTCATCTTTCTCAGCTCTAAACTCTCAACTCCTAACTCCCTCACAGACCAGGCTCCACCCTTTTTATACCATACAATCCCCCGCCCTCCTGCTGGGATTGGCTGATGATTTACATATGTATTTCTCCTGCTTCCAGGGTATTGTCACAATTCCTCCCCCTTTATAAAGAAATTTTAAGGGAGTAAACTTTTCTCAATTTGCTCACTTAAAATTTTCTTCTGGATCGTGTTTAACTTATGCATCACATCCTTTCGTTTATCAGATTCCATAATACATATTTATAAACTGTTTTTATAACATGTTCAACCTTATTACTATATGATACCATTAAATGCAACAATTCTTTCTATATCATTACATTTTAAATAGATTATACTCTTATAACATTGGTTAAAATCATAAATTCAAATCTATGTAAAGATTATCGATCATCCTATAATCAATCCAGGTTAAGATGCATAAGTACCTATATTTGGTTTACATTTTAAGCATTAGTCATCAATCGGATTTCATGAAAGGGCATCCTCTACCAGATTTTTCACTCCCTTTACTTTTCTCAGTTCAGTCCTATAATAACAAAGCCCATCTCATAAGTTTACTATTGTGACTCTTCATGTTTTCTTAAATACCACCGCAGTCAACTGCCTGTATCAGGAGCAGATGCTGTGCTTAGTCTTTCTCTGCCTCTAGCTCTTCTCTCCAAGGATCAATCTGTTTCAGAGGCTTCATAGTGAAATGTTTTGGACAGTCTTTGGTCGGTCTTTGGTCGGTCTTTCCTGTCCCAGTCCATGAGTCCATTATAAGCAGCCCCTGACAGGGACCCAAAAAGACAGAGGTAGGCATAAATCAGGAATGAGCAACTTAGATCACTATTGCACATACCTCATTCAATTGATAGGAAAAAGAGTGAACCAGCGTGACCTCAAAGAAGACCAAATCACAGGACAAATTCTCACCTAGTCACAACCTAAGAGAAGATTAGAAAGTGTCCAACATTATCTTATACCTTCTTATTCGAGTAAAGATGAAGAAAGGGAAGTAATGCCCTTTTTGCTGGCCTGCATTAAGTCACCAATCTTCTGTTAGGAAAATAAGAGCTATGATGTCCTATGGGTGCTCTGCATTACAGGATACCAACAGATCCACACAAGTACTTAAAAAGCAATAATAATAACATTAAACAAAATATTGGAAAGGCAAATCTAAAAACAAGATAGCTTCCCTATAAAATGATGCCCTCTGTGACTGTAAACATTCTAAATAACCCTGGAAAAAGCATCTGTGCAATGATGATCACTGAGTTTAATTATCTTTGAGGCACCATTTCACTGAGAGATTGCATTGCTCTTTTTACGATAAGGCAGAGCAGAGATCCATGGGGGAGAGCAACTTGCAATGGAACTATTAGAAACTTGGCAAGCCGCTTCCCCAATGAAAGGCAAACGGCAAAACAGAAGTTTATTTGAGAGTGGCTTGGGAAGGACGGAGGTTGGCTGGATAGCTCAGTGGTTTTAGATATCTGGCTGTGGGGGCAGAGACTGGGATTTCCATTTCCCACTTTCCCGCCGATGAGTAGAGCCAACCCGTGTGGCCTTGGACAAGCTGCACAGTCTGGGAGTGCCCACAGAAGAAGGAAACGGTAAACCACTTCTGTGTATTATCTTCCTGGGGGGGGGGAGATCCGAAGCACTGAACTGGAGATTTTGAATGGATCTCTTGGTTCTTTGTGCCCATCTCTAATTTTGTTTATTTAGAACAGCAGTGCATCAAGAGGACAATATTTTAAAATAAATTTTAAATGGTAGAATGGGTGGGAGGTGTTCTCCACTGTTTGCAAGATTGTCACCTCAAATAACACTGCCCACAGGTCTGTTTTGGTGCAGAATAATCATCCACATGGGCTATACAACATGATAATTGGGAGTGTGCTGAATGATTGGAGGGGGAGGGACCAATCCCCAAATCAAAAACCCTAGCTCTGTGCCAGAAAGGAGCAGGACAGCTCTAAAAAGGGATGGGAAGGAGCACCCCAAGTCAAAACATATGTGGAGACTCTAATGCGATCCAAACCAAAGAACACCAAAAGGGATCCAAAGAGCAACCTATATCCCCATCTGGACAAGCTCTAAGATCCTGGCAACTTTTGTTCTTGCTCCTTGGATTTTTATCACTAATGTCGCTGGGTTCCTGCTTATCCTGGCTTTGCGTTCCCCTTTGCACTGTGAGTAAGACTGCCTCCATATGGGGAGCATTACTCATAGTACATATTGGAAACTGGAGCAAAGCTTTCTTAGAAACTGGGCCATTCAGAAAGCTGTCAGGTCCCTGCCAAAGCCAGACTCAGACACTGAGGGGTTAAGGTCAGAGGAACCTGCAGATGCTTCTGCAGATCCTCCAGCAGCTGACTCTGATAGTGATTTATCTGTCTCAGAAGAGTCCTCTCCTCCCCAGAGAGCCCTCAGCTGCAGAATTCAAAGACTCACAGCTAAGCAGAGGAGAGATAAACTATTGGAGACTCAGAGGCATTTACGTTCTCATAGCCCAGAGTTTTAGCAGAACAAGGGTTTACGGGAATGGGTGGCGCCCTCTTGGGACCATAAATCAAGCATTCAGGGTCAGGCTACTTTTGACGGAGCAACAAGTCGCTGCCTTGTTCTTGGATTCCTGAACCTCTGTCTCTGCTCAGCTTGACCTTGAACCTTGTCTCTTGGCTCTGAATTCTTCTTCTCCTTGGATTTGGCATTAGCATCTGTTGCATACCAGTTTTCGACCTTGGACTTTGTATCATGGACTTTGCTTAGCTATCAGATTTGGTGTATGTCTTTGCTGCCTGCCTTTGAACTCTGCCAATCCTGAACCTGTGATGTATTGTGCTTCAGTTCCCAGTAGGTTCTCATTAGGTTCTCAGTAAAGCCTGGACTTTGTGTGTTAGCATAATGCGGGTCAGCCTATGAAGGTGATCTACCACAAACTCATTAAGATGCAAAATGGATCTTTCTCCAGTCATACTGGATTTAACTGTCCAACAAACAGCTCTCTCAAGAAAAGTACAAAAAGAGTTCAAGACAGAATAAAACTGACATGAGTAATTCTCTGAAAAAGGAGTGTCTGAAATAATAAGTAGTAACATTTGCTCAATAGAAAATTGGTACCCATGTTTCACGGCACTAAGTCATTTTTTCTCTTTCTCATTTTTCTCTCTCTCTTTTTCCTGATTATCTACTTCATGACAAGCTCTCTTTTCTGGGTGTTTTAGAATCCAATTCAACCAATGGTGTAAAACAGACCTTTTTAAAAAATCTGCCACAGAACACTCTAATAATGGCCATGTTTGGATACCTGAACAAATTGTAACTTTGACAATTCCTCTAGGGATGAAACCCATTAATGGGAGAAAGAAACAAAATCAATTGCCAAATGCAACCAGCAGCTGGAAGCCTGAGTAGTTGATAAAACCAACCCAAAGGAGACCAAACTCCTAACACACCGTTCAAAGCGTCAGGCACACACAACAAAGATGTACAAGCAGGGAATGATCAAGAATTGTCTTATCAAGCTACAAAGGCAATAAACAGTATGTTTTAAAATGGGCTAATATGCACCACTTGTTATGTCATCTTAATGTAATGAGTCAGCCACTGCATTCTGCTCCCTTGTGCACAACAGCAATGAATTAGTCTGAACTGTAAAAAGGTTTTTTTCCTATTTCACACTGTCCTCATTTGCTTGTTTTGCTCTGTGTATCCTGAGGGTTTCTAATTGACTGTGGCAAAGTCACAAGTGGTGGTGCAGCAGTTTTGGGAATAGACAACCTTATTTGGCCAATAATTTAGCCATGATGAAAGAACTTTGTTAATGCTGCGTTTTTACTCCATATCTTAAATGGTGCACGACAATGTAGTCTTTGCTATAGCACAGCATTCGAAAAACAAGACAGATCACATTGCCACCATCCATGAAGTGTCAGCAAATTCCTAAAAATGCCTTTTTTGGGGGAGAAAAAATGCAAAAATATTAATTGGACACATAAACCACAACATACATTCATGCTGTAAGGGGAATGATTCCCAGCATAGTTTTGATTCAGACCTGTTTCAATGGAAAGTATGTAAATGGCATGTCAAGATTTTAATGTGCAACTTTGACCTTGTTTTATGGCAGCACAGTTGCTTTTAGATGAGATCTGGATAAAGACAGAGAGAGAAAATTCACTGCTCATTTTTATACAGTACATGGTATCCATCCACAGCCAGTAACCTGAGGTTGGGTTGTCAACGTACAATGTTATAGTCAAGCACAATAAACTGCATAATAATATAAAGATAAATCCTATTATTTGCTTAGACAAATGTCAACACAACAATGAGAATGTTTTGTAAGGGCAAACTGCAAAGTCTAAGAAATCCATTCTGTTCTGTACTCTAAGCCATGCAAAAATGAAAGTTGTCTTCCAAAGAAAGTACACTTATTTTAAGTGTAGCATAAGTTCATTTATTTCACAGTTCAGTGGGGTAGACAGGACTTTTTAGGGTAATCACTAGAGATGGGCACAAATAAAAAAAATTGCAACATTTGTTCAAAGAATTGCTAATTCATCATTTCATATGTGTATTATTTGACATCCTTGACAAATACAAATTGATGGATTTTAGCTATTTTTGATTAATTAATTTATCAGGCACATGGAGACACCAAATATCATGGTACTTCCCCTGACTCTCCTCTACAGTCTCTATAAGTCTTGAAAATTTGATTTCTCTGAAACTGGAGTCTCTAGGAGCCTTATGAGTCATTTTATAGGGTTTTAAATTTTTTTAAAAAATTAATTTGCAAATTGATTCATTGACTTTTCTGAAAAAAATAATAAATTAACTATTTGTGATTCCCTAACCTTGAATAATCATGAATTGAAATGAATTACCAGTTTTCTGATTTGTGTCCATCTATAATATTAACCTCTGTCACTATTATCTACATGGTTTTGGAGAGGAAAAACAACAGATATGTATGAAATGCAAAAATATTTACTCCAAACTATGTGAACCCAACAATCCATGCAGGATATTTCCTAATAATGTTTGGTGGGTATTTTCTTTGTGCCCCAAACCCTTCACATTGTTTTTGTTCTTTATTTATCAGAAGTATTTACAAATCATTTTTTTACCAGGGCCAACAAAGTGGTGGACCAACACACACACAAACAAACATGCACACAGAGAGACAGAACAAAATATTAAAACACACCAGTTCTGTTAAAATCCAATACTGTGTAATTTGTAACTCCATAATCCTGATATTTCAATACCAGTATCAACAAGCATCAACTGCAGCATTGATTTAAAACTAATGATTTTATTGAATTCCCTGGCCTTGCTGTTTTTCTACAGGTCATCAGCCAAGTTTCTGTGGTGTTTACCCTTGTCATGAATTATTTATGAGTTACATATCTGATTTGCTTTGATGGTTGCTGACCAATGGGGAAATTTAGGGGTGGAGCTTGAGTAGTTTTAAGGTTCAGCGCATCACAGTGGTAGTCAGATAGGGCCTGAGAGACAGACAGACAGAGAGACTGAAAGAGAAACAGATATGGATCTGGAAGATAAGAGAAAGGATGTTAGAAACTTCTGTGAGAATATTTAAGTGCTAAGTGCCTCTAAACTTAAGAACAGGGTGTGCAAGTGGCTAACTTCATCTGTAACTTAACCTAAATGTATTTAAGCTATAGTCTTCCTTTTGTGTGTAACCGAACAAATCACCTTTTATGCTTTTATTTCTACTTTGTTATAAATAAACTTCCTTTATCTTTATTCAATTAAAATAATTCTGGAAAGCATTAATTTACTAGAGAAACTAGTTGAACCCAGGCAAATTAATGGTGGTGCTTGTCTATAGCCCGTGAGAGTGCCAGAGGCATAGCATAGGAATGTCACAGTTAAATCCAAGAGTCTCCACCAACCATTTCAGGAGAGAAAACTTCAGTTGAAAAACTTTACAGCTAAAAGTCAGTCATCCTTTTTAGCACCAAACAAATATAACCTAAGGGGTTTTATATATATAAGCAACTTCTCACTTCCACAAATCTTCATCTTCTTTATGAAATGCCAGGAGAAATTAGATGAAGTACAGTAAGTGCTGGGAGGAGGGCACAGTCTAGCCAGCCAGATTTGTGTGGGTGCCATTGCCCAAATCCTGTTCCTGTCAAGTTATGGGCTACAAACCAGATTATATCATCATCTGACAACTGTAATATTTAACGTAAACTAATAGAACAACTCTTACTCATTCCTGTCAGGTTTCAAAGATCCCTGGGGCTCTCTTTTGCCTTGCAGTCCTTGACAGCCAAGGACTGCAGGCACTGAGTTTTGGACTGCAATTGCTGGACTGGCAGAAATTTTTAAGTAGTAAAACCTTTCACACAGACAGTGAGGAGATGAGAAGCTTTTGCTTGGAGGATTAAATATCACTGTTATCATTGACTACTTTGGTTCTGGCTACACATTCACCTTGCTTTGTATATATGATAATACACATGCTTCCCGTTCGTTACTTGGGTAAGATTTACTTTATAAGTAAAGGTTTCATTTTTTAAAAAAAATCTAGTTGTCTTAATCAAGGAAAGACCCAGTTTTCCAAGAAATTAATTACTTTGCCCATAAAGGTAACCCTGAAGGAGACACTCTTTTATCTTTAAGATCGTCAATAATATGAGCAGCTCTTTAAATCTCAATATGAAAGAGAAGTGCTGCCTAGGTGTGCCAGAGCATGAAAAGGCCTGGTGCTCCTTCTGAACTTGAACCAAAGATGAGTGATACAGAAATCTGTTTCTGATTGATAGAGCAAGAACTGACAGGACTCTCGCTCCCTCACTCTGCAGAAAGCACACGGGGGGACTAGGAAGCAAGGACATGAAAATCAGAAGCACTGTTTTTTCCCCAGCTTGCTTGTCCTGTTTCAAAAACCTAGAGGACATAAAATTATACAATGCAGGTGTGGTATGCATGTGTCTGTGTGTGTGTGCTTCCTTTTTTACTGTAATGTGTTGTTGATTTTTTTTTTCACATTTGTCTCTAAACGGCAGCATTGCAGTCTATAGAAATGGCTGTGTGCTCCACTGTATCCAAACCCTGACAGGCTATATGAAAGCAGTGTTTATGAGTGGGTAGGATTGTGTGGTAGGAGACTAAATGGATTCCCTGAAGAAAACAGGATACATCTGATGACCACAAAAATGCTGTTTATTATAGAACTTTAGGAAATAATGATATCTCCTCCAAGTCTTCAAGCTGCATTAGTGTACCTGTGAGAACTATAGTTAATTCATGCTGGTGATGTTACAAACTCAATGAAATGGTAGCTGTATTTTTATTTGAAGTAGAAGGTTATACCGCACAATATTTTTATACTACGCTTAGTAAACAAAGGAATCTTGATTTTGGTGCCTGCTGTGACTTTCCTGAATGTCTCTTTCCACCTTTCTGCAACTTCATTTATTTCTGTTGACTTCCCTTTCATCTCTAGTGGATCAAAACCTCCTGCAAAGTGCTCTGTGTATTTCCGATATTTTAAATAATTGACAATGCTGTTCTCCCGGGCTCTCCAGCACATGGTGTTCTGAAATAAATTACAGGAAACTGCACCCATTTCCATTGAGGCAACTTTCTCTAATTAGATGGCACTTCTTCAAAAGGTTTTCGCACAGGCAATAGATCAACACATACAGGCAGCTGTTCTAATCTCAATAGAGATGGGCACGACTTAGCGGTATTCCTGTTTCCGTTTCCGTTACTCGTATCCGTTACTCTACGGAAACGGATACGGGAATTACTCCACCAGAATTCGAGCTCGAACCGACGAACGAACAATTTGGTCTGATTTGTCGTGCTCGTTACTTGCATCGCGGCGATCGCGCAATGCCAAGCGGCACAGGAAAAAAAGTTTTTAAAAGTAAAAAAAACCCCGATTCCCGGCCCTAAAAGTAGGCAAAAACTGTCTGAGGGCACCTACCAGGACAGAAGGGTGTTTTATTTGGGGGGGAGGGTTTCCCCGCCCCCCTCTCCTTGGCTATTGCTACTGCTGCGCTGCTGGTACCAGGCTGGGAGGGCGCATCCATTTGCCATGCAGTGCGGGGGATCCAAAATGGCGACCGCAATATTTTTTTTTGAAATAGTTGCCCAAAACCCCACCAAACCACCACAGAAACATGCGAAAATTAGCTATTTTAAATGCTTGAATTTTTACAGTAGCAGCAGTGGGGTTTTTTTGCAAAAAAAAGTCTCAGTTGATTTTATTTTATTTTATTTTATTTTTTTACACCTGCGCATTCGCAATGATGGGCTCGCCCATGGGAGTGGACCATGCAAAGTTTTGGAGCCATTCCACCAATCGCATGGCCAGGTTTTGCTGACTGTACCAGGCTGGGAGGGCGCATCCATTTGCCATGCGGTGGGAGGGGATCCAAAATGGCGACCGCAATATTTTTTTTTTAAATCGTTGCGCAAAACCCCACCAAAGCACCACAGAAACATGCGAAAATTAGCTATTTTAAATGCTTGAATTTTTACAGTAGCAGCAGTGGGTTTTTCTTGCAAAAAAAAGTCTCCGTTGATTTTATTTTATTTTATTTTATTTTATTTTATTTTATTTTTTTACACCTTCACATTTGCAATGATGCCCATGGGAGTACACCATGCAAATTTTCCACCAATTGCATGGCCACTTGGCCAGGTTGACCACAGAGACTTCTGGGATGTGCCAATCGGGCATAAACAGCCCAGTAGCCCACTAATCGTAGCCCAAACCCTAAGCCTAAGCCTAACCCATACGCCAGTACACTGTCCTTCTAAGTGGGTCAGAGAGGCACCCAGAGGTGCACCCCAATACTCACCCTAACCTCACCCGTAACTAGCCTAACCCTAGCCCTTGCGCTAACCCGTCTTAACCCTAAGCCAGATCTACTTGCATTGCACTACATGCAAGTACGTGAGACACAGCGGGTGCAAAGAGTCTGCCAGTCCGTCACTTGTGGCTCTGGCTGACTCCTGCAGCTCCCTCCAGGAGCCCGCTACCCCCTCCCCAAACCAGTACTAACGACAACGGAAAACGAAAAACGAACCGACTAATTTTTGCGAAATTTCGCGCAAAACGGAAAGGAGCTGAAACGGACTGCCTCCGACACACGACAACTCGAAAACGTCATTTTCCCTAGTCGTGCCCATCTCTAAATCTCAAGAATGATCATTGCAGTGTCTCCATGGCAGTTCTAAAACCACTTTTTTCTGAAGAAACATATGCAAGTACTTGTGATCTTTGCTCATGGACAAAAGAAAGATCAGAGTCCTCAGACAGCCAGGAAAAACTTGTTCAACACTAATTCAATAGCTCATATCCTACTATCCCTTACATAGCTCTTCAAATATTGTTGGACTTCATTGCTCACAATCCTTCATCTTTGGCTATGGTTATTAGGGTTTATTGAGATTTATTTTATATTATTGCGTTACTTTTAGCCTTTTGTTTCTGACCATGGGATGTTCTTGGCAGGGATACCGGGGTGGCTTGCCAGTTCCTACCCCAGGAAGGGAGGAAGCGGAGGACAAGTACAAGTAGCTCCAGAGCTAATGAAGTGGCTGGGCCAAAGCCGAAAGGACGCTCAGCTGCAGACGTGCCTGGAAGAGAAAGGAAAGTCCAATGCTGCAAAGAGATATACTGCATAGGAACCTGGAATGTGAGATCTATGAACCAGGGTAAGCTGGATGTGGTCAAACGTGAGATGGAAAGAATAAACATTGACATCCTGGGCATCAGTGAACTTAAATGGACAGGAATGGGTGAATTCAGTTCAGATGACTATCACATCTACTACTGTGGGCAAGAATCCCATAGAAGAAATGGAGTAGCCTTCATAGTCAACAATAGAGTGAGAAAAGCAGTGCTGGGATACAACCTAAAAAATGATAGAATGATCTCGGTACGATTCCAAGGCAGTCCTTTGAACATCACAGTAATCCAAGTTTATGCTCCAACTACCGGTGCTGAAGAGTCTGAGATTGACCAATTTTATGAAGACTTACAAGAACTTCTAGAACTGACACCAAAGAAAGATGTTCTTCTCATCATAGGGGATTGGAATGCTAAAGTAGGGAGTCAAGTGATAAAAGGAATAACTGGCAAGTTTGGCCTTGGAGTTCCAAATGAAGCAGGGCAAAGGCTAATTGAGTTTTGTCAAGAGAACAAGCTGGTCATTGCAAACACTCTTTTCCAACAACACAAAAGGCGACTCTACACATGGACATCACCAGATGGACAATACCGGAATCAGATTGACTATGTTCTCTGCAGCCAAAGATGGAGGAGCTCTATACAGTCAGCAAAAACAAGACCTGGTGCTGACTGTGGCTCAGATCATCAGCTTCTTATTTCAAAATTCAAACTCAAACTGAAGAAAGTAGGGAAGATCACTGGGCCAGTCAGGTATAGCCTAAGTCAAATCCCATATGAATACACAGTGGAAGTGAAGAATAGATTCAAGGAACTAGATTTGGTGGACAGAACACCTGAAGAACTATGGATGGAGGCTTGTAACATTGTACAGGAGGCTGCAATGAAAAATATTCCAAAGAAAAGAAAAATGCAAGAAAGCAAAGTGGTTGTCCAACGAGGCCCTACAAATAGCGGAGGAGAGAAGGGACGCAAAATGCAAGGGAGAAAGGGAAAGATACAGAAAATTGAATGCAGACTTCCAAAGAATAGCAAGGAGAGACAGGGCGGCCTTCTTGAATGAACAGTGCAAAGAAATAGAGGAGAACAATAGAAAAAGGAAAAACCAGAGATCTGTTCAAGAAAATTGGAGATATTAAAGGGGCATTTCGTGCAAAGATGGATATGATAAAGGACAAAAATGGTAGGGACCTAACTGAAGCAGAAGAGATCAAGAAGAGATGGCAAGAATATACAGAAGAATTATATCAGAAAGATCTGGACGTCCCTGATAACCAAGATAGCGTAATTGCTGACCTGGAGCCAGACATCCTGGAAAGTGAAGTCAAGTGGGCCTTAGAAAGCATTGCAAACAACAAGGCCAGTGGAGGTGATGGCATTCCAATTGAACTCTTTAAAATCTTAAAAGAGGATGCTGTAAAGGTGCTGCATAAGATATGCCAGCAAATTTGGAAAACCCAGCAGTGGCCAGAGGACTGGAAAAGATCGGTCTACATTCCAATCCCAAAGAAAGGAAACGCCAAAGAATGCTCCAACTATCGCACAATTGCACTCATTTCACATGCTAGCAAGGTTATGCTCAAAATTCTACAAGGCAGGCTTCAGCAGTATGTGGAAAGAGAACTTCCAGAACTACAAGCTGGATTTCGAAGGGGCAGAGGAACTAGAGACCAAATCGCCAACATGCGCTGGATTATGGAGAAAGCCAGAGAGTTCCAGAAAAACATCTACTTCTGCTTCATTGACTATGCCAAAGCCTTCGACTGTGTAGACCACAACAAACTATGGCAAGTCCTTAAAGGAATGGGAGTGCCTGAACACCTTATCTGTCTCCTAAGAAATCTATATGTGGGACAAGCAGCAACCGTCAGAACTGGATATGGAACAACTGACTGGTTTAGAATCGGGAAAGGAGTACGACAAGGCTGTATACTGTCACCTTGCCTATTTAACTTATATGCAGAGTACATCATGAGAAAGGCCGGTCTGGATGAATCTCAAGCCGGAATTAAGATTGCCGGAAGAAATATCAACAACCTCAGATACGCAGATGATACTACTCTAATAGCAGAGAGTGAGGAAGAATTAAAGAACCTCTTAATGAGGGTGAAAGAGGAGAGTGAAAAAAATGGGCTGAAGCTCAACATCAAAAAAACTAAGATCATGGCCACTGGTCCCATCACCTCCTGGCAAATAGAAGGGGAAGAAATGGAGGCAATGACAGAGTTTATTTTCTTGGGCTCCTTGATCACTGCAGATGGCGACTGCAGCAACGAAATAAAAAGACGCCTGCTTCTTGGGAGGAAAGCAATGGCAAACCTAGATAGCATCCTAAAGAGCAGAGACATCACTTTGCCAACTAAGGTCAGGATGGTTAAAGCTATGGTTTTTCCAGTAGTGATGTATGGAAGTGAGAGCTGGACTATAAAGAAGGCTGATCGCCGCAGAATTGATGCTTTTGAGCTGTGGTGCTGGAGGAGAGTCTTGAGAGTCCCCTGGACTGCAAGGAGATCAAACCTATCCATTCTGAAAGAAATCAACCCCGAATGCTCACTGGAAGGACAGATTTTGAAGCTGAGGCTCCAGTACTTTGGCCACCTCATGAGAAGAGAGGACTCCCTGGAAAAGGCCTTGATGCTGGGAAAAATCGAAGGCAAAAGGAAAAGAGGACGACAGAGAATGAGATGGTTGGACGGTGTCATCGATGCAACCAAAATGAATTTGACAAAACTCCGGGAGGCAGTGGAGGATAGGAAGGCCTGGCGAGCTCTGGTCCATGGGGTCACGAAGAGTCGGACACGACTGAACGACTGAACAACAACAACAACATTGCGTTACTTTGTTATTTTATCCTCCTTTTATCATTATTATTTATTATTTTGTTTATATTGTTAATTGTTGCTTAGTTCTCTTGTATTATTGTTATTTTGCTTGTATTGTTGGGACTTTCCCCCCTCCCATTTTGGTCACCATACCAGCAGGGACTGCTATTACAGTGGTGTCTGACCACAGGAGGTATGCTAGGAGCAGAGCAATTAGTCGGGTAAGAAGAACTCAGGTCAGGCAATTAGTGCCTGTCCCCCATTCTGATCCCCCCACTCTCCACCACGTATTAGGGAGCCACTCCATCAGTGCCTCTGACCTGTCCTGCCTCCTGGTTAATGCCAGGTTGGTCCACAACAAAATCCCCATCTTCTTTGATGCCATTGTAGATGGGCGGGCTGACCTGGCATGCATCACTGAGACCTGGGTGGGCGCAGAGGGGGGCTTCTCTTTTCCAGCTGTGCCCCCCTGAGCTTCAAGTCCAGTGTGTGGGCAGGCCAGAGGGTCGGGGGGGGAGGGTGGCCATCATCTACAGGGATTCTCTTCATGTCAGCAGATCTGCAGCACTGGTGCGTCCTGGGTTAGAATGTGAGGTGGGTCAGCGAGACAAGTTTGGCATTGTGCTGGGATACCGTGCTCCCCGCAACCCTGCACAATCCCTTCCAGAGCTCACTGAGTTCGTCTTGGCGGCCCTGTTGAGTTCCCCCGCCTATTGGTGATTGGGGACTTCAATGTGCATGCCGGGAGTGGGCTTTCAGGAGCAGCTCTGGATTTCATGGAGTCCATGGCCTCCATGAATCTGTCTCAGCATGTTTTTTGTCCCACCCATACTGCAGGCCACACCCTGGACCGGGTCTTTTCCTCCGTGTCCACATATTTTAGTCTGAGGATTGGGGACATTGTACCCCAGCCTGTATCATGGTCAGATCATCATCTGCTGACTTTCTCCCTGTCGATCGCTGCCCCGCCGTGCAGGGAGCCCAGACCCCTTGTTTGGGCATGCCCCCGAAGGCTTCTGGATCCTGCTTGGTTCTTAGAGGCCTTTGGGGAGCTTCCTGACAGACTGGCTGACGACCTGGTGAAAGCCCTGGTGGATAGGTGGTATGAGAGTGCCTCTGGGTCTGTGGACCAGATCGCCCCCAAGCGCCTTCTTTGTTGTGGAGCTCGTTCCTCACCGTGGTATACGGTTGAGCTGAGAGCGATGAAACAAGAATGAAGAAGGCTTGAGTGCAGATGGAGGAATGATTGATCGGCAGTTAATCAGGCTGCAGTTAAGGTGCTGACCAGGCACTATGTCCATGCGATCAGGGTGGCTAAATGATCTTATGCCTTCCTGAGAATAGGTGCGGCCTCGAACCAGCAGGCTAAGTTGTTCCAGGTGGTCTGAGACCTCACCAATCCTGGTCAGCCTAGGCCTCCTCCTAGTGATTTCACTAGTGAGCACTTTGCAGCCTTTTTTCGATCTAAAATTGAGGCCATCCATACCGATCTGGACTCCGGTTGCCCTAATCCAGGCATGTCCAAACTTCGGGCCTCCTGATGTTTTGGACCACAACTCCTAGAATTCCAAGCCTGTATTTCCAATGGCAAAGGACTGTGGGAGTTGTGGTCCAAAACATCTGGAGAGCCGAAGTTTGGACATGCCTGCCCTAATCCCTCCTCTAGTATCCCAGTCACCGCACCCCCTCAATCTCCTCGCCTGGTCGAGCTTGGACCTATTTTTCCAGTGGAAGCCTCCAGAGTATTGGCTTATTGTTGGCCAGCAGCCTCCCCTTTTGACCTTTGCCCATCTTGGCTCATTAAATCTGCCGGAGGGAGCATGCCGGAGTGGGCTTCAGTTATCTCCACCGCATCCTTCAGGGAAGGGATTTTTCCCTCTCACCTGAAGGAGATGGTGGTGAAGCCCACATTAAAGAAAACAGGCCTGGCATTGGATGATTTGGGCATCTATCGTCCGATTGCTATCGTTCCCTTTATGGGCAAGGTGATCAAGCGGGTGGCCACTGTCCGGCTTCAGTCATTCCTGGAGGATAACCATGTCCTTGACCCATTCCAGTCTGGGTTCAGGGCGTTTCAAGGGACTGAGACACATGTTGCTCTATCCTGTTAGTCCTTCTTGACCTGTCAGCGGCCTTTGATACCGTCAACCACGGTATCCTGCTGGATCGGCTAACCGAGGTGGGAATCAGAGGTACGGTGTTCAGCTGCCTTCCTTGGTGACCATCTCCAGCATGTACAGATGGGGGATGAGTTGTCGTCTCCCTGGATGCTCCCTTGTGGGGTGCCCCAGGGATCGGCAATTTCCCCAATGCTGTTTAACATTTATATGAGACCACTGGCAGAGGTCATTAGGGAATTTAGAGTTTGATGTCATCAATACGCAGATGACACTCAGCTCGATCTCTCCTTCTCCACCTATGCAGTGGAGGCAGTACGTTCCCTTGATCTGTACCTGGAGACGGTCATGGAATGGACCAGGACTAACAGGCTCAGACTTCACCCAGCGAAGACTGAGGTTCTTTTCTTTGGGGCACCCTCTTCTGGGTACAATGGGGCCCTCCCCAGTTTGGGGTGGTGTCACCCTCCGGGCTGCGGACAGGGCCAGGAATCTGGGAATGGTCTTGGATTCAGCTTTATCCCTTGAAGCACAGGTGATGGCTGTTTCCAACACCGCTTTTTCCATCTCTGCCAGATCGCCCAGATTTGTTTGTTCCTGGACAAGGCTTCCCTGAGAACAGTTGTCAGGCCCTCATGATCTCGAGGATAGATCACTGCAATGCCCTCTACATGGTGCGGCCCTTGACCCTTACCCGGAGACTCCAGCAGGTTCAGAACGTAGCGGCCAGACTGGTGGTGGGTGCACGTAGATATGACCATATCACCCCAGTTCTGGCCCACCAACACTGGTTGCCCTTTGTACTCTGGATAAGGTTCAAGGTCTTGGTTTTGGTTTATAAACCCTCCATGGCTTGGGACCTGAATACCTGTTGGAGCGTATCTTCCAAAGGTCAACTGAGGCCCAACCCACGAGAATGTCACAGGCGCACTCACTCCAAGTGGCCATGCCCAGAGAGGCACGGACATCAGTCACATGCAACCGCGCCTTCTCTGTGGCTGGCCCCTCACTCTGGAACCAACTTCCAAGTGAGTTGCACCTTGCATAGTCCCCACCCACCTTCAAAAAAGCACTTAAAACCTTGCTTTTTCAGGAGGCATTTTGTAACCTTTAAATTTTTTTTTAATGCCACTTGCCGATGAATCTGTTTTTTTACCTTTTTTTTTCTTTTTTGTTTTTTCCTCCTTTAATTCCCCCCCCCCGGATTCTTTGATGTACTGTCGTATTATATTTTTAATTGGTTGCTTCAGCCCTTGTTGTTAACTGGCTAGAGTTCCCTGGGAAGACGGGCAGTATATAAATAAAATAAAATAAAATAAAATAAAATAAAATAAAATAAAATAAAATAAATAATTCTCACTTCCATTGGAATGTGTTTGGTCTTCCTTCAGCCAGTTAGGGCCTTTTTACACGACCCCTAAGATCCGCTGGCCACTTAAATTCGGACCAGAGATCTTAGGGGTTCGTCGCTCTTCCTCTGTCCCCACCCCCCTCCGCACTTCCTGGTTGCTGGCTGCGTGAGGGAGGGAGAAAAAAATAAAGAAAAGAATGCCGGCTTACCTCCTTTCTGTTCCCGGCAGCATTCAGATCTCTTAAAGGGGCAGGGGGCAGAAAAACAAACAAACAGAAGCCAGGAGAGCCCCGCACTCACTATCCTTACACCGGATCAAATATTTTTCACATCCAAAAAGCAGGTACCTGAAAGCTGCGCTGGGACGCGCTAAAGTGGGCGGGGTCGCACTTAATTTCCTGTTAACTCTGGAGCTGGTGGGTAAACATTTTTAATCTCCGGAGCTGGGAGCCATTTGCCCTGGAGTTTAGGGGTCATGTATAAACGCCCTTAGATCTGGTCCTTCCACTCCAGGCCTCTTGTGATAAGGCACCTGTATAAACCTTTAGGTAGATGCCTGAGAAAGCACTACATAATCTATTAAATTCCTTTACAGACTTAATGTTTCCCACCACTATCCTGAATATCCTACCCTTAAAAACACACACTCTATAATTGAGAGGAAGAGTGACACTTCCTTTCTTGTGGGAAAAAGTAACATTATTATGACTAATAATTACTTATCCTCAAGTCACTTTGCCCAGGCTGACCTTTTTCGAGGGATTTCTAGGTAGATGGTTCTCCGAAATGGCTTACCATTCCTTTCTTCTTGTGCTCTGTGAGCTTGTCCAAGGCCACACAGGCTGGATCTACTTGCAGGAGGGAAGGCGGGTAATCACACTCCCAATCTCTGGTTCAACTGTTAGATACCTATCTCACTGAGCTCTCTAGCCAGCTAACATCAATCGCTATAACACAGTAAGTGAACATTGATTGTTCAGACCAATTGAATGTAGTTGTGCCTAGAGTCTGTGAAGTAAATGAGAAAAAGTTGGCAGCTCATTTAATTTGCAAAGTTACAGCTAGGAAAGGCTCGAACAAATTCATTTATAAAGAGCTTTGATCTTGTCCCAAATGTTGCAAAGCTATTTGGCTCTTTGTACCTGGGAGGGTGGAGGATGGGTTGGCTTAGTAAGTAATGAAACCATTTGATATCTTTCAACAGGTGACCTGGGTCACACACTGTTATTCAGAAAACAGAGCCAAGAAAATGCATATCACACCTGAGGTGACAACAAAAAGAAAATCCCCCTGCTTCCTTCTCAGTTCACATTCATCTAAACCAGTAAGGATAGATCTTTTGTAATTAGGTATTTAAAAGATGTGTTTTTCAAAAGGATTGGCTGCCCCTTGGCAGCCACTTACCTGCCGGAATTGGTTTCAACATTCTGAAAAGAATCCAGGCTGTTTTTAAAAGGTGTACCGACAGCACAAAACTTTACAGATCTACTCAAATGCAGTCCCAATGAATACAATGAGGCCTATTCCCAGATAAGCCAATATACGCCAGCAGCTTCAGGCTGAATCAAAGGGGAAGTTCACCTCAGCCCCCCTGAGGGCCAGGCTGCCATCATCCATACAATTTGGGGCACATGAAAAGGGTATGAATATATTCATATAGAGGCTAGCTTAGGGAAGCTTCTTAGTTTTATTACAGAGGTGCATTTTACATAACTCTTATGCAGCACAATGGGAGGCTTTAATCGCTTTTTGTGGTAGAATGCACATAGAAGATGTACGCATCCTACAACATAGTAGGAAAAAACTGCATACAGTCTCTCTGCTTACCATGTGCAGTTTTTGTGCAATTTTTTTACATATACACATACATACATACAAAAGCTTATACCAAAATTGATACAGTTCTTCATGACAGTATTAATACAATGTGCTGTTAAAATTTCAGGTTTAATGCTGGAGCTTTCCAAAGCCATCATTCACCCACCACAGCATGTAACTAACTTTACATGACTGGTATTTATTTATTTATTTATTTATTTATTTATTTATTTATTTATTTATTTATTTATTTCTATACCACCCCCTTAGTGCAAACTGCACTACCCAGGACCATTGATAGCTCAGACATTGCATTACGGAAGACACTCCAGCACTATCCTAATCTTGTCATGGTTATGGTTAAAAAATATATTTTAACACCTTTAGTATACAAATATAGTTTGGAACTGCTTTCAGTATCCTGAAAACACATGCACAGTTTGACGTTCTGGCATTACCTCTGTAAAAGGAATTGTTCTACCAGTATTTCATACACTGATGGGAAGTCAGCATCAGTAGGGTCTTACTGGCAAGTCACCAAGATAACCAGCAGCGCAGCAAGGTTTTGGAGCACCTGGGGACAAAGTTGTTTTTGCACTCCTTCAGCCCTCCCCAACCCCATCGCATCCACCCAGCATCAGGGGCAATCCTGAGGACATGGGGTGGGTGGATGGGCACGCACGTGGGTGGGTGGGCATTTGTGTGTGTGCATGCACTCACGGTAGCACATGCACATGCCTTACCTGTCCCACGGTGAGCAAGGCGAGGAGGAGGAGGAGGAGGGCACTGCAGCCACTGCGCTCTCCACATGCCTGACTGCTTGCTTGCTTCGCTGTTCGCCTGGCGCGCAAAGGCAGCTGCGTAGAGTGGGTTCTGTCACTAAGCCTTATGTGGGGGGAGGAGAGCTGCTGGCAGGAGGGTGCATGGCTTCCTCCGCCTGCTCCCCCTCCAGGTGCCCCCAGATTGATGTGCCAGGGGCAGATGCACCCTTCTGTGCACCCCCAGAAACGCCCTTGAAGAGAACTTGCCCAAATTTTTGAGGAATCATAGAATTATTGAATAATTGAGTTGAAAGGGTTTTTAAGGCTATTGAGTCCAAATCAAAGAAGATCTGACAGATGGCTATTCAGTTTTCTCTTCTATGCCTCAGTTTTGGAGCACTCATCGCCTCCTGAAGTAATTGGTTCCATTGTCATACTGCTCTAATAGTTAACATATTTCTTCCTGATATTCAGCCTATAGCTGGCTTCCTTTATCTTAGGCCCATTATTATGCATCCTGCACTCCCTGTAATCAAAAACATATCTGGGGCCCTCCTGTATGTATGACTGCCTTTCAAATATTTGAACAATGTTATCATATCTCCCCTCACTCATCTTTTCTCAAGGCTAAGGATACCCATCTCTTTTGATCTTTATTCATAGGGCTTGGTTTCCAGTTCCCAGGTCGTCCTTCTTGCTCTCCTCTGCATATGCTCCAGTTTCTTGGCATCCTTCTTAAATTGTGGTATCCAGAACTGGACACAGTAGAATAGGCGTAACTAGTGCTGAATAGAAGGCTACTAGTACCTCACGGGATTTGGATTCTATACCTCTGTTAACGCACCTTAAAATAGCATTTGCCTTTTTTTGCAGTCACATCACACTGTTGGCAGATATTTAACTTTTTATATCCAACAGTTCCACAATACAGTGGTACCCCGACTAAAGAGCAGCTCGACTTAAGAGCAATTTGACTTAAGAGCAGAACACTGTTGGCGTTTTAACTGCCACCTTACAAATTTTAGATATGGTCTGCTTGACTTACAATTTTGTTTCATTGTTTTTATTTTTTAACTAATTTTTGAATGTTTTAGATAGGTCCCCGACTTAAGAGTAGTTCGACTTCAGAGCATGCATTCCGAATAGATTACATTCGTAAGTTGAGGTACCACTGTACTTCTCATTTATAGTACTAGTGAGCAAAATATCTCACATGTTTTAGCTGTAAATTTGTGGGTTTTTCCCCCTTAGGTCTAAAAGTTTGCAGTTATCCCTGTTAAAGTTCATTCTTCATTGTTAAAAAAGTTCTTAGTAAACTTCAGGTGAAGAAAGAGCATATAATTAGATATGAAAAGATAATATGTTTTGTCACTGTCCACCCTTTGTCAACTGGTTTGCAAACCCAATGACAACCAGCACTCATCTTTACATGCTTTGAGCCAGATGCTCTTTAGGCCATAACTTTCTTCATGTAAAACCAGCTGCCCAAGTACAAATGCCCTGGCATTTCCACCACAACTCCCTCCCTCCGCTGAGGATAAAAACAGTCTTACATATTGCCTACCTTCACCAAAGCCAAATTATAAAGAATCAAAGCATTCTGTTGCCATTAGCTTTGGTTCTACAATACATCATTGCTTTGGTTTTGTTCCAGTAAAAATACAATGAGAAAAAAGTACACAAGAAGTATAAGGTCACTTATTCAAGAAACGTTGGAATACTATTACATATAGAGTCATCTCAAACCTGCACAGACCCAGATGGCGCCTTAAGTCAAATCACTTGAATGAAGTGATTCTGAAAGATCAACTGAACTTTTAGCTACCTTTCAAAATGTTCTCCATTACTGCAGCATGGCGTACTCCATTAAATTACATAAGGTGCTTTACTACAATATTAAACTACTTAAGAATCTCATGATTTCCCACCTTTTATATTCTCAGTCTTATGAAATGGCAAATAACCCTCCTGGTCATATTTGTTCAAGGACTAATAGCAGAGTCCCAAGAACAGGGATCCTTTTTTCCCCTTGAGACTTTGGAGTAATATAGAGGATGAAGCTATATGAAATAGCAACCCTCTTTGCTCCACAAAACCTGCTAAGGCCATGTTTCCTTTAATGTCAGAAGCATGCTAAAGAATTGGCTGAATAGTTCTACTAACAGTTCTAAATCTAAATGCTGCTTCATAGAAAAGAGTGTATTACAGCATTGTCTCCCACCTCCCAAACACAACATACAGGAGGGTCATGCCTGACCACAGCATGTTCTGGAACCGAAAATGCAGTGGTCAGTGTGAAGTGGAGTAACAAATACATGATGTCAGGGAAGTAATGGGATTAGAGATGGGCACGACTTGAAAAAAAAAAATTTCGAGTTGTCGTTAGTCGGGCCGGTTCCGTTTCGGCTCGTTTCCGTTTTTCGCGAAAATTTGCAAAAATTAGTCAGTTCGTTTTTTTGTTTTTTTGTTGTCGTTAGTACTGGTTTGGGGAGGGGGTAGCGGGCTCCTGGAGGGAGCTGCAGGAGTCAGCCAGAGCCACAAGTGACGGACTGGCAGACTCTTTGCACCCGCTGTGTCTCACGTACTTGCATGTAGTGCAATGCAAGTAGATCTGGCTTAGGGTTAAGACGGGTTAGCGGAACGGCTAGGGTTAGGCTAGTTACGGGTGAGGTTAGGGTGAGTATTCGGGTGCACCTCTGGGTGCCTCTCTGACCCACTTAGAAGGACAGTGTACTGGCGTATGGGTTAGGCTTAGGCTTAGGGTTTGGGCTACGATTAGTGGGCTGTTTATGCCCGATTGGCACATCCCAGAAGTCTCTGTGGTCAACCTGGCCAAGTGGCCATGCGACTGGTGGAAAATTTGCATGGTCTACTCCCATGGGCGAGCCCATTATTGCAAAGGTGCAGGTGTAAAAAAATAAAATAAAATAAAATCAACGGAGACTTTTTTTTTGCAAGAAAAACCCACTGCTGCTACTGTAAAAATTCAAGCATTTAAAATACGCCAATTTTCGCATCTTTCTGTGGTGCTTTGGTGGGGTTTTGGGCAACGATTTCAAAAAAAAATATTGCGGTCGCCATTTTGGATCTGTGGTGCCCCCCCACCGCATGGCAAATGGATGCGCCCTCCCAGCCTGGTACAGTCAGCAAAACCTGGCCATGCGATTGGTGGAATGGCTCCAAAACTTTGCATGGTCCACTCCCATGGGCGAGCCCCATCATTGCGAATGCGCAGGTGTAAAAAAATAAAATAAAATAAAATAAAAAAAAAAATAAAATAAAATCAACGGAGACTTTTTTTGCAAGAAAAACCCACTGCTGCTACTGTAAAAATTCAAGCATTTAAAATAGCTAATTTTCGCATGTTTCTGTGGTGCTTTGGTGGGGTTTTGGGCAACGATTTAAAAAAAAATATTGCGGTCGCCATTTTGGATCCCCCGCACTGCATGGCAAATGGATGCGCCCTCCCAGCCTGGTACCAGCAGCGCAGCAGTAGCAATAGCCAAGGAGAGGGGGGCGGGGAACCCCCCCCCCCAAATAAAACACCCTTCTGGCCTGGTAGGTGCTCTCAGACAGTTTTCGCCTACTTTTAGGGCTGGGAATCGGGTTTTTTTTTAACTTTTAAAAACTTTTTTTCTGTGCCGCTTGGCATTGCGCGATCGCCGCGATGCAAGTAACGAGCACGACAAATCAGACCAAATTGTTCGTTCGTCGGTTCGAGCTCCAATTCTGGTGGAGTAATTCCCGTTTCCGTTTCCGTAGAGTAACGGATACGAGTAACGGAAACGGAAACGGGAATACCGCTAAGTCGTGCCCATCTCTAAATGGGATAGAAACAAAGCTGCCCTTTCACAAAGGCAAGGAACTGATGTTCAACAGAGCTTCCCCCTGGAGTAAGAACAGGGGGTGATTTTCATAGACTCTTCCTCCTGAATTCTCTCCCTATTTTTCACTGTTCCAAATGGGGTCCTCAGTATTTTAGGATGCACAGGGGACTGAAGGGAAAAGGAAGATAAATGAAAATTGTCCCACTAAGTTGTCCCTCACCACCACCCAGCTTTCTCCAATAGGAATGTTGTCTTAAGTGCAATTACATTCAAAAAGAATTGGGATTAAAGACATTGCACCAACATCCCTCAAACAGCCTTTAACAATGATTGTCATCCACTGCAGGTGAATTCCAGCACCCCCTTGCCCATAATCCAATGTTAATACTTTCATGTCCTGGACTTCCAACCTGCTGGTTTGCCTGAGAAGCATTACCCACATGAAGATTGTACCACAGATTCAGTCCACAGTTATAATAATTTAATTTGCATTCCATGTGACCCAGGTGGAAGTCTCACTGAGCAATTTAATGATTTTTAAAAAATCAGAACTCGGGTGATCCAAAACTTAACTAGCTATTATTAAGCATCAGAAACCAAGAAACAAACTTGGTGCTGTAAGCCTCAAAACATTTAAGTTGTTAAATTCACATACAGTAAATAATATGTATCTTTGGGCGCTTTTACACGACCCCTAAGATCCACTGGTCACTTAAATTCGGACCAGAGATCTTACGGGTTTGGCTGCTGGCTGCGTGAGGGGAGGGAGAAAAAAGGGACAAAAGAATAAAGGCTTACCTCCCGGGTGCCGGTGGAAGCTGCCGGGAGCCCCGTCACTTCCTGGTTCCTTGTCTTAAAGGGGCGGGAGGCAAAAAACAACAACAAAAAGAAGCAAGGAGAGCCCGGCACATCCGCATCAAGATTTTTCACCCTTGGAGAGCAGGTACAAGAAAAGTGCGCTGGTACCCGTTTAGGTGGGCGTGGTCGCACTTAATTTTCAGTAAACTCCGGAGCTGGTGAGCCATTTGCAGAGGAGTTTAGGGGTCGTGTAAAAAGGCCCTTTATCTCCATGAACTTTTAGGGGAGGGACCTTGCAAATCACCCCTACTTTATCTTCCTCAAGGGATGCTGTTTTTCCTCTAAAGTAAAAAGCATGCAGCCCAGAGTGATCTCACTGCCAGATGGGTGGTATAGATTTCAAATAAATAAATAAATAAATAATGTACCACCCTATAGCACTTAAAGCACTCTCTGAGAGGTTTACAAGTTAGCTATGGAGGCTACTACACACTTCCACCCCGGTGCCCTCAGCAAAGCTCCATGTATCGGTATTTTTCGAACATGATCCTTGGGAGATTTAAAACAGTATATTTCCTTTCCTAGTTATGGGATTATCCTGTTTGCTGTTTGCAAGTGCAATGGAAATTGATTGCTGTGATCTGAAGAGCCCCATGGAAGAGGAAGAGATTGAGAGGATAGTAAGTCTCTTAAAAGTGCTATACTTTCAGTCAAAATGTTTTATGCTCTTCTGCTAATTAAGGTTTCTGGTACTGCAGTCCAAATATATTTCTAGGATTAAGACTGAGGCTACCCAGTATAATTCTATTTTTTAAAAAAAGGAGGCATAAGTATCTTTTCCAGTTGGCAGATGGAATATGGGCTGATATAGAAGGCAATAAAATCAGCTCATTTAACAAGTAAGCACCACATTAATGTCACTTTCAAAATGGTATTTTTGAAATAGTAATCAGATTGGTCCGGCAAAGTAGCAGCTTTAACCTAAATACATTAACCTTGCATATAATTTGAAGCATGGGCATTGCAAGCCCAGGAACCAATATGGAATGGAAATGGGTAATGCGAAGTTATTTCAACAAGGAGGATTACTGCTGCCTGACAGCTTTCTTCTATTTTCAACCACTGCCCTTTCTGATGTCGAGCATCTCTTAAACTGGGTAGAGTTGACTTAAAGAACATATTTAAAGCACGTAGTTCCACATTAAGGGTCAAGCTTTTGGTAAGATGATATGGAGATCATACTGTGAAGGAATACTAAAAAGAATTGGGGATAACTCAGAATAGATCTCCCTACTAAAGTCTCAGAACAGATATACAGGTACCTAAAAAATGGATATTTGGATGGCACAACAAAGCAATGTAAAGTTCATTAGCAGATGGTGTACTTAATTAATACAGGGGAGTCTGAGCGAAGTGATGAAAGCAAACCTTTTCGCACTATCAAGAAAATACCCAGAGCAACTATTCCCAGCTTTACTGTACAATAAATTCAGAGTAAATATTCTAAGACTAATTTCACCAAACAGTAACCTTGGGTTTGAATTTTGTTTAGCGTTCAACACCAGAAATACTGCCTTGGAAGCAAATGACCATAATTATACACAATTATTTTTTCTCATGTGGCAAGGAGAAAGAGGGTTTAAATATAAATAGCCTTGGTGGATCCGATTAAAGGCCTATTTTGGGCTGCACCGTGTTTCCCCCCAGTGGCCTACCAGCTGCCTCCAAAAAGATGTCCTGCTGGTGCTCTGTGACAACTGGCCTTCCGAGACTCACCGCCTCTCATTCTGGAAGTACATACATGCAAATTAATTGCCATCATATTTTAACCCCAAATTAGTTATTAAACTATAAAAAATGTTAGCAGTGCAAAAGTAGTTAAACTAGTAAGGGCTCCATCAGACAGGCATTTGTGCTGCTGTTTGGTGCACAGGGGGAGGACAGGTTGGGTGGTTTTATTTTTTGGGTTTTTATTTTTTTAAGATTTGATGACTTGATCACTGGAGTGAAACAATCCAGCCCTAGGGTGCCCCTACCCACACTTTGTTGATCCCCTGCCTGGAGCTTCTACTTTTTTGGTGTGCTCTAGTTTGGTCCATTTTCAATTCGTGTGATTTCTGGGAATGGACCAAGTTCAAGCCCTGTAGTATCAAAGCTGCCTAGGTTCCTTCTGCTGTGAATTTCCAGCATTGTGAAGAGGCTTAATAGGCAAACCAGTTCCAGATATAGGCAAATCAAACACTCTCCCTACTCTTCTGTTATCATCACAGTATATAGGCAGGGCCAGCGCGTCCATTAAGGCGAACTAGGCAGTTGCCTAGGGCGCCAAAATGGACAGGGGGTGCCAAAATGGACAGAGGGCGCTGCCCAACCAGCTGCCCCCCTGCCGCCGCTGCCTCCGCCGCCCGACCCCTGCCACTGCCACCACTGCCACCGCCCTACCCCCTGCTGCCGCCCGACCCCCCTGCTGCCGCCACCACCCGACCCCCCTGCCGCCGCCGCCGCTGCCCGATCCCCCCTGCCGCTGCCACCCGCCCCCTGCCACCGCCGCCCCCGCCACCGCCGCCACCCGCTGCCTGTCACCCCCCCCCCCGCCGCCCCCCATCCCGCCCCCCACCCCTCACCTAGGGCGCAATAAACCCTAGCGCCGGCCCTGTATATAGGTAAAGGTAAAGGTTCCCCCTGCACTTGCATGCTAGTCATGTCTCTCTCTAGGGGCGGTGCTCATCTCTGTTTTTAAGCCCAAAAGCCAGTGTTGTGCAACTCATTTGGCTGGCGTGGCTGAATGCATTTCTGCACACAGAACACTGTTTATCTTCCTGCTTTTTACGGCAGTACCTATTTATCTGCTTGCATTTATGGGGTTTTGAATAGCTAGGTTGGCAGGAGCTGGGGCTAACAGTAGGAACTCACTCTGCTGTGTGGTACCCGGGATTTGAACTGCTGAGCTGCCAACTTTGCAGCCAACAGTTTCAGCGCTCTAGCCTGATGAGCCACTATGCCCCCCTAATAGTGCTCTTCCTAAGAATGCCTCTCTCTTGCTGTATATTCAAAACAGCAGTGTGCTAAAATCCATGTTAAAACCCCCACTCAGATAGCCAGTCACTAAGGAAAAGTTTGCCTGAGGAAAATGGTTCACCTGCCTGCAAAAGGTAAAGATAATAAAGATGAGGACTGGCATTTCACACAAGGCAAAGAAATCAAAACCATAGCTACAGGTGGTTTTCAATCAGCACTATACACAAGGCAAAGAGTCTTTAAAAAAATTAATCTGAATGATTCTGCTCTTCAGTGATGGTCTAGGAAAGACAAAAATAATAATTCCACTCCCCCTTGCTCTTCTGCAGAGCAGCAGGGGAAGTGTTCCATTTGCCACTATCCTGAAGTATTGTTTATTATGCCACTTCAACAGAAATTGACAGCAGAAGGATCTGTATCTCGTTTGGATGTGAGGATCACAATACATGGCATATCACTTCTCTCCTCCAGCCTTAAGTAACCTATATGTAATATTAAAAGGTAAAGGAAAAGAACCGACTTACAATCCAACACAGTTCTGGAGAAAAGGACTTTAAGAAGGATGTTAGAAGAAGAGAAGATGAAGAAGAGAAAGAAGTTAAAGGAACAACTGGAAGGTCCCAGGGGGGTTGGGGATGCACAAGTATTGTTTGTTTGTTTGTTTGTTTGTTTGTACTTTTTTAATAATTTTGTTTTAAAAAAATCATATTTAGACCACACCAGCCCACTTCAAAAAGACAAATATATTCACAGCTTACGATAATTCTTAGGAACAGCTTATTAAACAGCAAAAAGCTAGGACCTAGGTCATGCAGTGCTTTGTAGGTTAAGGTCAGCACTCTGAGTTATGCCCGATAGCTTATTGGTAGCCACTAGCCAGTGGAGCTGCTTTAATCGGGGTGTAATGTGGTCTCTGTCACCTGCCCCAGTCAGCAACCTGGCTGCTGCATTTTGGACCCGTTGAAGATTCCTGAGACTTTTCATTGGTACTCCCACATAGAGCACATTACAGTAGTCTACCCAGGACGTCACTAGGGCATGTGTCACCATGGCCAGAGCTGGTTTCTCAAGAAAGAGGCATAACTTGTGTACTAGACTTAATTGTGCAAATGCGCTCCTGGCCACAGCCGTGACCTGGGCATCCAGGCTCAAGGATGAGTCCAAGAGCACCCCCAAGCTGTGCACCTCTTTTTTCAATTGGAGGGTGAAGTATGGCAGTCCTTCAGGTCTTCGTTCCATGAACTGAGGCCATTTGGAATTTTAAAGTACTAATACATTCACTGGACCTGAGAAGAATCCAGTCCTTTTAATCCAAATTATTGTCAACTAGTCTTTATAGAACTAGTTTGTTTCTTTGTGTTTCAAGTCCAGTAAACAACGTGGTAGCTGTATTCTTTCCAAAGGAAAGAGGAGTTTCCAAACACTTTCAAAGACATTCTAGAACATTTCATCATTACTTTTGAATAATTTTCATCAGGCAGTGAAAATGTCCTTTAAAAATAATGCTATGGTTCCCAGCCATGGATCCTCAAACATCTTTGAACCATGATTCTTACAAACCATTGCCATCACAGCCAATGGTCAGAATTGCTGGGGGTTCTAGTCTCAGAACAACTGGGCCCCCAAGTTTGAGAATCACTGTTTTGGAAGACATCTATTGCCCTGTATCTACTGACACATTCCCCGACCACAAAGGTAAGTGATTAAAGATATTTGAATGGCTATTACAAAATATAGTTATGGCTTGTGGTTTGATAACAAGGATGTCTCACCCTATCATTTTGGTCTGGGACACTCTCCTGCTTCAGTCCCTTGCCACATGTGCCAGTCCCCCCCCCCCAATGAAATAGTGAGAATCATTTGGGCATTAAATTAGCTTGCCAAAATTACTAAACAATGCTGCGAAGTGTGTTGGTTTTACTGTATAAGCTCAAGGATCACCACATAAGGCAATGCCATCCCTCTTCCCTATCCTCTCCCCGTCCACAGCTAGGATCAACCTCAGTAAACGAAAATCTGTGTCAATGGTTGAAGAACAGTTAATTGTGCTATCACAGCAAAATACTGTTGACATATCAGCCATGGCAGCCATGACCTTTGTGAGGAATGCCAAAACAAACAAACAAAAAGGGGAGCATGTTTTTTTGAAGTGACAAAGACAGTAACACGGTTCGGAAGATGGGTAGCCTGTCTTGTAGCTGTGTTATCAAGGAAGGCTTCCGTCTCAAGGCTAATGAGAACAGCCTTTTGTGATAGCCTTCTGCAGAGGCATCACAAGCTCCCTTGGCAGTATTAAGTTTGGGCTGAACAAATCTTTAAAGGCTCTGAACCTTAGCTTAACCAAATGTTCATCATCTATATGAGTCAAGGCATTCACGAGATACCAGAAGGCAGCACAGGTGTCTTGTTAATTAACCATATGCTTCCAAAGTGGACTGGACCTGTTGATTAGCTTCTCTTGGTGGCACCCAAAAAAGAATCGTGGCTGGATCGTGTGACAGTGAGACAAGGCAAAAAAATTCCCTGAGTATTTAGGTAATCCGTTGTGTTTATTTAGGTAATCTGTTGTGACCTAATGAGAAACCTAGGGATTATAATGCTATGCAATGGAATTCCACATGGACTCTTGGCTACCAAATGTATGCCACATGACTATTGCTGTTTTATTTATATTCATGTCATTATTATGTATTATGCTTGCTGGATAGTTCAGTGGTTTCGCTTTGTCGCTCCCAGATTCTCCACTGCATCAGCTTGAGAGGGGCTGGACTCATTGATTCATAGGGTCCCTTCAAGTTTTGCAGTTCTAAAATAAGGAGGAAGATGGGTTTTGTTCTACCTTTCCACTTCAGAGCTGAGGATTGCTTACACACATCATAAAGAGAGCAGGCCAAAAAAAAAAAATGTGACGCTGAAAACAATAAAATCAGTAAAATTCAAACACACTTAAAATCCTCACATTAAATTTGAAGTAGTTTCACACTTTCCAGAAGCAGTGAAGGTGGGAATTAGTTGCCATAGCTGGTCAGAATACATTCCTCAGTTTGTGGAAAAGTTCAGGAGAAAGTTTTCTCTCTGCATTCACCACTGTTGTTAGGGATCTTAAAGGCCAGACAGGATTGCAATGAGGCAGTTCATGGTGATGGTGAAAACTTAACAAAATCACTCCAGTATGTTATGAGCATTTAGGAAACTCGACCCTGCTTCTTTTCAGCTTCAGCTTGTATTTATGGGTTTTTAAATATCCTTCATTCCTTCTTATTCAGGTAAGAACAAAATGACAATAGCAATATTATTCAGAAAATTTCTTAATTTTTTCCATGGGGCAGAGTCCAGAGTTAGGCCTAGAGCCAATCCACTCTAATTATTCATACAGGTACTCGTAAGTCACAGTTAATATAAGTGGTGGCAAACAACTCCATTTTCAGAGGTGCAATTAACCCATTCATTGGTTTTAGTCTGTGATTTACAGGAGTTATCAAAGATATCAAGAACTATTTCTCCAATTCATGGGAAACACAGATTAAAATCTGGAGTGAATTGACAGCACCTCTGAAACGGAGTCATCAGTTGGGAGTTGTAGTCCAAAAGATAATGTTGCTGACCTCTACAATATCACAACTGTTCGTTAGGCAGAAGTCACACAAATTTACAGAAGTGCAATGTGCAGACAAAAATGAACGTTTTCACAGGGCAAATAACTGCGTCCTTTGAACTTTTAAATTCCCATCCAAGAAATGAACCAGGGGCCAGTAAGACAGGTCCCTTGGGGAATCTCAAAATAGCTACTTTAAGATCTCTGATCCACCATATCCCATTATCTGGACACCAGTCATACTCACCAGCATAATATTTGGCATGGTAATGTCAGGATTGACTCTTCCACTAAAAATTGGTGGACCAGGATCTGTGAGTCAGAGAATATTTTAGTTCGAGTATGCCTCTGAATACTGAGGGGAAATGAACTACTTGGACCGAAATGACAGCAGCCTTACTTGCAAATAAAGAAGCCCATTTGCTCTTCAAACAGTGACTCATGCCTTCTCCTCTGCTTCAAATTTGCATGCCAGGATTAAGAGTATGTCTGACACATGCAGGGAAAGCAATTAAAACTTCCACATCACCCTCTCCCAATTTTGAACAGGTTTAAAACTTGTCTATATGGAAAGCGCATACTTTTTAATCTGTCAGGTTTTTTTCTGTGGCAAGCTTGGGCCAGATTCAGGTGGTAATTGTGTGAGGGAGGGGTACATATTGCAGGAATCTCTCTCAAACCCCTGTAATGCCTTAAAAAACAGTGCGGATCTGATTATGATAACTCACGTGCTTCAGAATTTATGTTACTACATGAATTTGGTGGAAGGTGTCATCCTTCTGCTGTACAAAGGCATGTGCAAGTATTGCTTTTAGAGAGGCTATCAAATCATCCTTTTCTCTGTGGAACCCACGTAACTATGTTTGGATTTTCCAAGAACCAATGTCTACTGTTGCCTGGCACTTCGACTGTTGGCAAATTTGATGTTCTTTCACAGATATAGGGATGGTTTCTCACCTGCAAATGCTTCTTCTCCTATGTGTCATGAATTTGTTTGTTTATTCATTTTTATACTGCCCATCTCACCTGTGCAATATAATGAAATCAACCACAGTGTAACAATCCACTCTTTGCAGTTTTATCAGAACTACATTGCATCTTGCCAGTAATTCATATGATGATATATAGAAACAAACACCACAGTGCACACACATATGCACAAAAAAATTCTATAAATTCCACCCTCAAAGAAGTTTTTAAAAATCAAAGAAGAAAAATCAGGGCAAAAAAGGAATGCAGATGCTTCATAATTCAGCTAGCATGGAGGACAAAGTCCTGCAGAGAATATGAGGTCCCATAGACCAAAGTTCTGTAGGAAGTGGAAGGACATGGCCTCAGATGTTCCCATGGCCCACACAGTCCTCTGCCCAGACAGATGATATACAGGACCTCTTTTCCTCCACTCAGTACTCAGGAACACTAACAATGTTCATTGAAACAAGAATAGCATACATGTCAATTAGGTCTATCTGAAAAATCAGCTAGAGGTGAGCCAAGGGAAACAACAGTTATGGTAAAACAATATGTAGTGAAGTGGAGGAAGGCAAGAAGGATGAACCTTGAAAGTCCAGTATCTGGGGAACTGCTGTTTGGAACACTACAAAGAGGTAAAGACTAGTCAGCACTGGAGGCCCAGTGAGAGGCCCTCTTTGGAGGCCCAGCATTCAGGGCCGGCGGTAGGGTTTTTTGCGCCCTAGGCGAGGGGTGGATGGGCGGTGGCAGGGGGTGGCGGTGGCAGCCACGGCAGGGGGGGCGGAGGTGGCAGCAGGGGGGGTCGGGTGGTGGTGGCGGCAGGGGGGTTGGGCGGCGGCAGCAGGGGGGTCGGGTGGCAGTGGCGGCAGGGGGGTCGTGAGGCAGCGGCAGGGGGGTTGGGCGGTGGCGGCGGTGGCAGGGGGTCGGGCGGTGGCGGTGGCAGCGGCGGCAGGGGGGTTGGGCGGCAGCAGCAGGGGGGTCGGGCGGTGGTGGTGGCGGCGGCAGGGGGGTCCGGCGGCAGGGGGGCAACAGGCTGGGCCGTGCCCCCTAGGCAACTGCCTAGTTCGCCTTAATGGACGTGCCAGCCCTGCCAGCATTTCTGGAACTCCCCATCACAGTGAAGCATGAATCTGCTGCATGGAGGGTTTTATCCTAGAAAACAGTTAATGAATCTAATAGCAGCAGCAGCAGAGTTCTTGCTTTGTTGTTTCAACTTCAGATTCAGAGTATTAGTAGGCTTCTAGTGAGATTCTGTTAACATCAGTGGCTCACTTTTCTATCTTAGTCTACAGTTGGCCCACAGTTATTATCTGGACCTAATAGACAAGTGAGTAGCCTGTTCCAACAAGGTCTGAAATTCTGTCTACACATGAAACTTTGAATAATTCTGGGCCAAGACCATCCCTTAAAAGATCCACCCCATAACAAAAATTGGGGAGCATTATAAATACTTTAGTTTGAAGCCTCACACTCCATTTTTTTCTTGAGACCTTCCTTAGCATTCCTGTTGACCCGAGCTGACAAACCTTAGGGATAATGAAGCTCTTGAGGCACAGTGTGTTTTGCTAATGCTGGAACTAATTTCAGAGGCTATCAAAAATAGTGCCTGAGACCAAGGATAGGTTCATTGGTCTCAAGCACTGACATCACAACCTCCATGATTGCAGGTCTTCCAAGCTCAGATTATCCACCTACCTTATAGGGCTTAAGCCAAATATTTATTCTTTTGGGACCACACACTGCTCAGCTACAGTATCCAAATGTATCCTAATTTTTTGTGTCATAACTCATGACAAGATACTTTTTGTACCCTGGAAACATTGTTCAGCTGCTTTAATTTACCAACTGCATGAAGGAAAAATCCTGTTCCTCATATATCTTATTCTATTATTTCCTATAGTTCACACAACGTATTTCACTGCTTAAGCCAAACCAAAGAGCCTCCATATCGAAAAAGTTCCTTATTGAGAAAATAGCTATGAAAGCTGTTTTAATTCCTAGCAAAAAGAGGTAGCCAGCTGCAAGGCCAAAGTAGTAAAGAAAACTTGGTGAAAATTAGTATTCTAACCCTGAGTACAAAAATACAAGGAAGTAACAACTTGAAAAGATAAGAACTCAGAAACAACAGACTGTCACAACAGATTATGTGTTCTTTAGGAAAGGACTACTGTAGCACAAGAGGTGCCAGTTTTTACCAAAGAACATATTTATGACATCACAAGTGAGGACATGTAACAACTTTTGAATATACATGTAACCGCAGACGGTCAAGGAGTTAGTAGAACCACAATTTCAGGAAAAACATCTGCTCTCATTGATACTTGCGGATTCTTGCTAAGACTGTTCCTATGAACATATTTATGTGAGACCTATGCTCTTTGAGCAGCCTTATCTAACTTTAGCTCTCCAGTCTTGCAAGACTTTTTTTTCTTTTGTACCTTTTTTCCCAAATAGCCCTCCTTTTCTTTTAGCATCAGTTATTTGTCTCTGTTGGTCTCTCCATAGTTCTGTTACAGGACCTTGTCAAAGGAACAAACAACCTGTTTAAATTCATTTTTAAATCATTTTACAGCACATAGACAAAAGTCCAAACCAGATCTATCTAATAAGCCAAATCTCTCACTAGGTCCACTCCAGTGTAGGAGTAACACAAGTTCAAAGTCTTGGGGCCTGCTGTAGTGTTAATCTAAATTCAAAGGTGGTGTGTGCCATGTATCCAGTAGGTGAACCTAGGCAAGCTACCAACTCCCAATCTCACCTCCCACAGCCACAGTATAGGCATAGGCAGCCAATAACTGGAGCAGAGAGGCATCCCACCCTGATATGGCAGAACAATAGGTTTAATATTTATAATAGCTCTGCTCAAGGGTAAATACCACTTTGCAGAGCTATTATAAATATTAAACCTAAATAATACATATGAAATGCTTTATAGAAGTCCTACAGAGGCTTTCAGCATTTTTGTTAAATGTTGGGTTGCTCTTTTCAGTGCATTTTATGCAGTCTTAATCACAGTCTTTACGAGACTCTCATATCTAAGGAATCCATGAAAAGGTAAATGGTTTCTTTCTTTCTTTCTTTCTTTCTTTCTTTCTTTCTTTCTTTCTTTCTTCCTTCCTTCCTTCCTTCCTTCCTTCCTTCCTTCCTTCCTTCCTTACTTACTTACTTACTTACTTACTTACTTACTTACTTACTTACTTACTTACTTACTTACTTACTTATTTACTTACTTACTTTTACTTACTTAACTTAACTTACTTCTCTTTTTAATGAATAATAAGCCAGTATTTCTTTCCATCTCTCTGTTTCTTTTTCAGCTTCCTCCTCTTCTTCACTTTGTACACCATGAAGGCTGGTTTGAACTTTGCTTTGGTCACTGCCTTTTCAAAAGACTCTTCATCAGAAAATGGTTACCTACCAGTTGTTACGCAGAATGGAACCTATACAGGTCCAGGACATTAGAGCAAGGCAGTAGCCATGCAGGCCTCTTTTCCTCCGGCACTACTGTCAAACTGTGTTGAAAAAGGAATCTGCGTCCATTTTCCATTCCTTGCTTCCTGCCCATAAGGGTGATTCTCACCTTCTCTGGTCAAAGTTACACACACCTTTTGAAGCTTGGAGGAATCCACAGGTACTTAAAAATATTAAATTTCTTCTAATTAATCTCCATATGAATCATAATATGTTTATCACATTTGGGGGGAGGCACATAATGCTTTCGTCTGTATTGATCCAAGCATGTATTGATCCAAGATTCTAGTCAGCATGCTATGTAGCTCTCCAGACCTAAGCTTGGAGTTCACTGGTTACAAGAAAATTAGTTTTGTTTTGTTTTTGTAATTAGTTTCTTTTTCTGATAACAAAAGGATACCAAATCACAATATTATTATACATTAAGGTGATATAACGTCTCTCCTTTGATGGTATTCTGTAACTGTAACTATTTAATTTTACCTATATGGGCACAGTCTTACCCATTATGCGCTCATGCCTTGTTAGGAGCATCAAGATGTAGAAAAGTAGTCAGAAGGAGATTGGATTCTATAGCGATTTGATTTTTGCTTATAGCATTATAATTTTGACCTAGTAATTAAAACTATTTTTTAAACAAAACTGCCACAATATTTGTATTTAACTACTTTGCAGGCTTCATGAAGGGTAATGGTAATTATTTATTTCACCATAGATAGGTAAATGGGCATATTTTTAAGCAACTAAGAACGGTAATTCTGGATACAGCAGCATCCAAGTTTTAGTTAGGGAAACCCAGGTGATTAAAAAGTGTTCTGCACTTCACATACTCTCTGGGCAGTTTACAGTTTAATTATGCAGGCTACACATTGCCCCCCAGCAAGCTGGGTACTGATTTTACCGACCTCGGAAGGATGGAAGGCTGAGTCAACCATGAGCCGACTACCTGGGATTTAACCCCAGGTCATAAGCACAGTTTTACTTGCAGTACAGGCATTTAACCACTGCACCACTCTTTGTGTTTCTTTTCATGGGCCGTTACTTCACGAGCCGCTCGCTTCGCAGCTAGCCTTCTTTTCTGTGCGAATCGATCGTTTCAGTCCGCACGCTCCTCCTTTCTGGCTGCGATGCGACCCCGACCACGCCCCCTTTACCATGCTCCAAGCGGGGCGAGTGGTTCCCCTGGCTGCTGCCGGGAATCTCTTCGCTTCGCATCTTGCTTCGCTCCCAACGTCACGTGTGGTCTCGGTTTTTGGCTTTTATTTCAAGTTTTTTTAAAAAATATTCAAACAGGGATATCGATGCATCGCTATATCGTTTCATCGCTTTGCGCTGTTACTTCCTCGCTCGAGTAGGGGCGGCGGCGGCGGCGGCGGCGGCGGCAGCGGCGGGAGCAGGAGGAGCCGCTGCCGCCTCGCCCGGCCAGAGCAGGGCACCCGGGGCAGGCAGCCTGCAAGCGGCGGAGGGCGGGCGGCTGTGCCATGCGGGGCTCCCCCCCGAGTAGCGGCGGCGGCGGCGGGGGGGGCTGCCAATGATGCCAGGAAACAGTTGAAATCAGTAGAGCCATTGCAACTGACAGTCCAGCATCAGTGCATCGATACGCCGTCGGTAGGAATTTTTTTAAAGGACGGATGGGAAATAACGAACGTTGAAAAGTGGCATGCGAATGCGAAGGGAGCACGTGAGGTTGTGCTCGAATCGGTCCTAAAACTGCAGCTCGTGAGTACTGAGAAACAGGGGCGGGAGCGAAGCGAGAACACGTGACCGCCACGTGACCGCCTCCGAATTCAAATCGAAGGCAATATTGCTGCGGACCGCCGCGCCTCATGAAGTAAGGACCATGTTTAGATTCTACTGTCAGGCTCCAAGTCCTTTGAATCAGCCTCCATTTCTAAATATTTCCCTTCCCATAAACTGTAAATTCTATTATTCTCCTGTTTACAAGCACTGTTTCAAATGCCTCATTCCATTGTGACTCTCTTCATCTGGTTTCTGACTCCATCCTGCACTGAAACGAGTGCTTCTTACCACATACTGTAATTCGTAACCCAGTTAAGCTTCTGAAAATGTGTTTGGGACTTAAGCCAATTTTATTTCATCTAAGTCAATGGGACTAAATTGGCTTAAATCCAAGAATGTAAGCAGAAGTGGCCTACACATTGGGCTAGAACATTGGAAATTTCACCCCGAGGACAGATTTTCTTAAATCACTATAATTAGAATGGTGTTTTGATGCTACAACTTGATAGCAAGCTGAGACTTTAAATTCCTAATGGGTAGTGACTTACAAGAACCTTCTTCCTCCCCTAAAATACTGTGTTACACCATTTAATTCTGCCAAATGAGAGTCAGGAAAATCTCCACTGTTATCTTAGGTCAACTCAAATGTAGAAAGAAATGTACTCTGCTAGGAATTGGAGTGAAATATGAAAACCTGCTTGGAGACTGACAACTAGATTGAATCTATAGCAGGCCATCTATGGCTAAAGCATGTTCATTGTTCATTAAGGCCCTGGCTCTGACTTGATATGGAAGGGTGTCTCTCAAAGCAGCTGTGAACCTTTCAACAATACCACCTCCCCGGATTGGTTAACCAGCTAAAACTTCTAGTGTTGCTGGGTTAGTGTTGCTAGCAAAATTCTGGCATATTTGATTTGAAATATAAATCTTTTCGACTCTTAATGTCCAGTGCAATACTTTTGAAAGGTTTTTTTTCCTCTTTGAATTTCACAATTCATCTTGTTACAGCTCCCTCTCAGTGCATTGTTTAAAGGCTACCTGAAGAAAATCTCAGAAGCATTCCAGGCTCAAGAAGCCTTTGGATATATAATTCCCAAGGCATCTGCTCTCCATAGCTCAAACATGGGCACCTTGACCTAAACCTTTCTCATGATTCCAGACATCTGGACAGGTACCCCAGCAGCTTTTTTAAATCCATGAAAGTCAGAGAACTCACATTTTAAAGTATGTTTGGAGGACGGGAAAATGAAGTTTCAGAGGTGTCCTAGGAAGATTTGGAACTGGAGAGGACATGTGTTTGAGCCTCATATTTTATTTTATTTTTATTTTTATTTAATTTTGAATTTTATTACCTCACCTCTCTCCTTGGAAAAGGCCCCAAGATGGCTTACAATACTGAGGGACAATATGCAGCACAGGACATTTAAGACATATGACATCAGTGAAAGTACAACAGGATGCAAATTTGAAATTGGCCTTTAAATATGGAAGTCATCATCAGCGTATAACTACCTACTGTAGCTGAAAGAGACCCTATGGGTCATCAAGTCTATCCTCTGTCAAGACCACTCAATGGGGAATCAGAGTCCCAACCTCCAGTTCCACAGCCAGATAACTTAAGCCAGTGGTGTCCAAATTTGGCCCTCCAGATGTTTTGGACTACAACTCCCACAATAATTTGTCATTGGCAATCTAGACTTGGAATTCTAGGAGTTGTGGTCCAAAACATCTGAAGGGCCAAAGTTTGGACACCCCTGACATAAGCACTGAACTATAAGCTATTTCCAGTTGAGTTGGGAAGAAAACACAGTTGCCTCACAAACCCAGCAGCTTGCCTATTGCTAGTGCTGGACTTATTAAACCAAAGCTTTAGTTAGATGGGGAAAGCAACTGACCTCACTCCCATTTCTCCCGGCAATGAACATCAAACACATACAGAGGTGCTAATAAAAAAAGGAGGAGTTCGTGCAAGGCAACAATAGCTTCTCTGTGGCAACATTTCCCAGTTAGGATTTATCTCGTAGCTTCAAAAAGCACTTACATCACTTCAAGTCACAAAACCATAAAACCATAACAAATGCTGAATGATGAGGAAGTGAGAAGCAGGCAATGGGCCATACCAGACCTACTCTTTAAAACATGTTCTTTAACAAGAACATGGCTATAGTGAGATGGTGAATCTGATTGATGTCTCTGTCTTAGTAAATGTGCCTGTTTACATTCTGGATTAATCATCCATGGAAAGAAAACACATATAGGCTGCCATGCAAAGGTTAAGAGACTTTTTCGGGGGGGGGGAAGGTTGTTCCCAGGCAAGAGTATATAGTTCATGCTTCAGTTAGAAGATACAGTGGATGATGGAGATAATTGAGACAGCCCGTGCGGTGTCCCCATGCACATTATAATCCGCTACAAAGTGCTTGCAGATGCATAGCATAAAATTGTTTTCCCACGAGCAGCGGACTATAAAATAAATAAAGTTAAACCATGCCCACTTAAGCACATTTTGCAAGTACCTGCTCTGGAGGTGGTAAAATCCTGTTCCAATGTGGGCCTTCCTCGGAAGTACTTTGTGCAGGCAGGAAGAGGAACTGAAGTGAAATGCAAAGGAGTGACTGGCACTCATTCAGTGCTATCTATTGTCAGTTCCTGGAGGACTCAGGTGCGGAGTAGGAAATAGTAAATCCTCAGGGACTCTCTAGCGGTTTGGCACCCTATACTCACATGCAATCAATATTCCAGTGCAAAATGCCATTACGAACTCAAAATGAAACCTAAGCAATGGTGCATTAAGGGAGAGGTGACAACTAAAAGCTGGCATCCCAGCATACAGCCAACGGGGGGGGATTTAGACCTACTAACAGCCCTGGGAACCAAAGGGTAAAATTGCACTTTGCTGCGGTTCTCAGCTGTGAGAACAGATCAGTTGCAGATTTTCAAAAGATGACCATGGGAAACACTGGATCCGCAACATCAACCACATGACCGCTGTGTGTGTGTGATCCAGATCAAAGTTTGCTGCGGATTGTAGTGGTTGCGTGAAAGTGCCCTATATTGATTTTTTTGGCATAACAAGACCTTAAGTCACATATGTGTTCAGCTATGTAACTTAGGGCCATAGATATTCAAGGAAATGTATACTCGCTGTGATTTGCCATGTCTTCTTCCTCAGAGATACCTGCCTTGTCAATCAGATTTACAAATTAATCTTGTGTTTACTTTCCAATAGCCATACCTTTTAAAACATGCTGAATGAAATAATTGTACTGGAGAAAATCCATGTGCCATGGCTGGCATATGTCTTCTATCACTTAATGAGAAGCAACCCTTCTTTAAAAATGTGCTATGGCACAGTTAGTTTGACTGTTACTAGATGGTCTTAGCTAAGCTACTACTTCTCCAAGCAGCCTACAACAAACCAAAGCTGAATTCAGGCAAAATGAAGGTGATGCCGGTCACTCAGCAAATGACAAATCCAGCTGTCATTTCTCTAATAACTGATACAGAAAAATGTCCCCAAGAACCAGAAAAGAAGCTTGTGAGAATTATTAGAGCTAATTTTCCTCCTAGAGAAAAAGATAGGAAGAGCCAGGGCTAAGAAAACATTCCATCCTTTGTCCCTTCTCCAAAAAAATCGCCTTACTTGAAAAAGTCATATGTAGTCATGCCAATCCATGTAACGGTAAACTCAAGATTAGACTACTGTAATTTACATCTACATCTACACAATGCTACACTTGAAGGTAACTCAGAAACTACAATTGCTGTAATTTATGACAACTAGGCTGCCTACAGGTCCTCCTGTAGCAACCCTACAACACCTAATTCACACCAGTTGCATTGACTTCTAGTGGTTTTCTGAATTTAATTCAAGGTGCTGGTTATTACCTTTAAAGGCCTACATGCCTTGGGACCTACTGGACCATCCCTCCCTATATGAGCTCCTGTGACAATTGAGGCAGCTCTTGTAAAGGTTGACTGAAGCATTTTAGCCTTGAAGGTATGAGGAAAATACCATTGGTGCCATCACACTCATGCTTTGGAATTCTCTTTCAGGGTTCCTGAAAAGAATGATATCCATGCAGCTATTCAGGAGGGGATGTGAGATGTAGTTGTTTTGGTAGGCCTTCGGGTGTTAGCAAACGACTGCCCCACCGCTTAAGTGGCAATGTATGTAAGATGGAATTGTTTGATGGACTCTTAAGTTCTTGTTACTTTTCATGTACATGCTTACCATTTTAGTGAAGTATTCTACTATCCATTTGTCATGTGTTCTATGTAATGACTGTTTATGTCGTAGCATGCATCATTCTGGCTAACTTTAGAAAGAAAGTTATGAATGAAAATAAATAAATGGATAAATAAAAAATAAAGAACATTATCTTGTGAGTAACTGAACTCCTATCTATGCTGTTCTGAATGGCTTGAAGAAAATTATGATATATAAATGCACAGTATAACAATGTCATAGGAAAGGATGAGTGATACCCAGGAGGCACAAGGCCACTTTTGGGGGGGGGGAATGGCATCTTGGAAATGGCACCCCCTGCACTACCACTCCCCAAATGACTGGTGATCTACCACCAGAAGTTAGCCGTGTGGCTTCCCAAATGCTTTCCTGGTTTTTCCGCAGCTGTTTTTATTTCATTTACTTAAACTTATTTCAATCTTTTGAATGTTTTTACTAAATAAACATTGTGTATTGTTTACATTTTTATAATTATGCACTGCTTTTATTTCTATTTGGAACTGTTGCTCTGTATCTTAATTGCCTCAATGGAATGAGAAAGTCTTCCACTAAAGTCTTCAATCCATGTTCACTAGCCACTGTTATTTTCTCTTGCTTGGCTTAACAGTCAAGGACTATTTAGGCATCAGAGAATCAGGGCAAATCATACCCACTTGTTAACTATAGAGTCCTATAAAGTGAAGATAACCAACATTCACCAGTGCACATGAAGGGTCGCCAATCGCCATTCATCTACAGACTTCAATATTCAGGCAATGTTATTAAGATTCAGAACAGATAAAAACAAAACAAGGAAAGGAGTTAAAATATTTAATCATCAAACACGCTAAAATAAATTTACATGGACCACCGAGAAGGCCCGTTTACGCATTGCTACCCTACGGGCCTCCTTGGGGATGGCCACCTGCAGTGAGAGAGCCATAGAGGATTGGTTGGGTCGGGCCAGCTCTGACCGTAGGGAGATACGCTCTGCCAGACAATCAGAACCCAGGCACTGAAGCACCTGGGAAGCTATTTTCAGCATTGGATCCTATCTGATTTTTAGTGGCTTGTGATTTTTTTGGATACTTATTTTTAGCATAAGTCGTGTAGGCTGCCAAAATGGTCCTAGGTGCCTCGTGATACCTACCCCGTCATACCATAAATGCAAATTTTGATTCCAGTACCTTTAATCGTTTTGAGGTCACAGATAGTTGACAAGCACAACTTCTTCCATGGAACCTGAAAAAAAAATCACTAAGCAGCACTGTTGGCTTACCACACCGGTGTCAGAATAAGACAGCAGCACAAAGAAATGCTTGGGCCATTTTTATGTTCACAGCCTTTGGGCTGGGGAGAATTTCTAAGATGACCAAAGGTGCTCATTCTCCTTTTGTTGTCAATGTTCAGATTGAAAAGTAAGCTGGTGGTGAAATTAGCTCTGTGCCTATATGACAAGAAAAATGAAATGCAATTTCAGATACATTAGGCCAATAATAAGGAGTGAAGTACTGATTGAAAAGGTCAGGAAACCTTATTAATTCTTAGTCTGAGCTTGCTGCTCTGTAGGTAGATCAAGCCAAGATGAAATGCAACTCTGAAAAATACTCTGTTACTATAACTACCATGCAAGATTCAGGGTTGCCAAACCTGTCATGATTTCAACCACAATACATTGAAACAGGAGACTCAGACAGGGTTGCAGAGTGATGGAAACTTTGAGAATACAATGTGCTTAACTAATCCTGCCTTGAGTGATTTCTGTTATTTACTACCTTCACAATTTCTTCAGCCTCTAAATGTCTGTATCTGAATAGCTATTCAGTGTTTTTCTAAAAGTCGATCTCATTCACAGCAGATCCAGGGGAGGCAAGCAGCACTTCTCTCCCGACCCACCAATATGCAAAAGAAAGTTTATTGCAGAAAATCATAAACAGGCAGACCATTTTAAGTGGTATAGGAATTTATAGTGGTAGTATTAGAAGAGGAAGCCGTGTTAGTCTGTGCAAGAATTCCTGGAAAAATTCAAAGAAACAAAACAACAAAACAAAGACACCTTAATGACTAA
>CM074738.1:51070627-51434730 GCA_037367245.1 Phrynocephalus guinanensis
CTCTCTTTTTCTTTCTTTTACCCCTTTCCTACACAGGCACAGGTACACCAAAGCTATTGTCCTTATTGGCTTACCACATCATGTAGCCCTAAAATACCACAAGCACAGCAATAACTCTCTGCCATTCACTCTCTGGTTACTTCCTTATCTCCTTCTTCCTGCAGGCAGTACACAGTCGGGTGATCAGCAACTCTTAGCATTACACAAATGGTTATTTGCCTCCACACTCCCTATCAGCACCATCAATCAAACTTTTGTCCTTACAGGACAACATAAGAATATAAGAACATAGGAAGAGCCATGCTGGATCAGGTCAAAGGCCCATCTAGTCCAGCTTCCTGTATCTCATAGTGGCCCCACCAAATGTGTCCGGGAGCGCACAAGACTAGATATCTGTCTCCTGATACCACTCCCCTGCATCTGGCTCTTGAAGTACCCTGGTTTTAAGCCTGGAGATTACACATCTCCATCATGGTTTGTAACCTGTGATGGACTTTTCCTCCAGGAACCTGTCCAATCCCCTTTTGAAGGCATCTAGGCTAGATGCCATCACCACATCTTGTGGCAGTGAGTTCTAGACTAGTCTATGGGCAAAATTTTGAAGGTCTTGCCCCCAAATATGCAGTAGTACCCACTGAAGGTACTAGGGAGTGGATTAGAGCATCCATATTCCATAAGTATATCTATAACCTATGGATAGGATTCTCCAAAAGGGATCAAAAAAGCAAGCTTGCAGAACTCATACTTTCTGCTATCCATCCAGTACAGAAACTTTTCTTCGAGATCTGCGACCCTTTTCATTCATCCACTTTGTACTCTGATTCCACATATTTCAGTCTTCCCCTAATATAGGTTTCCATGTTCCAGTCACTAACATACCTCATTTTATCAGACTGTTGTTAAAACTACTCTTCCCCGGGGGAAGTGACTCATTTCAGATCCAACACCATTCTACCTTTTTAAGGTCACCTTTAGATGTTCTTTTTCCTCCTTCCCACTTCTGCTCAATTGTCGTTCCCTTGGCCTAATTGTCTGCTGTTGCGCAGTTGATGGTGCAGCATATGTAGGTGCCCTTTCCCTTGCAGATATTGGCAACTACGAACAACTTGCCACATTTAAGGACCTTGCTACTTCACAGGAAAATGAAATGAATGCATTATCTCCATAAAAAAAAACCCTCTCAGAGAAATGAGTTACGGTCATACTGATAACAGGAAATAATTCATGACTATATTGTCTCATCTGCCTCACCACGCGACCCTCTAAGGCTCTGCTCTGAAGTCCTTCATCTACCGAATTATACATTTTTAAATATATGCATTCTCTAAACATATGAACTTCATTATTTTTCCACCAAATATTAATCCTTCTGAACAAGGGTTCCAATTCAAAAATAATCTTGGCAGCAGTAATCATGTATTTATTTCACAATGATCAAATATCAACATCAATCCAATATCAATCCAATTTCAATCCAATATCAACATCATTATCCATATTCCATCTCAGAATTCCTGATCAGGCCATATATAATTGGTATCTTTCAAGGGTTGAGATTCTGAAAAACAGATCATTAATTTTAAAAAAATCCATGTGTAGCAGACAATGAAGTAATGTTAGGTGTGCATCAGAATATTTGGAAACGCATATAAGATGCTGCTGTAATTCATTTTTGCTAAACCCATGTGTACTCACTCCAAGCCCTAGACTTTATTCAAATAGCAAATCATGTTCTTAGTTGTTATCTGTCTACCCAAAGAGGAAAAGTATTGTAGGTGGTGCACTAAATGGCAGCAAATAAAAAGGGGAAGGAGTACAAAATAAAACAAATGTATGGCAGTTTACACACAATGTTTATTGACACTTCTAAATGTGAAAAGTAACATTGCCTGATGGACTCGAATACTCTGTGAAGATGAACAATCCCATCCATATCAAAAGTTCCCTCTAGGGCAGGCAAGTCCAAAGTCAGGCCCAGGGGCCAAATGCAGGCATTTTCAAATTTCAAGTGCCCTGCAGCCTCTTCACCTTGCCAGCTCAGCCTGTCATGCATCCTCACCAGCTGGCCCCTCCACATATGGAATGGAGACGTCAGCTTGCAGTTTTATGGTTTGCCTGCCCTCCCTGCCTCCGTCTGTCCCCCCCAGCCACCTGCCCAGCCTACCCGTCCCCGGCTCCATTGCTGCAGCATCCTCCCCACCTCCTTGCATGTCCTAGAGCAGTGGATCTCAACCTGTGGGTCCCCAGATGTTCCTGGACTGCAACTCCCAGAAGCCTCCACCACTCGCTGTGCTGGAAAGGGTTTCTGGGAGTTGCAGTCCAGGAACATCTGGGGACCCACAGGTTGAGAACCACTGTCCTAGAGGCTTGTCCAAAATACAGCCAGGGGGCCAAATGCGGCTGAATGGTCAGCCCCCACACATTTTCATCTCACCAAATCTGGCCCTTCTGGAAAAATATTTGGAAAACACTGCTCTAGGGGAAACTATACAGATGGATGATTTTTTTGAACACCAATTCATTTTCCCCTCGAAACTTGCAAATTTTTTGGTGTGTAATGCATGGACACATAGTGTGATGGCATACCTTTGGGTAGAAACTCTTCTTGTCATGTGTCAGACCAAAGTCCCCTTTTACAACTACTCTTCTCTTCTTTTTGTGGGGTGTGGATTCAGTGACTGTGTTTGGCTGAGCTTCAGTCTGTCTCATCTCATGCCTTCCAGTGGGGTCTCTTGTACGCTGCATGCTGCCTGGCAGACGCCTCATTAAGAATCTGAAAATGATTTTGCATGTCCACCAATGACTCTTGTCATTGAGACTGGTCGTGTACTTCTTTTGCTCCTGTGACACTTTTCCATGGCGCTTCATGCATGATGTTTGTTCTCTCCTCCGCATTCTCTTCCATGCTTTGTCTTGCTGTTCTCCACCCCCACTCCCACCCCAAAATGCAGTACGACTGCTACTGTTGCTGACGAGTTCTGCCTGTGTACTCTTCACCTTCTCTTATAGTACTGCTCGTTCTTTCAGGTTTTTCTTCCAAAGGTGCTACCAGTTTGCACTTGCTGCATGTGGATAATGTGCTGTTCTCTGGCATGAAGACAAACATTGCACATACCTTGCAGCTCAGCACCACTGAAGTGTCCCTCAAAAAACCCCACAATATGTCGTGTTTTAATTTTTTCCAACTCACATCGTGTCATTTTTGAGTCGTTTCCTGGATTCCTACTGAGTAATTGAAATGCATATATTCTGTTAATGTACCAGTTTGGGAGGCTACATAGTGTTTTCAACCTGTGTTTTCAAATCTGGTACACATGTATAGGCCTCCTTTTAAAAGCATCCATAAAGGTCACAATGGATTAAAGTTGATTAAGAAAACAGTGTGCTGTTTATTTTAACTTGCTTCCTTAGAAAATAATATGAGTCAGGGGAAAATAATTATGAACTTTGGAATTCATTGCGTAAACACAAAATTTCCTTTTGCCTTCAATCTTTCCCAAGGCAAAAGGCTGAAGGCAAAAGGAAAAGAGGACGGCAGAGAATGAGATGGTTGGGTGTCATCAATGCAACCAATATGGATTTGACAAAACTCCGGGAGGCAGTGGAAGATAGGAAGGCCTGGCGAGCTCTGGTCCATGGGGTCACAAAGAGTCGGACATGACTGAACAACTGAACAAACAAACAAACACAAAATTCTGCACGGCTTTTAACACAGGTGTCATCCCTGTACAGTGAGGCCCTCAGTCTTCTGATTTCTTGGCTGCAGTCTCCTTTTGGATTGATGGTTGAACCAAGGTGTGCAAGATCTCTATTTCAGTTTCTTGGCAACATTCGCTCTTCTGTAGTCATCTTCTTCGCGTTTAACTGCAGTCAAAAAAATAGAGGTGTACAGCTTGTTCATAGGGTCAATCTTGACTACATTATGTTGAAAACCTGGAAGATTTTTATAAGTTTGAATCGGAAATAACAAGAGCAGCATTTTTAAGAAATGAAATTTGTGTTGTATACAATTTGTGGAAGAAAAGGTGGGGTTCCAAGTTCTTTTAAAAAAACTTTGTTTATGTGATTGTGGTTTTTTTTTTTTTGGCATTATAGAATATACTGTATTTTTCTGTGTATAAAACTATATTTTTTGTCTGAAATTGTTAGACTAAAATTCAAGGGTCGTCTTATACACAAAGGTAAGCTGAGTAGTGAACTGCGCAGTTGCAAAACTATAATTTTGGGTTGGGAAAGTGGAGGGGAATATTTCACATGAGGAACTGTCTTATACATGAAAGATACAGCACCTTATTCCTGCATTGACAAACATGCCTGTTGCATTTTCCTTGTTGTCATGCACTGTAAAATTGCCCCCAACTTAGGAATGAGCGATCTCTAAAATGTATTCTTAGCAGTGCTGCTCAGCTCTTGAAAACTCACACCTGTGCCTTCCTTTAGGAATATTTTCATATTCTACAATAGACATGGGCACAACTCGGCGAAATTGTCGTTTCCGTTTTCGGTTATCGTTTCCGTTACGTAACGGAAACGGTAACGATAATTAAGCCGTCAGAACTCGAACTCGAACCGAAAAAAGAAAAATTTGGTCAGGTTTTTCGTTTCTGTTTGTGGCATTGCGGCGATCGCACAATGCGAAGCACAGAAAAAGTTTTTACAAGTTTTTTTAAAAAACCCCGACTCCCGGCCAAAAAAGCAGGCGAAAATATGCCTGCCTGAGGCTTTGCCACCTACCAGAGGGGTGGTTTCTGGGGGGTCCCCTGCCTTCCCCCCCTCTTCTCCTGTCCTGGGCTGCTTGCACCAAGCTGGGGGGGGGGTCATCCTCGTCGTCTCGCCATGCCATGGGGGGGGGGGGGATCCAAAATGGTGACCGCAATTTTTCTTTTAAAATCGTGGTCCAAAAACACACCAAATCACCACAGAAACATGTGAAATTTATTTATTTTAAATGCATGAATTTTAATAGTAGCAGCAGTGGGGTTTTTTATAGCAATAAAACGTCATATTGATTTTATTTTATTTTATTTTATTTTTTATTTTTTTAGACCTGCCCATTTGGGCTGGGCATGGGATGGGACCATGCAAATTTTTGAACCATTCCACCAATGGCATCGCCAGGTTTTTGACTGACACTTCTGAATGTCTCGGAGGGCATAAAAAGCCGAGACACCTTCCAGAAATCACAGTCGGGTGTATGGATGTGGTTGAGGGAGGAGGGCTGGCTGCTGGTGCTGGTGTGATCCGATCGAGATTGAGGAGGGAGGCTGGAGGCTTTAGGATTTAAGTTAGGCAGGCAGGGAGGGAATTGAATTTAGAAAATAATTTCTTTGATTCCCTACAGCTTTGTCTGCTGAAGGGAATAGCAGTTTATTCTTTATTTCTTCTCTGGCAGTTTGTGAGGATTTTTTTCTGATATTGGATAAAGGGGGAGGTTCGACTGGGAGTGGGAGGTGTGGATTTATTTAAAAATATATTATATACTACCATTTATTTTCTATTTTCCCAACTTCAATTTGGTTGCACACACACACATTTGGGGTGCAAGCCAAGAACAGAACCTCTATCCTAAGTGATATCCTAACTGCACTCGCCCGTCCGCCCGCGCCGCTGCCCACCCACTCGCCCGCCCGCGGCCGCCGCCCACCCGCCCGCACCTCCCCCGCCACCTGCCCCCCCACCCCACCTGCAGCCTAGGGTGCAAAAACACCTAGCGCCGTCCCTGATTGTGGGATGCCCCTATGCTCTGGGAAGTCAAATCGCGTTAAATCACGGTGGAAACGACAAACGACAAACGGAAACGACAAATTTTTGAAAAATTTCACGACAAACGAAAACGACCCGAAACGGACCTGTTCTGACAAACGAAAACTCGAAACGTCATTTTTTCTGGTCGTGCCCATGTATACTCTACAATATTTTAAAAATTCAATGGGGTCAGAGGACTCTGTGTTAAGTCACTCAATGCAAATCTTTAAAAATCCTCCCATTTGGAGGTTGAAGTTGTGAGCTTTCAGATGCCAGATTTGGAAGTAAATGTATCAAATAATAAATTAATTAATAAGCATAAACAAGCTGCTCATGGCTTTCTTGATCTGAAACTCATTCTCTGTATATATTTCTGTTTTGCTTTCTAAGCACACAGCTTCTTAACAGGAGATTATCAGAGCAGTTTCATTTGGGGAAGGCTTGATGCAGGGCATCACATGATGAGATAAATCCCAGTTCACAATTTGAAATACTTCTTCATTATCTACAGTCCACATCAATGTCTAAGCTCTGGAAATGAAGACAAGCAAAAATATTAAATTAATAAACATGCAATCAAAGCCTGGCAGCTGGATCTCCCTTGGGGGGGGACAGCAACACACATCAAGAATACTTCAGTTTCTGCTGGAATTGTCTTTTTTTTCCCCAAATGAGAATTTGCTTCTTAAAACTAATAGCTTTTTGATTCCATGAGGCATTCTGAACTTGCCTGGTATGAAAATGAAGCTTGGCACTTGGATGGTTAATCTGGTGAGTCGTGACTACTTGTAACTGTCAACTTCTCTCTCAGGATAAATAATTAAAGCGTGAGGAAGAACAAGCACACAGGAAGCAGTGGAGATTGGATGTACGTAGGTGTGGAAGGCATTCATTTTTATCCAATCGCTGAATAAAGAGCACATTATTCATGCAATCTGGTTCATTCACGGCTACGTGACCTGCAGCACAATGGGAGACTGCAGCATCCAGTGCTTAACTGATGAACAGCATAAAGAGGCGGGGGGGGGGGGGAGAGAGAGAGAGAGAACTCTTCTTAACTGTAACCAGCTCAGTGTTACAGTGTTACAAATGGAACAAAAACACAGCACAGTAGATGTGCACTGAGCCTGTCCTTCTGATGATGCTGACACAAGCTCTTAGAAACAAACACGGGTGTGTGTTTCTTTAAAACGAGTTTCCTCTGCCGGCAGTACAATAGACCTACAGAGTTTATCATGAAAATAAGTCTTGCTTCCTTGTTCTTCCCCTTTATTATCACCGATGGTAATTTTATTGATTCCCATAGATACCAACATGTGTATAAGACCCACTGAAAAACAACAAGGAGTTACTTCTGAGCAGACATGCAGAGAATCATTCTACACAGGTTAAATTCAAATTCCACATACTGACATAATCAGACAGCTTTATAAAATACTACTGAAACAAAATTTAATTCAATGATTTCTAACAATCTAAAAAAATTCAGAAACATGACAATAAAATGTATTTGTGACTATTTCAAAAGTTTAAAAGCTAAAGGGTTGTGTTTGGATATATCTTAATTCACGTGTGTGTGTGTGTGTGTGTGTGTGTGTGTGTGTGTGTGTGTGTGTGTGTGTGTGTGTGTGTGTGTGTGTGTGTGTGTGTGTGTGTGTGTGGTGTCATTACAGTTGTGACTGACTCTTCGGGACCCCATGTCCATGGAGTTTTCTTGGCAGCAATACTGGAGTGGTTTGCCAGTCCCTGCTCCAGGTGCCTACAGCACCTGGTATTCATGTAGCAGAGAGCTAAAACGGAGACAGACCTCAGGGGCCGAACAGGAGTTTGACAGGGGAGAGGCAGCAGGGCCTACTGGACAAAGAGACAAAAGAAAAGGGAGACCAAGACGGAGATATAGGAGGAATATATAAATTAACAGCAGCAAGTGACCTGGAGTAACCCCCAAGAATCTCCCATTCAAAAGCATTGTGTGTTCAGCCTTAAGGGAAAGGGGCACAGCCTGATAACTGTGGAGAGCAGTAAGTAGCAGCTAGGAGTACTGGGGAGTCTTTTCTGTTTGCTGACTCCTAACAGAGAACAGCAGAGGGATAAAACTGAAGCAGATTTCAGGGAGTGAGCCAACATTAGCAAGCAATTAAAGAGAGCAAACAGGAGACTGATGGAGGAGTTAAGCAGACAAGAGCCCTAATGATTTTTTCTAATATTTTTTAAATGATATCTGCATATAATTATGCAGTATATGAGTGGACTTTCCCAGCAGCCTTTAATAGAATACAAAGGAAAGGGCACTCGACAAACAGAAGAAAAACAATAGGTAACAGAGAGATTGTGGAGAGAAGAGACACGTCAGTGGTGGTGATCTGCCCATGATCCACATGCAGCAAGTGCAAACTGGTAGCACTTTTGGAAGAAAAACGGAAAGAACTGGAGAAGTGCTATAAGAGAAAATGAAGAGTACAAAGGCAGAGCTCATCAGCAGCAGTAGCAGCAGTGACGCTTCCATTAAGGCAAACTAGGCAGTTGCCTAGGACGTCAAAATGGAGAGAGGGCGCTGGACAGCCTGCCGCCCCCCGCCCCCCCACCGCTGGCCACCGCCCCCTGCCCCCCGCCCGCCAGCCGCCCATCGCTGTCCACCCGTCACTGCCCGTCGTTGCTCGCCGCCGCCCCCACACCCATCGCCGCCCCCCCCCACGCCCGTCACCGTCCCCTGCCATCCGCCACCCTGCCTGCCGCCCCTCCTTCCTTCCGCCCCTGGAGCACAGATTAGGAATGTGACAGAAGGACTGCCATGATGCAAAAAACCTCACAGATACATCTTCCATTCTTCTGATCCATGTGGGAGGAAATGACACAGCCAAGAGGAGCTATGAAAAAATCATATCAGACTTTGAGGGAAATACTTTGGACCAACGATTGGCTATAAAGGTGGTGCTGGCATTAGGGATTGGGATTTTGGGACCATGGGCTATGCTTTCCGGAAGATGGACCACTGGAGAATAATGCGAAGCACCTCACATGAGCTGGGATGAATGTGTTTGGCCATAGCATGATGAACTTCATCAGGAGGGTTTTAAACAGAATTTGAAGGCAGAGGGACATGCAGTCTCAGAGGTAAAGATAGATGAAGGTTTATATACACAAAAAGGAACAAAAGGAACAGCTCTAATGAGATTAAATTATAATCTTCAAAAGTGCAGGAAATTAAGCAGCCTGCAAATGACACAATCTACAGTGTCTAAATATAAATGCCAGGAGTGTAGAGGAAAAAAACAAGAACTGGAGATCCTAGTTCAACGGGGTAAATGGGACTTGATGGGGTTAAATGAAACTTGGTGGAATGATTCCCATGACTAGAACATAGAAATTGAAGAATATAAATTGTTCAAAAAGAATAGAAAGAGTAGAAAGGGAGGTGGAGTAATGCTATATGTTAATACAGGAAGATGAGCTGCATTGTTCCATCGAGAGCTTCTACAGATTAATATAACTGGGGCAAAAAGCAAAAGGAACATGGTAGCTATCTGAGAATCTTCACGGACTCTTCCTTCATTGCACCATCATCACAATGCCCAGAGGAGTGGAAACCTAAGGCAGAGCAAAATGCCCTCGTGCCACAACAACAACAACTTTTAAATCATCCTGCCATCTTGGGTACCATCCTTCCCAGCAGGTGCATGCTCACCTCATTCAAGCATCTTTGAGCCACATTAACATTCGGGTCCAAAAGACTGATATCAGCAATCTCAGGGGGGATTCGAGGAGAATCAGAGAGAAATAAGTGAGACCAGCTTTTTCAGAGGGGGTAGGAGTGATGTGCATGAATAAAAGGAAAATCTGCCCAAAGGGGGTACCGAAGTAACTGACAACTCTAGGCTACATGCAGTTTTGGTTCAGATTCTATATTTCAATCTGTGAGCCAAAAGGATGAAAATAAAATTAAATATGGTTTATGTTATTATATTAAATATGGCATATACTATATTTAATATATGTATAAAAATAATTGCAAATAAAAATACTGCAACTGCAACCCCTTCCCCAAGAAAATACTTTGCAGCCCCCTTGGAATTCATGTTCCCCATCTTAGGAACTCCTGAATTAAGGCTTACCAGAACAGTATAGCTCAGAATGAATTCAGTTCACTCTTCCTGCCACAAAAAGTAACCTCCCATGTTAAACAGGTTATCTTTTCAGATATTCCCAGTAGATGTAATTTGGAAAGGCCATCTTAGCCTTGCTTGGTACATTCTGTTGGCAGACTTTCTAATTGAATGTCATTTCAACTAATTATTTTCCAAAGTTTGGGTTTTTTTAAAAAAGCACAGCTTAATCTGAACTGTGGTTCAGAATTTCAATCACAATTTTCAGTTTTGTTACATCATCGGCAGTTTAAGTTGCTTGGACTAGTACATGTTGGGGACAGGAGAAATACCAATGCAAAACTAATATTAAATCTATTACATTTTTATGTGGGAAGATCATTATCAAAAGTACACCCTGTAAAAAAATCATATAATCTCCTTCATGTTTCTCTTTTCTAAACATTTTTATTGTCCTGGAGAAGCTAGGCAGTGCTCTCTACTCATAGACTCGTGACCAAATCTACATAGTTAAGTGGGCTGCTAATAAAACCAAATTACAAGGTGACTGATGTGATGGACTCAAGGGCTTGGATAGGAAAGTCTACCCAACAACACTGAACTGCATTGTGATTGGCTGTTAAAGAACCAAGAAGAGAACCAATCAAAGCATGACAGCCGAAGATCTATAAGTGTGATGCCAGAAGAACATATTTATTTATTTATTATTAGATTTTTATACCATCCTTCTGGCAGCGAGGCCACTCATATCATATGTAGTTTGGTCTTATGCTAAAACTGTGTACAGCTGTGATTAATGTATTGGTAACCTTACAATTAGAGTACTGTTGTTGTGTGTTATATGCCAGGCTTCCCTTTTATTTAGATGAGAAGCTGCAAGTAGTACAGAGTCAACCACCACGGTGTACATATAGCACCCTTAGGCTGCGAGAACCACATACACAGCCTCATTGAAGAATTTGTTAGTGATCTAAAATCATTATGCATGCTAATAGTTTCTTCTAATTGGAGCTGTAAACACAATTTTGAGAAACTCTGAAGAAATCATGATCAGGACATCAGGGAAGGCCACTCCAGGCACAGTAGACATCATGATGAGCATCATGTCAGACACACCATCCCTACAGAAAAGGGACTTCCCAGCCCTGAAGGCACATTTCAGAATCTTGCTACATGCCTTTTGGTCTGAAATGTACAGGGAGGGGGAGGTATAAAACCATTTTCATTACATTACATTACATTCATGGGAGACAACACATCCTTTTTTTCTTTTTACATTGGGTTTACAGGACTAACAGGAGGCTAGTGCAGAAGCAGGAGAGCAGCCCATTCTCTCCCAGTGACTCATACCTGAGCAGAGGTAAACAACTGTGTTGCTGAAGAACTGCAGTTTGTGAATACGCATCCAAAGCTGATGTTGTCGTGAAACAGTACAGGGAAGTTAGAATGGTGAAAGCCAGAATGGTGCTATTTTCCCAGCTTCCAACTTTCAGGACTGAAAAAGGAAAAGGAATATCACTTTTGCTTGAGGTACAAAACAGATCGAAGGATGATGCTGCACGTATTAGAAGCATTGCTCAAATTCTGCCAATTTGACCAAAGGTTGGTAAGACAATGAAGCAAAGCACGTACCTACAAGTGCAGTAAACCTCATCTTTGGTTGATTTAAGTATGAGAGATCTACAGCTGTGCAGCCAAAAGACAAGCAAAATTAGAGTTAACTCCAGCAAATATTCTCTTAATGAACTCATATTGGAGCGCCCCTCGTTTAAAAAAATTCACAAGAGAAGGTCTGGGAACACCTACAATGCCAGCTGAATATCTCCCACCCACAAGTTCACATTGCTATGGCAACATTTAAACCTACTCACATCAAGGCAGCAGCAACATCACCTTGGGCAAGACAGGAAGTTGAATGGGGGGTGGGGGAATATATCCACCCAAGACAGTGGTGCATCCACATCGCAGAAAGGAGAAGAGCTCTTATGCTCCTCTCAGCAAAGGTCTCAGCTACAAATACATGCACAACCAAGCACAAAGAAGGTGAGAAAGTGTACAGGAAGCCTCACAAAATTCAGAAAGAAAGAGTGCAGCACTGACACTTCATGTTCTAAGCAAGGATAGACGCCGTTCTATCAACTGAGCCTGCCTGGCTGTTAAGATCTTATACAAATTCTGTGTGAAGAAAGCAAAGTGTTCTGCTTATATACCACCCCATAGCGCTTAAAGCCCTCTCTGTGTGGTTTACAGTATAGTTGTTGAGGCTACACATTGCCCCCACCTCCAGCAAGCTGGATAATCATTTTACCAACTTTGGAAGGACAGAAGGCTGAGTCAACCATGAGTCCACTTCCTGGAATTGAACCCCAGGTTGTGAGCAGTTTTAGCTGCAGTTGTTGTTGTTGTTGTTGTTGTTGTTGTTGTTGTTGTTGTTGTTGTTGTTGTTGTTGTTGTTGTTGTTGTTGTTGTGCCGTTACAGTCATGACCAATAAATTTTCTTGGCAGGAATACTGGAGTGGCTTGCCAGTTCCTACTCCAGGTGCCCACAGCACCTGGTATTCCCTGGTGGTTGCCGATCCATGTACTAGCGAGGCCCGATCCTGCTTAGCTTCTGAGATCAGGCATGCTCAGGGCATCTAGGCAGCTATTAGAGACGTTTGAGGATATCTCTCAATGCCATTTGCAGACAATCATAAGCAGGTGACGACATCTGCTTGGGAATACCCTGAAGCAAATGGTGAACCACTGTGTGAGACAGAATGCTGGACTGGATGGGCTGTAGCCTGTTCCAGCAAGGCTGTTCTTATGTTCTTTCTTTCTTTCTTTCTTTCTTTCTTTCTTTCTTTCTTTCTTTCTTTATTTCTTTATTTATTTATTTATTTATTTATTTATTTATTTATATCCCTCCAGATTTTCCCAAAGGAACTCAAGGCGGCTAGCAGATACCAAAATTCCATAGTACAAAACTAACAACGGTCAAAATAATAATACTAATAATAAAACTTACGTAAGATGGCAAAGAAAAATGGGCAGACATAATAAACACAGATCCCTGCTTAAGAATAAATCAACCCCCGGGGTCACCGAACACAGCCGTAAAGAGCCAAGTTTTTAATAGCTTATTGAACGCTGGGAGGGATTCTGCAGTCCTAATATTGCTCGGAAGACGGTTCCACGACCAGCCACTGAGAAGGCGCGATTCCTGGTAGAAGTTTTGCGCGCCTCCTGGGGAGTGGCAATCCGAAGGGCAAAGGACTGGGATGTTCTAGTGGGTCGTGCCCATGTTGATCTTTGGATGATACGCTCCGTCAGATATTCTGGTCCCAAGCCATGGAGGGTTTTGTAAATCAAAACCAATAGCTTGAACCTTATTCGGGAGGCAATGGGTAGCCAATGCAGATGAGCCAGAACGGAGGTGATGTGATCAAATTGACCAGCACCAACCACCAATCTGGCTGCAGCATTCTGCAAGGCACCAATAGGGCACCAAACCAAAGCATTCTGAACCCGCTGCAGGCACCGAATAAGGGTCAAGGAAGCCCCAAGTAAAGAGTGTTACAATAGTCTATCCTCAAGATAACCAGGGCCTGCACAACCGTACTCAGTGAGCCCTGTCAATGTAAGATTGGTGGGCTATTAGCAGTTGGTAAAAAGCTTGGACTCCAGGACAATGCCGGGTCCAGCACAATGCCCTGTCCACCAGCTGCAGAGAAATCCCATCCAACCTGGGGAGAGGGAATCGAAGGGACCCTGAAGAACAGAACCTTGGTCTTCTCAGGATCAAGGGTCCTCACAGCCTCCATTGCAGAGGTGGAAAAGGAGAGATAGAGGTGCATATCATCAATAGCCAGTGGCCTCATATAAATGTTAAAGAGCATGGGTGAGAGCACCGACCCCTGTGGTACCCCACAAGTGAGAGACCAAGGAGCCGATAGCTCCCCGCCCAGGCTAACTCACTGGGCATGGCCCTGAAGGCTGCCGACATAGAGCAAAGCTCCCCTCAACAGGTCATCAATGAAGGAGGCACTGGCTCCCTGTCATGACTAAATACATAAACAGCCTATTTATATCGGATCTATTCAATTTTAAGCAAATTCAGTCTTCTGGAAATCTAATAGAACATCATTACTGAGACAAATCTGAAGTTAGCAATTCCCAACTAAGTCATTACCAGGGACATTTTTCTACACAAAGAGAATATGATACATTTTCCAATTTGAATGGAAATCATTGGAAACCAATGCCCTGGTTCCGGAAACACTATGCACAGTATGCATGGGGTGGAACTTCGTACTGAAATGTAATAATTGGAAATGGATTTCCTTTCATAACTTGAGTTTTTTTGGAACCCCATTTCCAATTATTTCCTTCATAAGTTGAATTTTTCGGAAGTCAAGTCATTCGTAACTCAAGGTACCACCGTACTCTGGAAATGTGCCGAGATATGCACCAATCATGGAGGAAGTAGGAATAAAAATAGCATCCTATATTTTTTTGAACTGAAAAAATGGCGATTTGTTTCATTTCGGTTAGTTTCATTAATTATGAAACACATTTTTAGAAAAAAAAATCATTTCGTAATTCATTTTAGTTCAGGTTCGTTTTCTCTTTTTTTCTTTTTTCTTTTTTTGAACCCCACTGGTTGGGGTTTTTAAATTATTATTATTATTATTATTATTTTATTATTATTTTTAATCCTGCCGGCCCGCAGGCTGGATTGGGTTATTTTATTTTATTTTATTTTATTTTATTTATTTACTGCCAACCATGTGTAGCGTGGTCCAGTCAGCTTTTTTTTTTCTTCTGTCGGCCCGTGGGCCAGTTCAGCAACCCGTGGACTGGTTTGGTGGCCTGTGGCCCGATCAGGGTTTTTTGTTTTTTGTTTCTCTTCTGCCAGCCCGCAGGCCGGTTCGGCGACCCGTGGGTCAGTTCTGGTAATTTTTATTTATTTATTTTATTTTATTTTATTTTTTTACTGCTGACCATGTGGTCCGCCTACCAGCTGTAGTGCGGGCCCGCTGGTTCCCCCCCCCCCCTGCTGCCCGCACTGCAGCCAGGAGGACCAGACCAGGACCACTCCACCCAGGTATAAGACACCGGCAGAGCAAAAAACGAACCGAAACAAAACAGAAATTTCCATTTCATTTTGTTTCCTTTTTCTTAGAGGGGGCAGTTCGTTATTCAAATAACGAATAATGAAACAAGCCAAAAGTTCCTTTTGGGCCCATCTCTAATTTTGACTATTTTTACTCCACCTTTCTCCTCGGAAAAGGACCCAAGGCAGCTTACAAATATTGAAGGACAAGATACAACCCAGAACATTTAAGACATATTCAACTTTAAAAGGGAGTATTAAAGCTAATAATAGTATGTGAACAATTACAAGAAAAAATCCATTATGAGAGATAGAAAACTAGAACTGGAAACAAAGGTAGTATTATGAATTCAGTCCAAGCAATAATGCATGGTAATCCATCTAAAAGGCACATAATAGGTAGTCAGTCATTCAGGGAAAGCTTTCCTGAAGAGAAAGGTATTTGCCTGTTTGTGGAAAGACAGCAAAGGTGGGGGAGTCCTGGCCTCCAGTGGGAGTTCCAAAGTCTGGAGGCAGCAACAGAGAAGATCCTTTCATGTGTTCTCATGAGACATACTTGTGAGGGTGGCAGGATGGAGAGAAAGGCCTCTCCTGATGACCTTAGCACCGGAGCTGGCGCATACTGCGAGATTCGATCTTTGAGGTAGTTTGGACCCATGTTTTTGTAAACGGTTAAAAGAAATAACCTGTGTTAAGTTTTAGCTTATGTAGATCGTCCTGAATATCCTCACACAACTACAGTAAGTAGAGAATTTCTGCAACGAAAAAGATTACTACAGTTACTTTTTAAAATTAATAATGGTAAATCAACTTTTCTGATCTGGAGCAGACAAAGAGCCTAAATTGCAGTGCCACAGTAATTTCTAGAGACCAATCATATTTTGGACTATCAAGATTTAAACATACAGTACATACACAAGCGTGGGTGGTGGCAATTACATACTCCTCAATAATTAGAGATGGGCACGACTTAGCGGTATTCCCGTTTCCGTTTCCGTTACTCGTATCCGTTACTCTACGGAAACGGAAACGGGAATTACTCCACCAGAATTCGAGCTCGAACCGACGAACGAACAATTTGGTCTGATTTGTCGTGCTCGTTACTTGCATCGCGCAATGCCAAGCGGCACAGAAAAAAAGTTTTTAAAAGTTAAAAAAAAACCCGATTCCCGGCCCTAAAAGTAGGCGAAAACTGTCTGAGGGCACCTACCAGGCCAGAAGGGTGTTTTATTTGGGGAGGGGGGGTTTCCCCGCCCCCCTCTCCTTGGCTATTGCTACTGCTGCGCTGCTGGTACCAGGCTGGGAGGGCGCATCCATTTGCCATGCAGTGCGGGGGATCCAAAATGGCGACTGCAATATTTTTTTTGAAATCGTTGCCCAAAACCCCACCAAAGCACCACAGAAACATGTGAAAATTAGCTATTTTAAATGCTTGAATTTTTACAGTAGCAGCAGTGGGTTTTTCTTGCAAAAAAAGTCTCCGTTGATTTTATTTTATTTTATTTTATTTTATTTTATTACACCTGCGCATTCGCAATGATGGGCTCACCCATGGGAGTGGACCATGCAAAGTTTTGAAGCCATTCCACCAATCGCATGGCCAGGTTTTGCTGACTGTACCAGGCTGGGAGGGCGCATCCATTTGCCATGCGGTGGGGGGGGATCCAAAATGGCGACCGCAATATTTTTTTTGAAATCGTTGCCCAAAACCCCACCAAAGCACCACAGAAAGATGCGAAAATTGGCTATTTTAAATGCTTAAATTTTTACAGTAGCAGCAGTGGGTTTTTCTTGCAAAAAAAAGTCTCCGTTGATTTTATTTTATTTTATTTTTTTACATCTGCACATTTGCAATGATGGGCTCGCCCATGGGAGTAGACCATGCAAATTTTCCACCAATCGCATGGCCACTTGGCCAGGTTGACCACAGAGACTTCTGGGATGTGCCAATCGGGCATAAACAGCCCACTAATCGTAGCCCAAACCCGAACCCTAAGCCTAACCCATACGCCAGTACACTGTCCTTCTAAGTGGGTCAGAGAGGCACCCAGAGGTGCACCCCAATACTCACCCTAACCTCACCCGTAACTAGCCTAACCCTAGCCGTTCCGCTAACCCGTCTTAACCCTAAGCCAGATCTACTTGCATTGCACTACATGCAAGTACGTGAGACACAGCGGGTGCAAAGAGTCTGCCAGTCCGTCACTTGTGGCTCTGGATGACTCCTGCAGCTCCCTCCAGGAGCCCGCTACCCCCTCCCCAAACCAGTACTAACGACAACGAAAAAACGAACCGACTAATTTTTGCAAATTTTCGCGAAAAACGGAAACGAGCCGAAACGGAACCGGCCCGACTAACGACAACTCGAAAAAAATTTTTTTCAAGTCGTGCCCAGATGGGCACGAAAAAACGAACCAACTAATTTTTGCAAATTTTCGCAAAAAACGGAAACGAGCCGATACTAGAGATGGGCACGACTTGAAAAAATTTTTTTTCGAGTTGTCGTTAGTCGGGCCGGTTCCGTTTCGGCTCGTTTCCGTTTTTCGCGAAAATTTGCAAAAATTAGTCGGTTCGTTTTTTCGTTGTCGTTAGTACTGGTTTGGGGAGGGGGTAGCGGGCTCCTGGAGGGAGCTGCAGGAGTCATCCAGAGCCACAAGTGACGGACTGGCAGACTCTTTGCACCCGCTGTGTCTCACGTACTTGCATGTAGTGCAATGCAAGTAGATCTGGCTTAGGGTTAAGACGGGTTAGCGGAACGGCTAGGGTTAGGCTAGTTACGGGTGAGGTTAGGGTGAGTATTGGGGTGCACCTCTGGGTGCCTCTCTGACCCACTTAGAAGGACAGTGTACTGGCGTATGGGTTAGGCTTAGGGTTCGGGTTTGGGCTACGATTAGTGGGCTGTTTATGCCCGATTGGCACATCCCAGAAGTCTCTGTGGTCAACCTGGCCAAGTGGCCATGCGATTGGTGGAAAATTTGCATGGTCTACTCCCATGGGCGAGCCCATCATTGCAAATGTGCAGGTGTAAAAAAATAAAATAAAATAAAATCAACGGAGACTTTTTCTTGCAAGAAAAACCCACTGCTGCTACTGTAAAAATTTAAGCATTTAAAATAGCCAATTTTCGCATCTTTCTGTGGTGCTTTGGTGGGGTTTTGGGCAACGATTTCAAAAAAAATATTGCGGTCGCCATTTTGGATCCCCCCCCCACCGCATGGCAAATGGATGCGCCCTCCCAGCCTGGTACAGTCAGCAAAACCTGGCCATGCGATTGGTGGAATGGCTCCAAAACTTTGCATGGTCCACTCCCATGGGCGAGCCCATCATTGCGAATGCGCAGGTGTAAAAAAATAAAATAAAATAAAATAAAATAAAATCAACGGAGACTTTGTTTGCAAGAAAAACCCACTGCTGCTACTGTAAAAATTCAAGCATTTAAAATAGCTAATTTTCACATGTTTCTGTGGTGCTTTGGTGGGGTTTTGGGCAACGATTTCAAAAAAAATATTGCAGTCGCCATTTTGGATCCCCCGCACTGCATGGCAAATGGATGCGCCCTCCCAGCCTGGTACAGTCAGCAAAACCTGGCCATGCGATTGGTGGAATGGCTCCAAAACTTTGCATGGTCCACTCCCATGGGCGAGCCCATCATTGCGAATGCGCAGGTGTAAAAAAATAAAATAAAATAAAATAAAATAAAATCAACGGAGACTTTGTTTGCAAGAAAAACCCACTGCTGCTACTGTAAAAATTCAAGCATTTAAAATAGCTAATTTTCACATGTTTCTGTGGTGCTTTGGTGGGGTTTTGGGCAACGATTTCAAAAAAAATATTGCGGTCGCCATTTTGGATCCCCCGCACTGCATGGCAAATGGATGCGCCCTCCCAGCCTGGTACCAGCAGCGCAGCAGTAGCAATAGCCAAGGAGAGGGGGGCGGGGAAACCTCCCCCCAAATAAAACACCCTTCTGGCCTGGTAGGTGCCCTCAGACAGTTTTCGCCTACTTTTAGGGCCGGGAATCAGGTTTTTTTTTTAACTTTTAAAAACTTTTTTTCTGTGCCGCTTGGCATTGCGCGATGCAAGTAACGAGCACGACAAATCAGACCAAATTGTTCGTTCGTCGGTTCGAGCTCGAATTCTGGTGGAGTAATTCCCGTTTCCGTTTCCGTAGAGTAACGGATACGAGTAACGGAAACGGAAACGGGAATACCGCTAAGTCGTGCCCATCTCTAATTAAAAGCCTGTGTGAATAGTGGGCCTTCAGCTGTTACTAGAAAAAAAAGCTTCCATCTGTGCTAGGAAACTTTACTACACTAATTTCAGCAAAAGAACTGCTACCTTGGGATAAAGATAAGAACATAAGAACATAAGAACATAAGAAGAGCCATGCTGGATCAGGCCAAAGGCCCATCTAGTCCAGCTTCCTGTATCTCACAGCGGCCCCACCAGATGCATTTGGGAGTGCATGAGACTAGATATCTGTCTCCTGATACCACTCCCCTGCATCTGGCCCTTGAAGTACCCTGGTTTAAAGCCTAGAGATTACACATCTCCATCATGGTTTGTAACCCGTGATGGACTTTTCCTCTAGGAATCTGTCCAATCCCCTTTTGAAGGCATCCAGGCCAGATGCCATCACCACATCCTGTGGCAGGGAGTTCCATAGACTTACAACACGCTGGGTGAAAAAATATTTTCTTCTGTCAGTTCTTACTCTCCCAGCACTCAATTTGAGTGTATGTCCCCTAGTTCTGGTATTTTGAGAGAGGGAGAAGAGCTTCCCTCTATCCACTTTACTCATACCCTGCATTATTTTGTATGTCTCAATCATATCCCCCCTCAAGCGCCTTTTTTCCAGACTAAAGAGGCCCAATTGTTTTAGCCTTTCTTCATAAGGGAGGTGCCCCAGCCTAGTAATCATTTTAGTCGCTCTCTTCTGCACCTTTTCCAGTTCCACTATGTCTTTCTTGAGATGCGGTGACCAGAATTGTACACAATACTCCAGGTGGGGCCTTACTATTGATTTATATAACGGCATTATAATGTTGGCTGTTTTATTTTCAATCCCCTTTTTGATAATCCCTAGCATGGAATTGGCCTTCTTCACTGCTGCCACACATTGGGGAGACACCTTCATGGAGCTGTCCACCAACACACCAAGATCTCTTTCCTGATCCGTCACGGATAACTCAGAGCCCATGAGTTGATAGATGAAGTTTGGATTTTTTGCCCCAATATGCATTACTTTACATTTGGTTACATTAAAACGCATTTGCCATTTCTCAGCCCACTCCCCCAGTTTGGAGAGATCCTTCTGGAGCTCTTCACAATCTTCTCTGGTTTTTACCACATGGAAAAGTTTTGTGTCATCTGCAAACTTGGCCACCTCACTGTTTATCCCTGTCTCCAGGTCATTTATGAACAGATTGAAAAGCACCGGTCCCAGGACCGAGCCCTGGGGCACACCGCTTTTCACTTCTCTCCATTGTGAAAATTTCCCATTGACACCTACTCTTTGTTTCCGGGATCTCAACCAGTTCTCAATCCATAAGAGGACCTGCCCTCTTATCCCCTGACTATGCAATTTTCTCAGCAGCCTTTGGTGAGGGACTGTGTCAAAAGCCTTTTGGAAATCCAGATAGACTATATCCACCGGTTCACCCAAATCCACGTGCCTGTTGACCTTTTCAAAAAATTCTAAAAGGTTTGTAAGACAAGATTTACCCTTACAGAAGCCATGCTGATTTTCTCTCAGCAAGGTTTGTTCTTTTATGTGTTTTAAGATTTTCTCTTGGATGAGGCCTTCCACCATCTTCCCTGGGACAGATGTAAGGCTAACCGGCCTGTAGTTTCCTGGGTCCCCCCTCCTTCCTTTTTTAAAAATTGGTGTGACATCTGCTATCCTCCAGTCCTCCGGCACTGTGGCCGTTTTTAAGAGACAAGTTGCATATAACCGTTAAGAGATCTGCAATTTCATTTCTCAGTTCCCTAATAACCCTTGGGTGGATGCCATCTGGGCCCGGTGACTTGTTAATCCTCAATTTATCAATTAGTCCTAAAACCTCCTCTCTTTTAACCTGTATTTGATTTAATTCTTTAGTCAAGAGGGGCGGCTCAGGCAGCGGAATCCGCTCAAGGTCCTCTGTCGTGAAGACAGACGCAAAGAACTCGTTCAATTTCTCTGCAATGTCCAAGTCCTCCTTAACCTCCCCTTTTCCTCCCTCACCATCCAGAGGGCCAACTGGTTCTCTGGCAGGTTTTCTACTTCTAACATATTTAAAGAAGCTTTTATTATTACCCTTTATATTGCTAGCCATGCGTTCCTCAAAGTCTTTCTTTGCCTCCCTTATCATCTTTTTACATTTCTTTTGCCAGAGTTTGTGTTCCTTTTTATTTTCCTCATTTGGGGAGGATTTCCATTTACAGAAGGACCTCTCCTTGTGCTTTAGAGCCTCTCTAACTCCACTCGTTAACCATGCCGGTGTCCTCTTGGACTTAAATGAGCTCTTCTTTCTTTGTGGTATGCACTTGTGCTGGGCCTCTATTATTGTTGTTTTAAACAGGCTCCATGCACACTGAAGAGATTGGATTCTTCTAACCCTCCCCTTCAGTTTCTCTCTAACTAGTTTCCTCATCTGAGGGAAGTTTGCCCTTCGAAAATCAAGGGTTTTTATGTCTGATTTGGTTGACACTCTTCCTCCGACATGCATGGCAAAGGTAATTGCAGCATGGTCACTGTTCCCCAGAGGCTCAGTGACATTCACATTCCTGACGAGGTCCTGAGTATCACACAATATTAGATCTAGAGTTGCCTGTTCTCGGGTGGACTCCATGACAAGTTGCTCTAAGGCACAGTCATTCAGCAAGTCGAGAAACCCAGTTTCTCTTTCTTGCCCGGAGCTCGCATTGGCCCAGTCAATGTGGGGATAATTAAAGTCCCCCATGATTACTATCCTATCCCTCTTAGCCACCTCCATGATTTGTCTCCTCATTTCAAGGTCCCCCTCAAGTTTTTGATCTGGTGGACGATAGAATACTCCAACTATCACATCACTCTTTGGACCTGGTAGTTTAACCCACAGTGATTCTATGGCGGAGTCAGACCCTCTGTCAATCTCCATTCTGCTGGATTTTATGCCTTCTTTGACATAGATGGCCACTCCTCCTCCAACCCGCCCCTCTCTATCCCTTCTATAGAGTTTATAGCCTGGGATTGCTGTGTCCCACTGGTTCTCCACATTCCACCAGGTTGAATTGAAGATAGCATATTTTGTCATTATGCAAAAGCTGTGCATCTACTGCCCTGAAATACACCTAAATAAGTAGGTCCTAGAGGCATGTGTACATGGAAAACAATGTCACTTGAGTTTTAACTCTGAATCTTTTCCTACTAATTTGCAATGCACTACAGTACCACCTTTGAACAATTGATACTAACAAGCTGTCCTTCCTATCACTTGCACTAGTCAGAGATGGGGTGCAGGGAATGTGCCTCTCTGAACATGAATTCTCAGACAAAAATAAATTACTTTTCAAAAATTGGAAAGAGCTGGGGCACGCATATGGCACTATATAAATAACAAGAATAATGACTATGTGTTACTGGCACATGCTAGCAATGTGAATCACACTCACATTATTAACATGTACCAATGGCCACTATTTGTGAAAGTGTGACTCAGTAAGAAAGTACTGTACAAAAGATCCCTTTGGGTATAATCTTCTCCTCTTTCAGGATGGTGGTTGTGGTGATCGGCAATCAAATGTTACACCCAGATTCTAACGTGCATCTGTCTGGAAGCAGAATTATAATTTTTAAAAATACATGCAACTTCAAGAATTCACAATATTTTGTAGAATGAAGAAACGAACTAAGCAAAACAAGTAAGAGCCCTTTTACACGACCCCTAAGATCCGCTGGTAGCTTAAATTCGGATCCCCCCAGCCAGATATCATGTGAGTTTTGTTCCTCTTCCTGTGTTCCCACCCTTCCGCACTCTGTTGCTTTTGTCTGTGGTGAGGGGAGGAAGAAAAAAGGGAGAAAAAATGCAGGCTCACCTCCACCTGCCGTCGGAGCAGCCCCGTAGGGATTCCTCTCTGTTAAAGGGGCGGTGGGACAACAAAAACAAACAGAAGGCGAGGAGAGCCCGGCATCCACAGCTTTACAATCTGCATCGGAATTTTTTTTACCTCCGGAGACCAGGTAAGTGGGCTTAAGTGGGTGTGAGCGTACTTTATTTTTTTTAAGTCCACTGCTGGTGGGAAAACAATTTTATGCTCTGGATCTGCAAGTGTTTTGCAGCAGATTTTAGGGGTCATGTAAAAGGGCTCCAAGAAAAAGAAAATAGAAAATATTGGAGCATTTGTCCTGTCCTTTGATCATTGTTATCTCCGTTAATTACATTCAACAAACTGGCTTAAAACCAGGGTACTTCAAGAACCAGATGCAGGGGAGTGGTATGAAGAGACAGATATCTATTCTCGTGCGCTCCCGGACACATTTGGTGGGGCCACTGTGAGATACAGGAAACTGGACTAGATGGGCCTTTGGCCTGATCCAGCATGGCTCTTCTTATGTTCTTATGTAATTCTGGTTCATAATCCAGAGTATGTGTCCTGGAAGGTGTGGCAGAGGAGCAAAATTAAAGACCGGTTTGGTGATGGGAATCAGAAAATTTGGGGGAGGGGAATGGGACAAGGACTGAGCAGTACAGAGGAACAAAAAGGAATTCCTATAGGAGGCTGCCTCTCAATATGGGGGTACTTATCGCCTTATCTCTGCAGATCAATACACACTCAGAGCAAAGCCTGACAGGTTTGTAATGTGCTGGATTCTGCTGCCAGCCACTGCACAGATGCTAATCAACATGACTGGTGGTGAAACTTCAACATGATATACAGCTTGATCTGTTGCAGCAATCACAGTCTTCCATTGGGTTTTTTTTTCACATTGCACCAATGCCAATAGGTCCCATCATGCAGTGCTTTTAAAGATTGTCTGGCTGTGCATTTCAACCATCTGGTTTCTCCTTTGGTTACTCTTTGGTGAAAGTTTTAGAAGAGGTAGCTGTGTGAGTCTGTGCTAGTACATCAGGCAAAAACAAAAGAAAAAGAAAAAATAAAGAAGACAAAACATTATGGCATCTTAAAGACAAACTTGCTATATTTTAATATGAGCTGTCTTGGAGAAGTCTACATCCTTAGAACTTTTGGGTGAAGGTGTACGTCTTATGAGATGTACAGTTAGCACAATTGTCTAACAAGTTGCTTTTTTGGGGGGACCACCATCAGTGCCAACTGCTGCCAATTGCCTCTGCACTGAACTGCCCCAGGGGTACTTCCAGTTCCCAGATAATCAAGCTAACTCTGTGTTGCATGGCTAGGGCATACATACTGCCATATTATCACTGCATGAGGGTGCAATGGCTATTGTGCAGCAGACTGCCATCAACATTCCAAAAGGCAATTTTTAAAATGGGGTTATTCTTCAATGTTAGAATTTTGAAAATGGATTTTGGATTAGCAGTAACTCTGCCACATATGTAGCAATCTATTCTTGCTTTGTGTCAAATTTGGGGGAAATGTGGGCAAAGGTGTTTTGAGTTATGATTTTTTTTTACAAGTAAAACTCTTTTTACACCCAAATGCAGAAATAAGTGATTTTACATTTTCTTGCATTTGAAATAGATCAAATAAATTGAAAAGACCATTCTTGCTTATCTTTAAAGGGAATGGCTGGGCCTTCCCCACTTATTTTAGTTTGGAAGGAATCCAAGCTGCAGAGGCTAAATTACTGGTCCTTAAAGAGGCCTTTAAAAAAGAAAACAGAACTTAGTATTGTAATCAACAGATGGAAAGTTTGTCCTATTCTTTTATCATCATTGTTTCTATTAATTACATTCAATAAATTGGTTCATAATCCTAAATATGAGTGCTGGAAGGTGTGGGAGAACAAAATAAAAAATAGGTTTGGTGATTTATTTATTGGATTTCTATACTGTCTATCTAGCTACAGGGTTACTGTGGTGATAGAGATCAGAGAGTCGGTGGAGAATGGGGCAAGGACTTTATTATAAACTGAGCACATGTGAAACAGGCTTGCCACCATGACCTTCCATTGCCCTACAGCCTTGGGCATGAAGCTCTAAGGTCACAGAAATATTCTTTGAAGTGAACCACAACAAAACAGGACTTGCTTAAAGAAAAGGGATAGATGGTCTTCCAGAAAGGGGAATTTTGCCATATACAGTGACCCCCCGCCTGTTGCGGGGGTTAGGGACCCAACCTGATCCGCAATAATTGAAAATCCACGATGTGTGGATGCAGGTCGGGCTGGGCCTGGGGCGCCTAGCTGGAGGCTCTTGTGCTTACCCCCAGCCTGGCGCTGCCCCAGCCAGGGCCTTCCCTTACCTTTGGGGGCCTCCAGAAGGCTCAGAAAGGCCCTTGCAGGCCCATTTGGGGCAGCACCAGTCCTGGATTAAGTAAGGGAGGCCTAAAACAGGCCTCCCCCCCTTACTCCAGGGCGCCTTTTTTCATATACTGTGGTCCCGCGATATATCGGGACCGCAGTACATGAACCGCAAATGGGCGGGCGACCACTGTATCTCCAGGGAATTAGCGTAAAACTGTGAAAGGTATATTCTGTTTTTTCTGCATTACAAGACATATGAACGTAAGAAAAGCCCTGCTGGTCAGACCAAGGGCCCATCTAGTCCACCTTCCTATATCTCACAGTGGCCCCACCAGATGCCTCTGGGAACATGATACTGGTCTTCTGATACCACTCTGTGTTGGGTTTTTGAAGTACCCTCCTTTTAGGTCTGGAGATAATATGTATCCCCATCATGGCTTGTTACCTGCAATGGACGTTTCCTCCAGAAATCTGTCCAATCCCCTTTTAAAGGTATCTGGGCCAGATGCCATTGCCAAAAGTACACATTCTCTCAGGGATTCTGAAAGAAGGCTCTTGATACAAATCTTCAAAAGCTGAAATGAGTTCCAGATCTGGGGTAATTTGAAATTTTTACCTGTCAGTCAGGATCCTATGGTATTAGCAGACTCTCAGAACTTTCTAACTCCTTTGTAGCTAACCAACAGAGAAGCTTTGGTAGATGAAGTGGCAGTAAATGGAACTCTGGGTGAAAGTGCAGTGTTGTACTGCAATTCTTGAGTTCAAATGAAGCAAAATAAGAAATGTAGTAACACGTGTACACTGGATTGTATGTAACCTTGTAGATAGTGGGAATGCTGCTGACTTAATGTATCATTACTTCAGGAAAGCCTTGACAAAGTGTCTCATGATATTTGAATTGGTCGGTTTGATATAAAATATAAAATTATTTTGCCCTTTTCTCTTAATATGCATTAAATTTTTGTGTGACAGCAGATGCACTTGGAGGAACACAAAGAAGCCTTTCCCCTAAAAGCATTTATCATAAACATTGCAAGGATGCTTCCTTGTCCTCCTTCCATATGGGAGGGAAGCATACAGGAGGCATAAGGGGAAACTTCAAACCAAGATTTCTTACACTGGAAGTCCTTAGACAGTAACATTCCCCTTTGATCTCCTACTATTGTATCCATGTAACCAGTATTTGTATAAATGTGTCAATTGGTGTCACAAGACTGAAAACATACCATCAGTACAAGGCAATACCAGAACGAAATATGTGTAAACTGGCCAAGAAGCAGTTTTGCTTTAATGATCTCAGCTTGTTATATGAGATGTAATGCCTATAAAAGAATGGCTTTTCTTTCATGATGTCAAGATGAACTCCATTCTGCAAAATTTTCTACAAAATTCAAATAAATCACATCCTATTGAAAAGACAATCTTTTATGTTGGGTTAGTATTTTCTTCTGTCTTTCTCTGGTGTCAAAATTTTGACCTGACAGAGGAAATGAACAATTTTTTTACAACAGGCTAGATAGAACAACTATCAAGTGGATACACAATTGGTTACAGAATCATACTCAGTTACTGCTCATCAATGGCTCCTTCTTAAACAAGCAGGAAGTAACTGGTCCAGTGGTCTTCCACTTTCTTTTTAAGAACTTGGGTGAGGGGTTGCAGGGAATCTTATCCAATTTTCAGCAGAAATTTTTTTGGGGAAAATAGCTAATACCTCAGAAGAAACAAAAAGATACTGAAAGGCTTGATTATAAGGCTGAAAAATAACAGAATGTAGTTTAATAGGGATAACAGCAAAGTTCTACAAACAAGAAAAAAGAAGAAACAGTTACATAATGGGGGATATTTGGCTCAAAAATGTGATGAGAGAAGCATCTTGCAATTATTGTAGATTACAAGCTGAGTATGAATCAACAGTGTAAGGCGACTGCAAAAAAGGCAAATGCTATTTTAGGTTGCATTAACAGAAAGCTCTAAAAACCGCTTTTCGAGGAGACTTACAACAATTGCTGATGTTCTGTTTTGTTGCTTTGTTCTGGCTCTATATTACCCCACTGTCCTTCTTGTCAAGAATATTTGTATTTGTTGTTTTTAAGTTGTTTTACCTTGTTTTACCTGCTTATTTGAAAGTCGGTGCGGTCAATAAGTGCAATAATAAATAAATAAAGCATTGTGTCCAAATCCTGTGACATACCAGTCCTTCTGTTTGGCAATGGTTAAATGGTTAGGCCTCATCTCGAGTTCTGGACACCACACACACTGACAAATTGGAACAAGTTCAGAGGACAACAATGAGGACCATTAGAGGACTAGAAACCAACCTCTATGAAGAAAGACCAAAAGAACGGAGTATATTTAGTTTTGAGAGAAGAAGACTGAGCAGGCATTAGTGATGGTTATGGATTGCCTATTTAAGCTCCATTTTGGTGGGCACCCACTTAACAGGCAGTACTTGGAGGAGTGGGGGGGAGGCAGGGAAGTCAGGTTGCTGCTTCCCAGTGGGCACTTTCCAGAGGAAGTGAGGCTTTGAGGTGCCAACCACTAGCCTCAACTATTTATTTATTTATTTATTTATTTATTTTAGTGCTTATATACCCCCTTCTTCCAGAGGAACTCCGGGTTTACAACAAAATAGAAATAAAGGCAATAACAAAATAATCAATAGGTGAAACATCACAATATCATCACAATAAAACTAAAAACTACCATGTCCAGGTAGCCTTCTTCATTTAGGCTTGAAAGATGCCCAGAGCAAGGAGGGGCAAGGTCGGCTCTCAACTTTACAAGAAGCCAATTTGGGTTGAATAGAAGGGAGACCTTCCAAGTGAAGAGCAGTAAAAGAACGGAACCCATTCCCACATGAAGTGGCGAGCGTATCGGCAGAGGCATTAGAAAGAAATAAAAACAGACCACCCTTTCTCAAATATACTTTGATTTTGGATTTCTGCATTTGGCCAAGGGTTGGACCCGATGGCCTCATGGAGCTCCCTTCTTCTCAATACTTCACGGACCCGTGACGTCTTCGCTTAAACACAACTGCTGGGACCATGAAGCCACCTTGACCTGCCCTCGAGCCCCGTAACCTCGGTGGCACCACTGCGCTTCTTGCAGGAGCCTTACTCTCACGAACCCCCCCCCCCCCCCATTGGGTCTCAGCCTTCGCCGGCACTCCCGTGCATAGGTAGACGCCGGTGGCCCGAAGACGGCGCTCGGGAGCCTGAAGAAGTGAACGCCCGCTTCACAAGAGCTCAGCCCGCGACCTCTTCGTCCCCACCCCGTGCATTCCTTTCGATTTTTATCGAGAGAGAAACTGCCGACGTCACAGCTCGCCCCGCGCCGCAGCGTCCAATTAGGAAAGGAAGAGGAAAAACACACACACACACACAAAATGAGGCCAGCGTCCAATCAAGCGCATCCTCGCGTTCGCGCGGCCATCTACATCGCGAGATCTGGAAACTCCTCCTCCTCACGGTTTTCCCCCCACACGCCCCCCTTCTCTCTCTCTCTCTCTCTCTCTCTCTCTCTCTCTCTCTCTCTCTCTCTCTCTCTCTCCTTCCTGGCGTTTCCTGATTGGCTACATTCTACAGAGAGAGCCTTACGGGGCGGGGGGGGGGCGGGCGGAAGACGTGAAAGAAACGGACCAGCAACAGTCGGCGGCCACGTGACAGCGCGCGCTCCGATTCGTCCTCGGCGGCTTCCAATCAGCGCGGAGTCGTTGGATTCAAATCGGGACGGGGAGGAAGGGCCGCCTGGTGGGCGAGGCAGCCAGTTGTTGTTTCTGGGCGCGCGCCGCGTCGGAGGCGGGGGGGCTGGTGCTGGTGGTGGTGCTGGTTTCGCGGGGGAAGAGGGGCGTCGGGGAAGCCGCTGCTGCCGCCGTTCGTCATGGCTCACAAGCAGATCTATTATTCGGACAAATACTTCGACGAGAACTACGAGTACCGGTACGAGGGCGAAGGGCGGGCTTCTTGGGGGGTGGGGGTGGGGGGGCTGCCTCTCTGCCTGTCGGGGTGTTCGTTTTGCCCGACGTTTTTCCCTCCCGGCCCTCCTGCTCGGCCGACCCCCCTCAGGAAGGGGCGCCCAACCTCCTTCGGTCCTGTTTTCCTTCTCCTCGCCTGCCTGCCTGCCTGCCTGCCGGGGGAAGCGAGGGACGCGTCGCCCACGCCTTGAGGGGGGGGGGGAATGGCCAGCGCCGGGGCGAGCCCCCCCACCCACCACCCACGGGACTGCCTCAAAGCCAGGCTGGAGGCCCGGAGAGCCCCCTCGGAGGAGCTAGTGGGGTGGGCGAGGCCCAAGTAGAAATAGGGCGCTGACATTTTAGAGGGGATCTCTTTCCTCTCCGATTTCCTTCGCAAAGTACAGGTCCATGGGATCCACCTTAGAAAGAGCCAGGAGGGGTGTGTGTGAGGGGAAAAGCTACGAAAATATTTGTTGTTTTCCGGGTTTCGGGTGTTTTGTTTATTTGTTTATTTATTTAGGGCGTCTCCCCTCTCGCCCCTCTCTGCTGCCCTAACCCCCCCCCCCACCCTCAGCAATGTCGAGAAGTTAACCTGAGGAACGGGCCTGCCCTCAAGGAAATCAGTTTCATGATTTGGGCATGACTTTTCATGTGTAACCTCTGAGAGAGAGATTTGAAGTCTTCGCTTCCTGCTTTGTGAGGAGTGGTTGCTAACCAGCAACCTCTGATATAGGTGCTGATCAGCCTTACCTCATACCTACCTTGCCCAGATAATTTTGAAATCCTGGGTTAAACGATCAGCTGCTTTAAATTGGGGTGTGTACTACAGCTTACCATAGCAAAAGGGGTGTTTATGAATCAAACTTTGTTCGTGATATAGCAAAGAATGTATTAATTTATAAAAGGCCTTATGCAGAACTGTAAGCCTAAAAGTTGCTTTTTGAAAATGCTATATTGAACATCCAAACATTCAGCATTCTTATAATGCTGGCATTTCTGTTTCCAAAATAATGACACGATTACTTGAAAAGATTTTTAAAAATCCAGATATAGCTGAAATGCTGTGGAATTACTTCCGATACATATCTACAGAAGCATGTGGCTCTACCAAGATGATAATGCAGTAATTTTTATTCTTCATAGACATGTGATGTTACCAAGAGAGCTCTCAAAACAAGTGCCAAAAACTCACTTAATGACTGAAGAAGAATGGAGAAGGCTTGGTGTTCAGCAGAGCCTTGGCTGGGTCCACTATATGATTCATGAACCAGGTAAAAGGAAATAGCTGTACCTTTTCTTGATTTAAGAAGACAGGAAAATATTACTTCATAAACATCCAGTATATCTTTGTTAAGGGGGTATTGGTGCTGATTCCCTATTTATATTTTAAATCTGATGTAAATCAGTTGATTTTTTTCATATCCAGCAAATTGTAAGGATAAAAACACAAAGCACTTATAATGTCCCTGATCAATTGAACTTCAGGTGAAATTAGACAAAATCATTTTTGTGAAGCAACAGCTGAAGTGCTAGACAGATCACTTTCTAAGTGAGACAAGAGGAATTCAGGCTTAACTACCTTGATAATCTTTCCCACAGTGCCTTTAGTTCTGATACAAAGGGGACTAAGTGGTGGCCAGTGGCAGTATTCAAAGAGCTGCACTCTAGCTTTCTCTCCGGATCAGGTACAAGGCTGCACAATAAAGTTGTAAATTTCCTGTTTTTCTTCCACAGAACCACATATCCTCCTTTTTAGAAGACCACTTCCAAAAGGCCAGCAGAAATGAATAGATTATCTAAACTTCTGGAACTTTATGTAAAATTGTAAATATGTTGGTAGTATTCAGTGAATACTTGAGAATGTACAAATAAATCATTATCTGTGCATGAGCTGTATTATTCACAGCAACAGAGCTCAGTAAAATGCAAAGTAGGCTGCTAAGGTCTTGAACTCTATTGTTAACAAGTGCCTATTTGATATTTTCAATTTTGTTCAATAAAGTTTACAACTTACATGTAACGTATTGGTTGTAATAAAATCTTCAAAGATCTGTTTCTTTTCTGCAACTGTTAGAGCAATATATCCTGTAGCTATTCAACTTGAAATAGGTCTGGTGAAATAAACACATTTTAAGGTAGTTTCATTTGTATGAATTTCATAGCCTTTGTTTACTATTGCTAATCATTTCCTCACTAATCTTACAAGCTATCCATTCAAACCTACTATTAAAATACTACAGAATTTTATAATACTGATGACCAGAATATTTATATTAGTCACCTAAACCTACAATGTATTGGATATGTCCCTCAGTCTAATGTTTACTAGGAAGAAGTGCACAGAAGAAAGGTAGACCTTAGGTAATGTGTCAACTTTTAGAAGACAAACTCATTTTCTTGCTGTGAAAGTGCCAGCAGGGTTTTTAGTTAGGTAGCGTCCATACTTGTAAAAAACCATGAAGCATGTTTGCACTATAAAAGCTGTACTGTACTTGATTCTTGCTTTTTAGAGGAGTTGGAGATGTGTTCTGTCCTTATTAGGATGTAGACAATGATTGGCAAAAATCCTATCACACCTTTTAGAGTAAATTTGTATATGGCTATCTACTTCAATAACTACATGGAACTGTTAAATACCTACTGTGCTGTGAAAGTACTGCATGTAGCATTCCAAAATATTAAGTTGTGATGCCTAAGGCTTCAAATCTGCTCAAGATCCCTGAAGTTTGCAGTGCAATTGTACTAAGTGACATGACTGGCCTAATAACAATCCAGTTTGAGTCTAGATTCCCTGTTCTTAAGTAACTCCATGGGTGCAGAAGTGCAAAAATGATGGATAATGGGATTTCTTCACAGTTATAGATAAAACTTAAGGAGCCTCAGTTTCTGACAAGAAAAATCTATCTTGGAGTGTAGTGTACTGCTTTTGATATACACAATGTAAAGAGATCAAATTATGCTTCAGATGTTAAAAAGGCTGTGGGGGGGCTGGGCTGTAAGGAAATGCTGCCAGAAAACTGGGTAGTAAATTAGCATTATCCCCAAGATTGTTCACACCCCATGGTTTTAATAACTCAGTTCACCAGCTCTAAAGGGAGGGGGTAATAATTCTTCAAGAAAGACCCTATTTGCACAGGTGTGGGTTTTACAACTGATAACTTGGACACAAATTACCTGTTCTCTTGTTTCAGATGCTAGGTGGAAAACCTGGCAATTTGTACACTTCCAAAACAAAGAAATCATTTTTATAGATATTCTGAAATGGCGTTTTTGTTAAGCTGATTTGATTGATACATCGGGCTACAAATGGAGAAAGCGGAAGACCCTGGAACTGCGGTGCGGGAGCAGCCCCGTCCCTACCTCCCAAAGGGTCACTGGCTATTCCCCCCCCCACCCCCCAATGACGTCCAGAGCCTCGATGGAAGAAACCCACCAGCTGCCCGTTCTATCTGGATTCCGATGTAAAACACCCTAAGCCTAAGAACTGGGGAGAGGAAGACCAAGTACTTGAAGACCAAAGGGTTCATCCCCACGAACTAGCGGGCAGGAGAGGATGGCGGCGGCGGCAGCCAGTTGCGTTTGCCTCCTCGTTTGCCTCGAATCGCTCCGGCTGCCTCGCAAGTGAAGAGGGGGGGGGTGGCCGGGGGGGTTGCTTCCAGGTCTAGCAGATGAGGAGCAGGGCCTCCCCTTTGCCTGGGAAAGGTCGGGAGACAGTCCGGGAAGTGCGTACAGTTTGGGGGAAGGAAAGCTACGCGTCACCTCTCCGGCCAGCGGTCCTTGTCAAAGGCTCGAAGTTGAGCAGTCCAGAGAGCAGGAAGGAGCAGCGCCCCGATCCCATTCCCAGATACTGCCTGGAGTACAGCAGCCCCAAAGAGGGCAAAGGATGATAGGAGTTGGGAGTCCCACACAGCTGCTGAGGCAGAGAACAACAGGGACGTTTCTCTCCCACCCAAAGGCACCATCCGTTTCCCATCGAAGGAGCGCTGCTCTTGGGAGCCGTAGGTGCGGGGATCCCCCGTTAAAAGCCGGACTCCCGCGCTCTGCCCCGGGGCTTCCCGTCCCCGCCCCTCCCAATTCCCAGCCTGGCAATGACCCGCCCGGGGCGTCTCTCAACCCGAGGCAGGAAGGCGGGAGACGCTCTTTCGTCCTGCGTCGCCTTCCCGCGCGGCCCCTCGTCCGTCGCCCTCAAGTCTTAGGAAACAGCCGCGCCTTCCCTTCTGCCCGGAAAACAGAATGGCGGCGGCAGGCCCCTCCTTCCTTCCCTCCCTCCCTCCCTCCCTCCCTCTCCTCCGTTCTCGGGTCGTTCTCTTGTGCCCGTGGTGTCATGACGACCGGCACGTGGCCGGGACGCCTCCGTTTCATTGGCTGCGACTCCTTGAAAAGCTGGCGGCGCCTCCTCGACAGCTTTGGTGCGCGCCGGCGGGGCTGGGCGAAGCGTCGCCGTCGGCGGGCGAGTTCGGGCCTCTTGTTTCCCCCCCCCCCCTCGGGCCCGCCCGCCATGACTTCAGAACGGAGAACGGGGAGCGAGGTAAGAGGGGAGCCGCTCGGGCAGCGTCACCGCCTGCCTGCCTGCCTGCCTGCCCTCGGTTATGTAACCGGCGGCGAGTAACCCGGAACGGTTTTGGAAGGGACAAGGAAGTGGAAATCTGCAGGAGGGTGGCTTCCTTGTTATAGTAGTTAAAAAGGAACGCTCACCCATCCACCCACCCGCCCCTCATACAGACACACACGATCCGGTACCAAATACCCGCCCCAAAAGTGTGTGTGTGTGTGAGTGAGTGAGAGATTGTGAGTGTCACTGTTTGTGTGTGTGTGAAACAGAGTGTGTGTGTGTGTGTGTGTGTGAGAGAGAGAGAGAGAGAGTGAGGGAGGGAGAGAGAGAGTGTGTGTATGTGTGTGTGTGTGTGTGAGAGAGAGAGAGAGAGAGAGAGTAGGGAGTTATGTTCAGCAAGAGAACAGGCCCAGATCTTTTCGCAGAAGGAAAAGATGGACTAAAACGTGTGAAGTTTGCGAATAGGCTTGTCCCTAAATAAAAAAAAGTTGAGCCCATCATATGCCCTGTTGAACTCATATGGGGGGGGGACACCCCTTGGAGGCCTTTCTCCCCATTACTCTCTGCTACAGCAGTCCTACTGACGCTCCTGTTCTACTTCCATGATGCGTTCTTTTAAATAATAGGCAAGTTAGTACCCCAGTCAATTTCTTTGTGTCATGATCCACAAAATCTTTGCAAGCAAAGAGAATGGCAACTACACTAGTTTCAAAAGGCCTAGTGGAGATTACAGTTGATGTATCTCAGTTAATATCTTTCATCTCTCTTCCATGATACAACTAGAAAACAAAATGATTATTAGACAAGATAGACTTAAAGAGAATGGCATTTTAATACAAGGAAAGTAGTAATCTTGAATTTTAATACCTTAGTTTCACTGTACTGTCTCTGAAACCCCAAGAAAATATAAATAGATGAATTTGGGCAGAGAAAAGGTGAAATGCCCGCTGCTTTCCCACTCGCAGTCTTGCCTGAAGAAAGTCATGTTAAAACATTAAAATCAATGGGCGATAATAGTTTTTAATATCCTCTGGATTATTGTAAAAGCAAAGTATGCTGCTTATATACTGCTCCTTGGTGCTTAAAGCACTCTGAGGAGTTTACAGTGTAATTATGAGGCTACACATTGGTCCCCTTCCCCCACAAGCCAGAAGGATGAAAGGTTGAGTGAATCTTGAGCCTGCTTCATGAGCTGATTTTTACAGCAAACCACTCCAGAAAACTCCATGGAAATGGTGTCACGAAAAGTTGGTCACAACTGTAACGACACAACACACACAACACATAGTTTAACCAGTGTGTTACATGGCTCTGAGATATGGTTCTTTGCATTTCTTGGCTGTCTCTTATAATGTAGGATAAGATTTTTAATAGGGATATATATTATAGTGACAATATAAACAGAAATGTAGGCAGGTGAATGCTTAAAACATACTGAGGTAGGAGTGTGTATTTCAGTTTGTAATACAAGAAGAAACCATTTTACTGTGACAGTGGTTGGGTAGGAAAGCTCCAAAGCCCATAGCAGTCTCCTGGTTTTAATATTCCTGTCTGAAAATATGGCATTAATGTTTAGAATAAACTACATGTACACAAACGTAATTGCATTGTAGCCTCTGGTATGGTCAGACAAAATGAAGAGCCTGAGAATGCTGCTTCAGTGTCTCCAGGCAGCAGCAGGGAGCAACTAGAAAAGCCATGGACTTTTGCTTCTTGGTTTGTTTGATCAGAACCTCAGAACACCAGCACTTGTCTTCTTTGGTTAATTTTTCTCCCAGCAAGCTCAACATAAGCCATGGATTTTAAAGCTACAAGTGGGAATGATCATGCAGCAGGCATTAGCATTGCATTTCTGAGAAGCTGCACTTCCAATGATTCCATAGTTTGTCATTTAACCACAACCTCTGGTTTTCCCCTTCTCAACACAGGAATCTAGCAGTGAAAAGGTGTTGTATTGTTACTGTCACAAGGTGCTTAAATTGTTTAAAGATTTTGATATAATCTTTAGGTGGTTAATATTTGAACAGTCCATATGTTACAGACTTGGATATCTTAGAGGAGAAAAATGAAACAATAAGAATTTAGTTTTACAAAAAGTAGCATTTGTTTTAAAAGATGCAAAGGTATGTGTTAATGGCTGGAATCCTATTCAGATTGTGTACTTTTTAGATTGAAATTGCCATAAACTAAGGGCTTTTTACACGACCCCTAAGATCTGCTGGCCACTTAAATTCGGACCAGAGATCTTAGGGGTTCCTCGCTCTTCCTCTGTCCCCACCCCCCTCCGCACTTCCTGGTTGCTGGCTGCGTGAGGGAGGGAGAAAAAGAGAAAGAAAAGCATGCCGGTTTACCTCCGTTTTGTTCCGGGCAGCATTCAGATCTCTTAAAGGGGCGGGGAGCAAAAAAAGAACAAACAGAAGCCAGGAGAGCCCCGCACTCACTATCCTTACACCAGATCAAATATTTGTCACATCCAAAAAGCAGGTACAAGAAAACTGCTCTGGGTCGCGCTAAAGTGGGCGGGGTCGCACTTAATTGTCTGCAAAGTCCGGAGCTGGTGGGTAAACATTTTAAAGGTCCGGACCTTGCAGCCATTTGCGGCGGAGCTTAGGGGTCGTGTATAAACGCCCTAAGAAATATCTGTCACATAACTTGGCATGAAATTGAATGTTAGCCATTGGTGCTTTTAAGTGTCCACTCTTATGTTTTTGAGATACAATTGCCAAATTTTATATCAGTCTTTTTTATGTGTGTGCAAATAGTTGAACTTCAGAAATAGTTTATTGCATGTCTTTGTTCTAAGTGCATACAGTATATAGGCAATAGAAGGTATTCAAGTGAACAGACATTTGGCTACTGACAGAATGCTTTATGTTTGCATGAAAATATGCTGCAATGCCTATTCAAGTGTTCATAAAGCATGCAATGTCCACGTGAGATGAGGAAGTGATTATTTCCCCTCTCCCTTGCCCTTGATTTAATTATTGGAACCTAAGAGAGGGGAGGGTGCTTTGTCTAGTGCTCTACAAGAGTCCAGTGGAGAGACTACCTGGTTAGAACAGTTTTCTGTCTTCAAGTTGCTGCAATTCTGTGATTGAAGTAATAGTGAGAGAGGGAGGGCTGGCGTGTTCTCCTTGCCAATAATCTACATGCTTTAAAGACTGTACATCTAAGCAGGATTGTAGGGTTGATGCAGGTTAGGATTACCAGGGTGGGGCAGGGCAATATACTCCTTTCCCTTTCATTTACACTTCCCTTTATCACACTTTGGAACTATGATTGATTAATGCCAGGCTTTAGAACCTCTGAGTCAAACCGGGATGAAGATAGGTAATGGGAATCCTGTTTGATAAGAGAGAAATTTGGAGGTAGGGAAATCGTTTATGCACCTGAAGCTTGATTTCAGTCTCCTAGTCATGCATAATAGCCAAGCTTTTGTCACCTTCCCTTATACTTATTTTCCGTTTTTGCCAGTTTTCAAAAGATGGGTCCCCACTCAATTTCTGCATTGTGTGTCTAAGATATTATAAATATAGTATAATTGTAATGCTTTTTAAGTATATTATTATACATGTAAAATACCATTTAGAACAGTAGTTTGCTGAAGTACTCACATTTTCCATGAAATCTGAGTTCTGTTATAGAAATAACTTGTTTACATTGAGCACTAAAAACCAGATACCAGTTTACCCATTTCTGTCAGTATTGTTCACATAGAATCATTTATTTATTTATTTTGGATAATTTTAAAAGTGCATGTAGCCAAAACCCCTTTTGTTTCTCAGGGCATCAAGTTATCACCAGAGGTCAAACCGTTTGTCCCCAAATATTCGGCGGTAACAGTGGCATGGTCAGAACCCTCAGAAGCATGTGTCTTTCCTAGATATTATACAACATGCTACCCATATGTTCAGGAACCATCAGTGGATAAGTATGTACCCTTCTACATATCATTTCTTGGGGGATTGTTAACCTACTGAGGTCTTGAACTAAGATTCTTTAGCTCTCTGGCGAGTTACATTTGCCAGGCACAGAGTTTGGCGAAACGTCAGAAGAACACGGTCAAACAGCCAAAAAAACTCGCAACAGCTATCAGATCCCGGCCGTGAAAGCCTTCGGGAATACACTGTCATGTCTGTTTAGTCAATAAACCAAGTGACTTTTATAGTGGTTCATTATGGATTTGACTATACTGTAATTGTTTTAAACCAAAGCAATTTTTGATAATGTTATTTCTTTCATAAGTTGCTGATTACATTTGAGCTAAAAGAAGTCCAGCCACACATGTTCTGGTGTCCGTTGATTTATGCTGAAGTAACTTTGGTGGTTTCTGTAAAATGTGGTCATATCTGAATGAACTATCCAACTAAAGAATGATATGTTGATTTAATTTAGACATCACGTGTGCACTCAAGACATTCCCTGGGACTCCACAGCCTCTCCTTCCCAGCACATTGAATCTAGTGCACTTGGGGAGTACACCAGTTTTCCGCATTCACCTGAAGCTGCACCAAATTTGTATACAGTTTCTGACTTCCATCATGAGAACAACAGCAATAAACTTTTCCAGTCTTTTAGACAGGACAAAGACTATGGGAAACAGATGTCTCCCATCAAAAAGGAGGCTGCATATCATTCCAGGGTAAGTTGTGGGGGTGATGATATTGTGTAATTTCTGTATGTTTTCCTAGCACCGGGCTGGAGTGTTCCACTTTTGTGGCCTAGGAGTATTCTCTCCCAGCCATAACTGTAATGCAATGAGGTACTTCAACTCACTCTGCCCTCCCACAGAATTAACAGGGAAAGTATTTGGAATCAGCACCGATTGCTCACTGAACAAATTGTGCAGATAACATCCCTTAGCTTGTGATTTCCTTACGTTTGCTAGAGTTTGGTGGAGATGCACCAAAGCTTCCTGTGTTTTCTAGCTATATACATAGCAGCCTGTACTATAAAGCTGAAACAGATTTCTAGCTAATAGGTTTCTTTGAAATGTTACCCCGTTCAGTATGTGCAGTGAGCACCTCTGCCAGCTATGGTGGCAGTGTCTGCTAGCACATTTTCTTTCTAAATATAGCTTGAATGGGCCAGAGTCTTCCATCAATACGTAGAGGTGGCTTTGACACAGTTATTTGGCCTTCAAAATGTACAAGAACTGAATTCCGAAAATGGAAGTCATATTTTGGCATTAGCTACTGAACAGCAGACAAAATTATCAGCCTCTAAAATTCAGCTGTTAGTTGAAATTGTAGTGAAATGCAAAATGCAACCCAGGTGTGATGTGTTAAACAATAAAGAATTTACCAAAAAAGTACAGTAGGACCCCAGTATCTGCTGGGGAATGATTCCAAGCCTTCCCGTGGATAATGAAAACCATGGATAAGAGAGAACACCAAAATGTTCCCTAAAACTGCTGTTTTGTGATAGTAACGTGCTTCACAGTTGCTGTTTTGCAACAGTAGCTTGCTTTACAGCTGCTTTTTCTGACAGTAGCTTGCTTTATGGCTGCTGTTTTATGACAGTAGCTTGCTTTACAGCTGCTCTTTGTGACAGTCACTTGCTTTGAGGTTGCTGAATTATTTATTTATTTTTCCTCTGTCAACCGTGGATAACTGAATCAGTGGATATGGGGCTCCTACTGTATTCTAAAAGTAATTCTCTTCTTTATATTACACAGAGGCGACCAAAAGATCTTGAACCCAAATTGGAAAGAAAGCGGTCTGATGGGAGTGATTTTGCTAGCAGAACAACAGAGAATTCGTCTTACATTGCTCTCCATGGCAGAAATGCTAATAAGCCAGGTACATTAAAATGATCAGTGATTTTTACCAACGGGGAATGAGTATGATCCGTGGACACATAATGCTGGCTTTTGTGGAGCTGGTGATGGGAAGGATAAGGGAAATAAAAACAGGAGATAAGAGGAATGAAATCAAGTTTCAAGAACTCTGAATAAAAGCAAACCCTGCCCAAAGGATCATACCTCCTTGCTTGCCTACAACAAACAATAATTAGAATAAACCTGTAGCAGACATTTGGGTGGTGGTGGTGGGGAATCTAATTATGTATAAACTCTCCTTGTGTTAGCCAGGCCTATTAAAGCCATGAATGCAAGATTCAAACTGAATTCAAACAGCGAGCAGCTTCCAGAACCTGCCTTTGAAATTACTTTCGCAGATTTTCCAAAATTGCAAACCATGGGAAGTAGTGATCTGCTGGATCTTCAAAAACGTACATGGGGGCCATTGGGCTTGGCTGAAGGAGATAAGCTGCCTCTGAAAACTCTGGAGAAAACAGGAATTTCAGATTTAATCACCAAACAGGTGAGCTACTTGATAGTTTTGGATGACTGACCAGTATTTTTTTGATTTTATCTACAGTAGGACCCCCGTATCTGCGGGGGATTGGTTCCAGGCCACCCCGCGGATATGGAAATCCATGGATAAGAGCAAACATTCTTATTCAAGGATAAGGGGTGGCAACAGCAATAGTGGGGATGAAAGTGGTCCTGCCACATGACCATCCTACTCCAGAAGGGGCTACCTGGCAGACATGTAGAGGAGTCAGGCCACCTCCTCCCCCCGCTGCCTCCCCCCCCACACACACACCCAGCCTGGCTGGCCAAGCGGAGGAGGATGAGGTAGGATGGCCCGGAGCCCTCAACCTCGAAGCGCCTCCAAAACAGCCAGCCCGATTTCCCACCCTCCTATTACTAACCCATGGGGGAAGCAATAAGAAGGAATCTAGTCACTTGTTCTGCTGATGATATCAATGTAATAGCTGAAACCTGGTTGTTTAGCATAGTTAATTGTACAGTACTAGAGCATGCCTCTTGATTAAATAGGGATTTGATGAATCAGCTTCCATCAATCCCAATGAGCCTTCTCTAGTTGTGAGTTACTAATACTTTTAAGTCACACCTAGAGTAAGCCTATTTGAATTGATGGGACATACGGAAGAGTTGCCTCACCAAGGCCTAATATATGTTTATATATTTATTTTGGGCAGACCTTCAGATTGGTTGTGAAGTTGGTGCTGGTGATAGATGTACCTCGGTTTAAGAAAATTTTAAATGGAATCCCTCGGTTTGCCTTTTTCCTGACCTTCGGAACAGATTAATTGGTTTTCAGTGCATTCCTATGGGAAACCACGTTTCAGTTTAAGAATTTTTCGCAATGCAAAACGACCCGAAGTACAAATTAATTACTTAAACCGAGGTACCACTGTATTGTAATATGCTAAGTAAAGCGCGATTTGCACTGAAGACTGCAATAATCACTGCAGGGTGAAGTATCTCCGAAAAAACAATTCCCATCAAGACCTTTAAGTTCATCGTCTGATCCTGGAGGTAAGTATAGTTGTACACTTTGCTTTATTGTTGATATTTTGTCCTCTTCATATAAGGTTTAAAGTGCTGGTTAATACTCCAGCCTCTGCTTCATCTACAGGAACATCTAACAAGTTTTTAAAACATGGAGAAAAATCACACGTCTCTTTTTGTAGCTATAAAACGATCTCTGTTGGTATTAAAGGCTGACTAGAAGAATTCTTGGGCACTTTTAATCTTGTTGTATTTATACAATGACAATAAATTGCATTCCAATTCCAATTCCAATTCTGTAAACATGTAGAGTAGCTGAGCAAGTTAGATATCTGGCTGCAGAACCAAATGTTAGGACTTCAGTTCCCTACTGTGTCTTCCTAGAAAAGAGCCAGCCTGTGCAGCTCTGGCAAGCTACCTTGTATATAGTCCCAGGAAAGGCCAGCAAAGACATAAATAGTAAACCACTTCTCAGTACTCTATACTTAGGAAACCTCAGAAAAGTCACTGTAAGTCAGAATTCATTTGAGGCATATTACTATCAAGCATACCCTTATTTATTGGAAGTCCGCATTTTTGTGTGTGTTTCCTATCATTTTCCGTGTCTATAAATTTTAGCAGTCAACACACCAGACAATTAGAATAAGGAAATGAATGTTTCATGATTTCAGAGAGATACTGTATATACTGAATAGTGGGTGTTTGTAGATACAGCATATACATTCTACAGATTGGTTTGAACGATAAAAGGACTTGTGTATCTCCCCAGAGATACACAAGTCCTCTTATGCAGTGAAAAAAAAACAAACGGAAAAATTTGCCATAGGCCTCCTAAGAATATAGAAGCTGAAATTATTTGTGGAAATTTAATAGCTGAAGTTATTTTTTGTTCTGTCAACTGCCAGTTCCTCAGGCATGCTCAGGCTTTTTCACTGAGAGGTTGTCTTCAGCCACAGTGCCAACTCAGCCTCCCAAGAGAGGGATGTCAACGCCCGACGCAGTCCTTACCAGCAGTCATTCAGGCGATAAAGGAAGAGCAGGTGCTCCTGCAGACTGCAAGGTAGGAAGATTAGTTTTGTAAGCTCCTTTAATAGTATTTCTTTTTCTGACATTAACTTTTGGGGTACCGTATAGCCAAAACTTTGTACCTGTTGATTTTTAAAAGATATATATTTCTATATATTTTGTAAGCAACAAAGTGTAGAAGGTGGGGCGTGCAGTCCAGTGCAGAAAGAGTGACATGAAGGCAGTGCTCTTTGTCTGGGGTAATAAAAGCAAAAACGAAGCCTGTTTCTCTGTGTTTGTTTTTTCTTTTATCTTTCTTCTTGATGCCTTGTTTCTGTTGTTTCCAAAAGAGAGATAATGTGCACCATGTTTAATTGATCAACCGAACTCTTAATCCACATGAAGAAAGAATTGAAACTGCCATGATTCATAGAAGTGTGTAATTAGCTACTGGGTATTGATTGTTGTCCACAATCTCCCTCAAACGCCATTTTAGCCAACTGGGAAATGATTTGGAGTAGCAGCCTGGATTTAGGTCACATGTTGCTTATATATTTTCTTTCTTTTTCTGTATAGCATATAGATCACTCTTCGAGAGGTTGCCCGTAATGGTGTAAATCTGCTATTGTTTCTGTGACATGGAATATATGTTGCCTCTCAATCATTTTCTATTTTGATATTTCACTTGGAACATTTTTGAATATTATATTCTACTTCAGAGAAGGTAGCTGTGTTAGTCTTTAGTTTCAGACAAAAATCAAAGGAAAACAAAACAAAAGACACAAACATGTGGCACCTTAAAGACTAACTTTAATATTTTAATGTGACGTTTCATGCACATGTGCACTTCTTCAGACATATAGCAGCAGAATGAGGTGTGAGGTACTGTATAATATGAGATACATATTTCATACCAGATATTGATATTCTACTTCAGTGACTGAAATCTTGATGGCATAGCTGTACCAGAAGAATGTTGAAATCACCAGCAGGGGAGGATTATTTTGGTAATGCAAGATTTCCTGCTTCTCTCCAACTGCTTTTCTGCGCCTCTTTCACTACATCAGAGCCACAGTATGAGAGGCAAACTAATCCTGAGGTTGGGCATAAGGAGCAAGTCCTTCATTACCAGAAATCATCACTGCCAGATTATATTTCTGGCATGTTGGGGGGGGGGATTTTGGTAAAGAAAGAGTCCCTCCTCCCGTCCTTGGCTCCCACACAATGAAAGAGATTAATAAAAGTCAGAAAAGTGAAAAGAACGAAGAGGAAAGTAGCTTGTTCCCAGAAATCTTCCCCTAGTAATGATGTTGTCGCCTTCAGTAGGTGTAGCTACACCTACAGGATTCTAGTCAGTGTCTCAGTTGAATTTGCCCTGGCTAGTGATGTCTTCTTTGCAAAATCAGATTGCCAATTTTCTTTTTTCGTTACTTGATATCTCATTTTGTGCTTAGAGTTATGTTTGTCAGATTTCAAAAGCGTGTGATTTGCTTTATATTAGTTATAATGTCCTTTTCTTTTCCTTTCATCTGAAGTTTGTATTGTTACTCCATCTCCCCATTCCCAAATCCATTAGTTCTAATATTAACAAATGCCATCATGTTTAAGTGACAGTATTTATCATTCACCAAACCTGAGTTTTTACTTTGTCCTCCTCTGGCTCTCTACCTCTTCTCTTGGTGTAATATTTCTTGTTCGGGTGTTTCTAAATGCCTCACCCTGGTGCCATTTGATTGGAATTTTCCACTCAGCTCACAGTTAGAAGGTAACACACACACCCCAACGCCGCCAATAATCTGCTCTCAACTCAACTTAAGCATTGTGCTTAGCAGATCATCTCTGCCATGACTATTTTGGGATTTGAATTCATTATTTTTCTAGGAAGCGAATTTTATTCACAAAGCTTTGGATTTAACCTTTGATTTTTAGTGGTCTAAATAAAGTTATATTCCCTCTTTTGCTTTTGAATTTCATGAAAATTTGGCATTTCCAACTAGAAAGTACTACAAAATGCATTATCTTCTCCTTTTCCCCCTCCTATTAAAACACTAGCTGCTTCTATCTTCATTTGATGGTTGCAGTTACCATATCTCCGGCTTCCTTGTTTCAGTTTCCTTCTTATCATTGCTGCCTGTTTCAAATTCCTTACGCATCTAGTTTTGGCCATGTTTCACATCTGCAACTTTTTTTCATTAGTTCCGATTTCCTTTCGGGATGAAGAGATTGTTTTGGTCACCGTCTACTGCTAGAAGAAACTTTGTCAGCAAATCCAGAAGGAGGCAGCTTCTCTCCATAATTCCTCCCCAACAGGACTCCCACTACTCTGGGCAGCCTGTTGTGTTAATCACGCACTCAGCTCTGGAGGGTTTTCAAGCTTACTCGGGAGATACTGAGGGCGTGGAAGGTGTGTGCAGAGTAGGACATCCTTCTGGACAGAGCTGCTTCCATCAGCAGATACCCTCACTTGGATTTGGCCTCCCTGTTTTTGAAATCTTTTTGTTCTGTGGCTCTCCCCAGCAGCTTTCTGCTGACTCTCGTTGCCTCTGAAGTTACCTTTTCACACTTTAGACTGTTTCCCCCCCCACACTGAATTAATCTGAATTGTTGACTGAAAATCACTAATTAATTAAAATAGTATTTGAAACGGTTTCCTCAGGACTTGGATTCTAAGTCTGTCCCCTTTTTTAAAATGTCTTCTCCTTTTTTACTTTCTTGCCTGTCTTAACTAGTAAGTCTGCAGGGAAGGATTTAAGTGACTGTTTAAAAGCTGTCTCTGTTATGTAAATAAATACTATTTGTGCTGCTGTCATTATTCAGTGAGGCCATTAGTTGACTATTATATGATCAGGCAAGCGGCAATTAACTCTTTTAAGCATTGCTTATTTCTGATTTCATTTGACTTCAAAATAAGAACATCCATGCTGTTCCCAGTTTTGTGCAGTGATTGTTACATCAGTCAAGTTGCCTGCTCTGATAATAATTTAAATAGTTTTAAATTCAGGAAGAGATGAGAAACTCAAAGTCATTTTGCTTTACCATAATTCCAGAGCAGAATCATTAAAAGAAAAAAAGTCACCTTGTATTCTGTCTGAAGGAGTATCAGTGTAGTATTGATGTTGACTGCTATTACTGTGAAAATTTGAGTTGACTGTATTAAGAAATTGTTTTACCTTTTTCACAATAGTCAGAAACAAAAGAAAACACTAGTGACAATGAATTTGAGGAAACTGCCGACAAAAAGAAGAAGAAGAGGAGGAGGAAGAAGAAAGCCAAATCAAACAGTGGGATGGGGGAACCTACCAAAAGCATAGTATTTCAAGAACGTCCAAGAATTGAGGTACACTAGTTGATAGGGCTATGTGTACAGTGGTACCTCAGATAACAAATTTAATTCATTCTTTGAGGCAATTTGTTACCTGAAAAAATTTGTTATCCGAAACGCGGTTACCCATAGGAATGAATGGGAAACCAATTAATCCGTTTCAGAGCCTAGGAAAAAGACACAGACACCTGGTTTTTTGTTCAAAGTTTTATAAAGTGCACTTTAAAGGTACAGATGCGATGCAGCCAGGGATAACTCTTTTTTACCGATGCATGCTGGAAATTCGTTATCCAAGACAGCCCATAGGAAAATTCGTTATCTGAGGCAGCCCTATACCTAGAAATTGTGATTCTTTATCCGAGGCAGCCCATAGGGAAAATTCGCTATCTGAGGCAGCCCTATACCTGGAAATTGTGATTCATTATCCGAAAAATTCGTTATCATGGGCTTTCGTTTTCCGAGGTATTACTGTATACTGTTCTGAGAATTACATGTCAAATTGAATTAATATAATATTATGTTGAGTTCTATATTTTATACTATATTTTATTTTCTTATATATTGTTTATTTTTGTTCAATTGATATATTGTTCCTTTTGGGTTTGCCTTGCCCTCTTTGTTCACTGCCCGGAGTTCTTTCGGGAAGATGGGTGGTATAAAAATGAATAAATAAATAATAATAAATAAATATAAATTTAGGAGTCAGTGCTATGAGAGGAGACACTCTTCCCTCCATGTATGGACTGCAACAATAAAACTACACTTGCAAAAGGCTGATCTCATGAGGGGGGAGACTTGTAGTAATTGGAAAGTCCCCATTTCTCTGCTGTTTTTTTTCCTGAATCTGCAAACACTTCCATTATGTAGAGGCCAAGAGAGCAATAGGATAAGAGAATGAAGTACTTAATTACCATAAATTGACATTTTCAGACATGGCTGGAGTGACTGAAAAGCTTAAAATGATTTTTGGCAAACATCACATCCCTGTTCACTTCAAACCTACAAACACACTAAGGCAGAGACTTGTCCACCCAAAGGACCCAACACCAAAACACAAAAGGAGCAATATAGTATATGCGGCCCAATGCAGTGAGGAGTGTTTAGACCTTTGCATTGGAGAAACTAAACAGCCATTAAAAAGGAGGATGGCCCGACACAGGAGAGGCAACAGCTCAAGACCAGAGTCAGCAGTGTACCTCCATTTGAAGGGCAAAGGGCACTCATTCAGAAATGAGGATGTCAAATATGTTTAGATAGAGAAAATAGGTGGTTTGAGAGAGGGGTCAGAAAAGGCATTCATGTGTGTATTGAAAACCCTTCTCAACAGAGGGGGACTCAGGCACAATCTGCTACTTATCAAGCTGCCCTTTCATCAATCCCCAAACAAATTAGAAGCACTTCACACCTCCACCAGCAAGGGCACAGCTTAATGGCTATTGAGAAGAGTTGCCTAGGTGGGACTTTCACATACCCCTAATGTCCACCTAATGAGCCTATTGTTCACCTACGAGCCTATTCAGTGCATTGTCCAACTTATGAGCCAATTCAGACCAGGGTGATGTGAAATCAAAGTGAACTATAAATTGAAGGCTTCACCACTAATGTTCCTCAGACGGACAAAGCTTCTAGGGTGAGTAGCAAAACATTTCGATCTCACAAGAAAAGAAGTCCAGTTGCCATGACTGAACTTCCAGATGCTAATATGTGGTAAAAACTGTGCCCTCCCCAGAAGGACTAGCTTTTGGTGGAACATACTTAATTTTGAAACGTATTAACTATGAAAATAGTGTATAGCAGAGATACTCAGGGTTTGTCTCTTGAAAACACAAGCTTAAATATGAACTGCCTCCTTTTTTTGAGTGGGTCTGGCTTGTTCTGGAGCATTGGAACTATTATGATACTTCTGAATTGATCTGTGCTAACATGGAGCAAGAACAGGCCTATGATAATCCCTCTTTCAATTCCATTTAATTTGGGGGGAGAGATAACTCATAAAGTGTTCCTTTGAAATATGGGACTTGAAAGGAGTTAAGCAGTGGAATCATGCCCTTTCTTTGCTAAAATAAAATGAATAATAATTAATACTACTTAGAATTTTCACTCTGGCTTGTAGTCTGCAAATCAGTTCATAAGGTAATCTAGATATGGGGATGATTTTAAAAAATGGTAGTCCATTGTGACTCGTGATTTGTCAGGGCTGATGAATCGACAAATCAATGAATTTCTGGAGACAAACTGATTTGTCTCCCCCTTAAAATGCTTTGAAACGCCCCCTGGCATCTAGAAGCCCCAAATTTGCAGGGATCCTTTCTCTGCCTCTCTAGAAGTCCTGTAAGTTTGGTGAAGATTGGCGTTCAAACATCTGAGCTATGTAACCTCCAAAGAGGGTATCCCCAGAAAAGTACCCCAGGAACCTAAAGACACTAAGCGCGCAGAGAGATTTCTCCCAACTCTTCTTTACAATCCCTCTAAGTTTTGTGAAGGTCGGGTTTCAGATATCTGGGTTATACAGACACAAAGTGGGGGGCCCTAGGAAAGTGCCCTTTAGTAACTTGGTTTGGGAATCCCAAATTTCACTAAACTTGAAAGGATTGTAGAGAAGAGTCAGATGAAGGTTCTCTGGAACGTTTGGAGGCTCTATGTGCCTGAGGTGAACTCTCCTGGGGGAGGGCTGCTATTTGGGGATAGGTAATTCATACGTCAAAAACCTCATCTTCATAAAACATGAAACGTGATCAAGAGTCAGGAGATGCTTCACTCCCATTTTTGTGTGTCTAGTTGCCTTGGGGGCCATGTTTTAGCCCAACGAATTAATGAATTAAGCGTTACTAAAAATTCATCAATTTGTATTCATCGGTGGACCCCCATTTGTGATGAATACAAATTGACGAACTTTGATGAATCAGCCAAATTCATCATAATATGTGATTCATTTTTCATTTCGTTGCCATCTCTAATGTAGATGATTATTGGCATCCCTATATTGCAGATATAAAGGGAGAAGGGCTTACTATCTGTTTGGAATAGGGGTGGACCCACACGAACCCAGGTGGTGTTCAGAAGCCTCCGACATACAAACAGCCAATCTCTTACCTTGGTCTGTGCCCGCACAGAGCTGAGCTCCAACGAGAAAGCAGGCTGTGATGTCATCCTTGCTTCTCCGTGGTTCTGGCCAATCAGAAGCTATGCAGGGACAGGCATCATCCCGCCTCCCTGTCTGATTGGCCATCACCATGGAAAAGCAAAGATGACATTGCAGCCTGCTTCCTCATTGGAGTTTAACCCTGTGTGAGCCCAGACCAAGGCAAAAGATTGGCTGCTTGTGTGTCAGAGGCTTCCAAACATCACCTGGGCTCGCGTGGGTCGTTTCAGAACCGGTAGATTCCAAAACAAATTGCCAATCCCTAGTTAGGTACATTGGAGAGAGAAATTTTGAACATTAAAATGTATTTCCTAGAGCTCAGGATCTTTGCTAGTATTCTATGCCAGTGCTAAATTAACCTAAGAAGCTTCCCCACATACACACACACACCAAGTAGTTCAGAAGTGTGTTTTTCAGTAGCTTTTTGTTTTTTATAATGGAGAAACATGTAAAGTTTTAGAACGGATAAGATGCAAACAAATCACAAAAACCCAAATAATATACTGTTGATGGAGAGAGGAAGACCAGTAATAAGTGAGATGTGTATGTGCTGCATTGAGTACACTTAACTCTTTTTTTTAGAATTTAAGTAATTTTATTGGGTTTTTTGCGGGGGGACAAAGGGGGGAGGGGGAAGGGGAGGGGAGGGAATACACTATAAAAATTACATTAAGTATATCAAGCCAAAAATAACGGTTTAACATATTAACAAATCACCAAATAATATCACAATACTAATAAGTTTGTTACTTCTTGCCATCTTTTCCGGGAAATCTCATCGTAGTCTCCCTTTAGAAAACCGGAGAGTCTATAGATTTCAATACGTTCTCTTATCTTTTCGTGGAAGTTTCTCTCTGTTGGCACTTCTGGTTGTTTCCAAAATTTCGCATACAATATCCTTGCTGCAACTATTACATGATGAAGTACATATTTCTGGTCATATGAGATATTAATATCTACTATATTTAATAGAAAAAAATTCTGGTCTAAGCTCTAACTTAATCTTCAAATATCTTTCTAAAAATAATTTTACCATTATCCAATATGCCTTTGCCACTTTACATGTCCACCACATATGGTAAAAGGTACCACTGTCATGTTTACATTTCCAACATTTGGGTGAGCAATTATACATCTTAGATAAACGGTGGTGGTGGGGGGGGGAATGCCATCTATAAAACATCTTGTAACAATTTTCCTTAAAGGCTATAGATTTAAAGAGTTTAACAGTATTCCTCAAAGAGTCCCATTTGTTTAAATGAATAGAATAACCAAAATTTTCTGCCCATCTTATCATAGTATCTTTGACCAATGTATCACTCATTTTTTCATTTAACAAAATACTATAGAATTTACTGAGAAGCTTTGAATCGCCAGAAGACAGTATTTTGTCAAGTGGAGTGTCATTTGTCATAAATCCCCCCTCTTTAGTGAGATTTTTAAAGTGTGAGTATATTTGTTGGGAATACACTTAACTTAAGCTAGTGTTTCTCTCATTTATGTAGGATAATGAAGAATTTCCAGAATTAGCAGCTGCTGTTGATAAAAAGTGCAAGCCAGGGACTCCAAAACCTTGTTGGACCGTACCAGTTGCTAAGGATCAAGCCGAGGTAAGGATTTTTCCCTTTTTTTCACTTTTAAATGGCCCCTCCATTTCTTCCATTTCTGTTATTTTGTTGTGATTTCTTGTTGCTCTGATTATTTCCCATTTTCTGAAGCTTTTTCCGAAGTCTTAATGAAGATGCAGGGTATGGGGTGGGTGTGGGTGTAGTGACAGTATCACTCTCAAGGAATAAATAGACTTCAGAAATTAGATAAAAAGACAGCTCAGGTATAAATTTTGCATTGCGTTTTAAGTTTTGTGTGTGGTGCTGCAGTTACTCTATGATTTACATAGTTCATAGGATTTTGAATTCCTTAATACTACAGAAATTGGTTACCACAAAAGGAACAGATTTATTCAGTGAAGTACCCTCAATAAGCCACTTGGTGGAAGGCAAGGCATCCAGAAAAATATGTACTTTGGTGCCTGGGACATGAAATTAATACCCTCCAAAATATCATTGGTTCACCAGCTTATACGAATGTAGAATTACTAGTCACTGTTCTTTATCACAGCATAAAAACAGATTAGCAGATCTTAAAAACATAGGATGCTTATATGAGATGCTTATATGAGAGTAGCTCGCAGTTATGTATTTGTTTCTTAACAGCTGTTTCATGACAATTCCCTTATTTGCAAGGTAATAACAACAAAGGAGTCAGGCACTGAGCCTCCTGATGTTCATTTTCAGCCTGGATTGTCAACTCCCAAGGCTTCAGGAAGAAAAGCAGACAAGCAAGCGACACCTGCTCCAGTCGAAAAAAGGAAAACACAGGTAAAGACAACTTGTGTTATACTGGCTTGCTTTGGAAAAAAATAAATGCTTCTGAATTAATATGTCATGAGATGGGGTATGAGATCTACACAGGACAACTAATTTCTGTGCCTTTCACTTCTGGCAGGAACCTCCCAAGAGCAGTGGCAAGAAAAGTCAGATTCCTGTGCAGCTGGATTTGGGGGGCCTGCTGGCTGTTTTGGAACAAAAGCAACATGCAGAAAAGGCGAAGCAGTCCCCCAAGCCAGTGGTGCTTTCAGGTAAAGGCTCCTATCGTGTTTGTCTTGCTTGTTCATATCAAATGGGATGTTGTTACTGTTATTACATGCTGTCACTTTGGAGCTGACGTATAGTGACTCCAACAGAGCTTTCAAGGTAAGGAAGATGGTTTGAAAAACTAAAAAAGAATGTTGAAAACAAATATAAATATAAAGGAAAAAAGCCCTAACCTGCGCTCCCCTTGGAAATGTTCGTGGCTGTTGCAAGGGAGACCTCTATTCCTCTCTCCTCTCTCTCTCTGCTTTGGAGGCTATCTGAGATGGAAAGTTCTAGAGAATCACCCACAATCCAGCCGGAAGGGAGGGAGCCACCATTGGCTCGCTTGTGATCATGTGACCTGTTCCATTGCTTGTATATCAAGTCATTTCTTGTTGATCAAGACAAAATTTAGAAATATTAGCTTGTCCTGCAAAACAAACCAAGTTACTCTTAAACCCCAAGGTTTTACTGTTCTTAAAAACATAATGCACTTGTTAATGCTACTTACCTGTAGTGGTTGGGGAATCTGATATAGAGCAGTGGTGGTGAACCTTCGGCACTCCAGATGCTTTGGACCACAGTTCCCAAAATTCCAAGCCGGTATTGCCAATGTCAAAAGACTGTGGGAATTGTTGTCTAAAACCTCTGGAGTGCCGAAGGTTCGCCACCACTGATAGAGCATTATGGGTTTTTCATTGTTGCCAACCTGAGGATTACTGTTGCAATTTTGAAATAGATTCATATGGTGGGTACAGCTATTAAATTATGAAAGGGCTTGTGGATTTGCCTTTTATATGCGGTATCATGCAAGTTTCCCACAATAAGTCATGTAAATTCTGTTCATAGATCAGAAAGATAAATTGGGAAATGATATCTTCGTGACAAATCTGCCCCGATGAAAAATAAGAAATTTAAGTGACTGCTTAATGTATCCAAATTAAAAGGCTAAAGATCTGCTTTATTTATTTGGCTGCAGTAAGGCTGAGAATAAGCACCCTCTGAAAGAGCCACACAGAATGTGCATAGAGTGGGAAAATGTTAAAACATACTTGTTGTGTCTGAGATTTTACCAAGATGTATTTAACACTAATAACACAATGGCCAAAGTTCTGCTGTTTAACATAATAAATCGCAGTAGAGTAGCCATTGAATCAGCGGGGGGTTGGTGAATGAGCTCCTCCGTAAGTTCCATTGAATCAAATCAGCCATTTGAATCAGTGGAACCTATGGAGAAGTTGACTCACCAAATGTCCATTGTTTCAGTGGACGTATTGTGATATGATTTACTACACTAAGCAACAGGATTTTGGCTAATAATTAACATTTCAATTTATTTAAAATATTTCTATCCTGCCTTTCACTCCAAAGGAACTCAAGGTGAGCTCCTTAACTAATATTCAATTTGTTAATTACATTAGAACTACAGTAATACCTTGGTTAGCAAAAGCCTTGGTTAGTGATAAAATCGGATAACAAAATGAAATTTCTGGGAATGGGTATTCCTCGGTTTAAGGGGGGGGGGATTCAGGGCCCAGTTGAGCAGCGAGGAGTTTCACTCCCAGCCTCCTTTGGCGAGATCCCGGCGCTGATCAAGCCCATTCCCAATGGCAGCATCCCGCGCCTGGCCACTGACACCCCCCCCCCCGGAATCCTCCGTCATCCTTCGTCAGTGGCTCTGGATCTGGAGCGCTCGCAGCTGCCACAGCCGCTTTCTGTGAATCGCCCAGCCACCATCATTTCTGCTAGTAGTGGTCCAGCTGCTCCCAATCCTTCCACCACCGCCATTGCCACTTCTCCAGGACCTGGTTGGGTGACACCACTCACCCATTCCAGAAGCCCCACTTCAGTCCTGGGGATGCAGCTCCCAGAGGCCAGCAGTTTTCCATAGAAATGCATTGAAAATCAATTAATCTGTTCCTTTTAAAAACTTTTCTGGCCCCTGGAAAGGATCAATTGGTTTTCAATACATATATATGAGAAACTGCATTTCCATTAACCAAATTTACACACAACGAAATGGCCCGCAGAATGGATTACCTGTAATTTTCGTTAACGGAGGTACCACTGTAATTGTTCTGACTAAGGAATGTAGTAACTGGAGCAGGAATATTGTATATGTTTGAAATAGTGGGTTTATTGCAAAAGTTGGTGTATTGACAATAAAAATCAATGAAAACAAAGTTCAGTGAATAAACTAGACAAACTGTTCATGTGTTGCATTGGGAAAATAACGTCTTTCTAGGCTTTGTTATGACTTGAGCCTGGTATTATGGGTAAGAGTACTCCTGTCTTAAATATAACTTTCAGAAATAAGTATAGTTAATATCAAGGAGGCTTTCTTCCCGATGAAAATAAGAGATTTCATAACTAGGAGTGTCATCTCACAACAGATTTCTGTTTATTTTAGTTGGTGGTGCAGTAACATTGCCTTCAAAGGATTCCATGACAGTGACAAAAAGTCCACAGTTAAACCAAGGGAAGACTCCCCACAACCCTTTAGACTCCAGTTCCCCATTGGTCAAGAAGGGAAAGCAGAGAGAGGTCCCCAAAGTGAAGAAGCCAACATCACTCAAAAAGGTAATTGTTCCTCCAAACTTAAGGAAGTAAGTTTTGATAAACAGCAGTAGACCTTACACCGGATTTTGTCTTCCTACTCCTAGACATCAAATTTGTTCAATTCCAAGAAGTCTCTTCTGTCATTCAGCCAAATAAAGCATCTAATGATTATTCCATACTGTCTTGAGTGAAGCCATTCCGGTTTACAGTTCTGTATTTATGTGTGAAGTTCTTCCATTTGTTGTTGCCTTACAAACCCATTTATTTACACTGTGTAACAAATCCTGAGCGAGGGGGAGGCAAATCTGATTTGGAGTTAATCTGTTACTAAATGAGAATAGCCCAAAAGAGATTAGAAAGCTACTGTGCAATGATCAACACTAGATGAATGTTTTATCTATCTCAAAATAGTACTAGCAGTGGCCTATGAGCAGGCTTTCGGTTAGCAATTACAATGTGTCTTCCTCTTAAGAGAATCCTATCAATATAATAAGAGGTATTCCTTTTAAATAGGTTTAGGCGGAGACATAATTAGCCATTGGCCTGCTTATCTGAAATGTGTAGCAGGCACCCCTAGTTAACCTGACCAAAGGGTGTTTCAAAATTTTGCATTTTATGTGAACCAATTATTCTATAACACTGCATGGAAATTCAGAGATTAAGGAATATATATCAATTAAATTCAAACCCAGAACCTTTAAAGGATGGAAATGGCTTTGTCTGGGAAACTACATTGCATCCAAGTGTGTGTTTCCCCCCCCTCAAGATTATTTTGAAAGAGAGAGAACAGCGGAAAAAGCAACACCTTTTAGAACAGATGGCAACACCCAAGGATGATGATGCTGGTCTACAGAGTGCAGAATCCACTGCTGAGAATCTGACCCGGGAAGAAACCAGAGCAGGTACAGTCTGAATCAGAATGCTGTCTTTTCCCCCCTTTGAGCAAAGAGAAGTGCCTGGGAAACATCTATATTTGCTGTATCATCTGAGGCAAAATAAAATAATGCCTTCTTTTTAAACCTGTACAATTGTGTGTGTGTGTGTGTGTGTGTGTGTGTGTGTGTATATATATATATATATATATTTGTTTTCGTAGATTTTCACGGGTATAGGTATGCATGTTAGGGTGGATTCGGGTTTCTTCCCGTGTAGAAATCTGGTTGTTTTGGCGACGTTTCGACGAGGTCTCACTCGTCATCTTCAGGCTGGTGTTCTGGCTTCTTTCTTCTTGAAGCAAAGCGTGATCTCAGTTGAAGTCCTTCTATAAATACTGCTGGGGGTGTGTGGTTTGCTTGCTCTGTTGCTGATTGTAGGTTCGTTTGTTCTTTTGTGATCTGCTGTGTGGCTGAGGCGATCGTTAAGGGCTTAACTGCTGGTGGGTTAGATGGCTGTTTAGAGACATCCTGTGTGGGTGAGGTGCTGGATGTGTGTCTATTAGCCTTTTGTTTCTTAACGACCTTGGTGATGGGCGTTCTGGCAGCATCCTGGGCTTTGGTGGAGTGGGGTCCTGTGTCTTGTGAATTCTAACCCACCAGCAGTTAAGCCCTTAACGATCGCCTCAGCCACACAGCAGATCACAAAAGAACAAACGAACCTACAATCAGCAACAGAGCAAGCAAACCACACACCCCCAACAGTATTTATAGAAGGACTTCAACTGAGATCACGCTTTGCTTCAAGAAGAAAGAAGCCAGGACACCAGCCTTTTGGAATACTGAGGGGGAATTAAAGGCAAAGAAAAATGGCTTCATTTACTTCTCATTTCCCCTTTTCTGAACCTTGCTTAGTGCCCAGAAATTTCTACAGTTGTGGACAGATGATGGTTTCTCAGTGCAGGGAGAGAGTCTGGCACAGAACAGCACTTCAGTTTCTCTTCTAACAGGATGCTTAAAGATATTGGGATTTATTTGGAGGATGCTTTTCTGTATTACATCTTTCCTGCCTTTAGATGTCAGGATTGTGGGGTTGGAAAGTATCTGTGATTACTCTGTGCTAATGTGCTTGCGTTCATGACCGTTGAGATGAGAAGAGTTTTCTCTTGCGACTAGAATTCAACTTTTGCTTGAATGAATATTGTTTAAAAAAATAGACATTGAAATGGAAAAAGTTAAATGAGAAGTAATGTTGCCCTTTCCAGATGCACATTATTTGCCTGATCTATTTAATCTCACATAACTATTAATATTTACTGTTAAATGCAGGATAGAAGTCTTCACAGCAGTGCAATGAAGGTGTAGTTTCACTTTAAAAGTTGTCAAGTGCCATGTTTATTTAAGGCAGTTTTAACTTTGATTTTTGTCTCACTAGATCCTGATACTCGAGTCTCAGATATAAGTGTACACGTGTATTGGAGATTTGATATTCTCATCAGTTTAAAAAGTCTCTTCTTTTTACATCTAGAGCGTAGAGAAGATTCCCCTGCGGAGCCTCCCATCCTGAATGAAGTTAAATCAGAAGTAGACTTCAAATCTGCAGAATCAAGTGACTCAACAGGAGACTCCCTTGTTCCAACACAGCTAAATTCCAATCTTCCCAAAATCCACAGCCGGAGGTTTCGGGAGTAAGTATGTTTGTGTCAGTCGTGCCAGACAAATGTGTCGTTCCAGGTGTTGTTGACTCAGACCCTTTTGAAATGGGATGCCTCATATGAAGTATTGAAACAGGCTGAACACATCTGCGGTTGCTTTCTCACATTAACTGAAAAACGTGGGGTGGCATACATTGTTGAGACACAACTTCAGGATGAAGTGGTGGAATTCGCTTCTCTGTGTTAAATTAAAGGTGCAGATTGACGTTAACTACCCAGAAAGGAAGATGGGGAGGGAGGAAGTGGGGAAACAGGACCCTTTTTTCACTCTATTCCTCATACACTCCAAAAAGCTGTTCTAGAGGGCCAAGAAACCATTTGAGGCTAGTTTTCAGAAGGATATAGGAGAAAAATAAAGGAAGTTCTATTGATGTTGGCACTGCAATGTCACTGCTATGTTAGACTTGAATTAAGATTTTCAGACTTTTAATCTTTCTAAAAGGGACTAGTTCAATTCAGTAGTTCTTAAAATACATAAATTATAACAGTAACTAAAGTTTCCAATAAAACTCATTTTTCTTCACATTGATGCTATGGAGAGTTACACTTAATATTTATCTAGTGAGTTTGGATATTCAAAGCACTTCATGTGCATTACAGTGTTGTAGCCCTTACTACAGCTTGTAATACTGAGTATTGTTTCCATGGTAAAGGTGAGGACCGTACTTGCCGTGGATCTTTTTCCAAGGAGAACAGTGGGGTAAAAATACTCTAAAATAAATAAATAAATTGAGCAGTGTTTGTTAGGTCATTTCGGGATAGAAACAATGTACAAACTGCTAGATCCATGTTCTAACCCCACTGCCTTGCACTAGTTTTATATTGCTGATTTATTTATCACAACAGACAACCAGTTTCTGGAAATGAGACAAATGAAAGGAAAGGAAAGCAAATGCAGGAACAGGTGATACCTTTATTAGGCCACGGGGGGGGGGGACCCTAACTCTTAAAGAGTTGGATGATAAATCCCAAACTACTGGCTGAGGAGGAGTTTGAAACCATGCCTTCCTCCCACCCTTTGTGGACCTCATCTACAGTATTTCCATCGAAAAAGGTCATCCCTCACTAGCAGCAACTATGAGCCTTTTTTGAACTACCCCACAAGTCCATGGTGCGCAGGTTGAAGAAGGCTAGCTGATTGTTGTTTGTTTGAATTTTTTGTGTGTGGTCTAATAGAGATATCACCTGTTCCTGCATTTACAGTATTTTCTGTGTATAAGACTATATATTTTTTCTTAAAATGTTAGACTAAAAATTGAGGGTCGTCTTATACACAGAGATAAGCTGAGGAGAGAACCAAGTGGTTGTCAAAATCTAATTTTGGGTTGGAAAAGTAGAGGTTGTCTTATACCAGGGGGGGGGGGGTGTCTTATAGACAGGGAAAATGCGATATATTGGTTTGGAGACCACACAGTCTTTTCTTGATTTTTTTGTGAAAGGAAAGCAGAGAACTATCTTAAGAAATCTGCTCTTTTCAAGTATAGACCCAAAGAAGGTTGGATGTTTCAACAGGGAGTAGATTGTCACTTTCACTTGCATATTGGGAGATAGAGAGCGATTATCTTGTGAGATGTGTGTCCATCTGCGAAGAACAAGTTGGCATGCTAAAATATGGCACGCGGTGTGTTAAAATATGGACCTAGATTATTGTTTGGCATCTTTTCTGCATATTTCCCATCTTTTGTCTCACCAGATGTAATTTGGCTGAGAATGTAAGCTGCAAACCCATAGCTCCTGGGTTGTGTTTGTACACTCTATATAAAGGCCTTTGTTTTTTTTGCAAATCCAGTATATGTTGTAAAAATCAAGTAATATGTTTCACCATAAAACATGGATTTCAAAAAGAATCTATAATTATCTAAATTAGTGTTTTCCCCCCTCCAGTAATTCAAAATCATGATAATTCCTCAATTTTAGGCACATAGATAGCTGCATTTGAGGAATAATAGGGATGCAGACTGCTATTCTTCATTTTCTCTCAATGGAGGCAATTTATTGTGATGTGGGTTGTCTTTGGCAGAACTGTGTGCCTCCTGCTTGAGGGTTGTTTCATGTCTTCGTGCCTCTTTTTAAAATATTCCTATTGTTTTGAGGAGCAACTGAGTTCGTGTATATGAAGAGGCATTTTCAGTGTGTGGTCTGTACCTTTCCCTGGCCTCTTTTGCAACTACAGTGGTACCTTGTATAAAGGAATTAATTCGTTCCAAATGAAATTATGTTAAGCAAATTTTCCTTTATACATATTCCCATAGGAATGCATTGAAAACAGAGTGATCCCATTTTTATGTTGTACGGATTCTCCCCATAGGCAATTATGTTAAGCAAATTTCCCTTATCTCTGGAATTTTTTATGTTGTGCAAATTTTATGTTATACAAGCTGTTTGTTATACAAGAGTCCACTGTAAATGAAATTCCATCTGAATCATTTAAATCTTCACACATTTTCAATTTGAACACACTTTTGGAGAGTATTTTTGTCCCAGCTTTGACTTGCAAGTAAGTGGTGTATTTCTAAAACTAGAAACACGAAACATTTTGATTTGTTCTGGACATGGTCTGCCAGTTTTGCTTGTATTCTTGAATGGAGTGGGCGTAAATAGAAAGGAAGAACAAATAGGGCCTTTTTCATAATACTGAAACAATTGGTTCTTTCTTTAGTTACTGTACCCAAGTACTTAGTAAAGAAGTTGACAGCTGCGTAACAGATCTCTTGAAAGAGCTGGTGCGCTTCCAAGACCGCCTATATCAGAAAGACCCTGTGAAGGCCAAGATGAAACGCAGGCTTGTTATGGGACTCCGAGAAGTGTTGAAACACTTGAAACTGAAAAAGTTGAAATGTGTCATCATTTCCCCAAACTGTGAAAAAATCCAGTCAAAAGGTAAGTCTTTGTATTGAAAAGGCATTTGGCTAAAATAAACAAAGATCGAAATTATGAGGTTGAGCTGTAGAGAGGGATGGATAATAAGTACCTTAATACAGATGCCACTTTCTTGCCATAGATGCCGAGTGCAGAGAATTACTTTTGTTACCAGAATCCATTGACAGGGCCAGTCTTATGGATTTGTTCTCCTCCCCTCACCCCTTTTGTTTTACTCCAGGTGGGTTGGACGAAACTCTGCATCTCATCATCGACTATGCTTGTGAACAGAATATACCCTTTGTTTTTGCTCTCAATCGCAAAGCTCTAGGACGGTGTTTGAACAAAGCAGTGCCTGTCAGTGTGGTGGGAATTTTCAGCTATGATGGGGCTCAGGTGAGTCGTACCAAAGCTGCCATTTACCCTTTCCTCTAAAGATGGAATTTGGATTTAAATGTTTTAAAAGGATCAATTAATGGTGGAAACTTTTCAGAGATTAATAAAACTTCATTGTCTGTGACTCCTATATTTCTGAACGGATTCTTTTTGGAAGGGCTGAGGATGACTAATTATCCCCTCCGTATTTCTCTCACATCCATGTGCTCATTCAATTCTGCACTTAGAAGTCTTTGGGCCCAAGACGAAGTATCGGGCCCTGTGTCTCAAGTCTGAGTTTGTCTTTGGTGCTGAGCCCCAAGTGTCACGTCCGAGTCTCAGCTTGTTTGTTGCTTCCTTCCACTGAGGCTTGGGACTCAGTACTGGGACCCTGGAAGCCAGACAAGCCCATGCAGGTGCACAAAGACAGCTGGTTGACTTTCCTTACTGGAGCCGCCCCCTGCCTCTGTGCATGCTCTGGCCTCTCAGCTGGGCAGCGGGTTCGTAGGCAGAGGCCACAGCCAGCTCCTGGAAAGGAAACCCAGCCTGCTACTCATGAGGATGATGGTGGCAGGAGCAGGCAGGGGCTCAGCAATGCAACTTGGACATAGTTCGGAGTCGAGTTGGAATATTTTTTTTTAAAGACCTGAGTCGAGTTGACTCACAGGTGTGACTTAAGTTGCAACTTTGCAAGTCCCCATTCCTGAGGAATCTTTACGTACCTACCTGTGCGACATAGAAATGGAGAGTTAGAACTCAGTTCGATCTGGTCCAAAATCTTCAGGACAGATAAAAGTAAACCACTTAAGAGCTCTCAGCTTACTTAGTTTGGATATTATGTTTCCAGAATTCAGACTAATTCTCAATTGCATTTTTTAACAGTTCATGCTTGTAATGCCTGCTGTTGCATATCTCTGTTGGTTGAATGCCTCCCATTCCAGCCCTGCACCGACACTCAGCAGTGGTGGGGCCTGCTTGACACAGCAGCATTATTTTTGCTCTTCGCTGTCAACTTCCCAAGAAGCTAGTTTCTGTTTGGCACATTGGTCTTCCTGATCTACACATAGTTAGTGAATGACTGATTCGCAACTACTGTTCGCCCCAGTATACCATTATATTTCTCTGTTTGGCTACCTCCACATTTAGAAATTCCAGTATGAACCAGCCTTTTACTTAGGGGTTAACCACTGCAGATTTTATAATAACACCTTATGTGTTTCAAGCCTCTGCAATCACAGGTATGTCTGCATCTGATTTACATCAGATTTTAAAAACAAGCATCATAGTTTGAACATTACATTTCTTGATATGTTGCACACTTTCCAGTATGCAGAAAAAGCAGATTAACTTCTTGTATACTTTGCCATTTTATAAGTGTTTTCATTTCCTGGTCTCATGTTGAGATTTTTCTTCCCTGGAGTGGATTTGATTTAAATCAAATTTATTTAAATCATCTTTTAAATTGCCACCCAGACTGCAGTATGAACCACCATCACCTTGAGTGCACTATTTGCAGTATGTTTGATAAAGAATCTTCACCGCTAATAGAAGACCCATACGATGCATTTTTGAAAAGTGATTTATCTTGAAAAACTTAGATTTGTAACCAACATTCCCTCTAATTTGTGCTTGTGCTATGTAGGACTCTGCCCCCTCCCTGCACATAGGTGAACTAAATGAGCAGCAACATTGATTGGGTTGCACAGGATTGATGTGCTCACACAGCTTAGAGGGAACATTGTTTGCAGCTGTACCAAAGAAGTAAATACTTGAATTGGCCAAGGTCATTGAAGCAGATAGCTGGAAATGTGCTCTAGTTTAACAACTAAACATGAATATTTGGAAGAGCTACTATCCACAGAAATGGGCATCATTTTTAAGTGAAAAGAATAGTATTGTTGATCTTGTTCCTTCACCACCAGAACATAATAATTAATGTTTTTTTTTAAATAAAAATTAAATCAAACATTTAAGATTCTGTTCAAATATTTTAAGATCAGGTTTATAATTTGTAACTAAACTGACCCAACAGGAGTGTATATCATGGAAGAAAACTGATGAAATCAATCCCAGAAATTTCATTAGACTTTCACAAAATCCCAACATTGGCTAAAATCTTGTTGCTTAATTTAGTAAATTGAATTTAGATAGGTCCATTGAAACAATGCTGATTTTAGCAAGTCAACTCCTCCATAAGTTCATTTAGTGTAAATGAGTCTACTCCCTTCAAGATAAGCCAGTGCATACTAATTTAGAACAAGTGAACTTACAGAGGAATTGACTCATCAAATCCTTCTTCATTAAAAACATGTACTCTAGTCCAATTTGTTGCACTAAGCAACATAATTTTGGCCATTATACTCCAGAACTAAAATAACATCTGTCCGAGCTGGAAAATACATTTGAGAATTCTCATACCAAAGCAATGCAAAGCAAAGAAAGCAGGGTCTGAAAAACTGCAAGGAGCCATTACTTAGCATGCAGAGCTTTGGAACTGAGAAACAAGAGTGCTGCGCTGTTCACCATATACGCTATACCCAGCTGTTGCGCAATCAGCTTAAATCAGAATATATGAAGTGTTTGGGACTGACCAGTGACCTTCAATATTCAGTTGGTGGATTCATTTCCTGTCAAGTTTGGAGACTTGGGCTGGAAAGTTGGCTAAACTGCTGTTATTGTTTCTTAATTGTCATGCCCTAGGACTATTTTCACAAAATGGTGGAATTGACAGTGGAAGCGAGACTGGCCTATAAGGAGATGATTGCAGCTTTGGAGAGAGATTCAGCAGAAGGAAAAGATGGAAGTGCCGGTGCAGACTTAAAAACCAACCCCGGGGAGAAGAGCCAGCCAGATACAAGAGAAGTGCCCCTTCCAGAGTCCGAGGAGGACGTCCCAGATTACAGTGAGTTTGCAGGATTGGAAACGTTGATGTTTCTGAGCTTCAGAGATCTATTGCTTGAAGTGTTGGCCACTTAAGAGGATGTTGGTTTGTGTGAAGCATGTTAGTCTCAATGGGACCTTCGGGATGAGTGAACTCTCTTCTTCCTTTCCTGTAGTACAGGCATGTCCAAACTTCGGCCCTCCAGATGTTTGGGACCACAATTCCCAGAAATCTAAGCTTAGATTGCCAATGGCAAAGGACTGTGGGAGTTGTTGTCCAAAACATCTGGAGGGCCGAAGTTTGGACAGGTCTGCTGTAGTAGAATGGGTGGAATGATCATTTGCAATTTCTGTCATTGTTTATACAGTGTTTAATTGGTACTTCAGCATTTAAACTTCATTTTAAATATTTTTCGATTGCCCATCAATTTATGCTACTTTCCCCCTGGAGGGCAGTGAATACTATCAGACTAATATGTTCCCATTTTTAACTTAATATAGTTGTATGTTTTTAGTGAATTTATTTCAATTGGTTTTGTACTTTAATCATTTTTAATGTATATAATGTATAGTGTATTCAATCCCATTTTTAATATTGTGAGCCCTCTGGATTCCCTTTATTGTGAGAAAGGCAGCTTAAATAAGACAAATGAATAAATTAGTCCTTGACTGGCTAGGAGAGGTGTGTTCTTTTGTGTTTTTGAACCATCCGGCTGGGGAAGGCTTGGAGAATCTGAGGCTTGTAATCTAAAAGGACAAAGAACACACCCCTCATGGTTAGTCGTTAGAAGGACTTCAGTGCTTGATGAATCTGTCGCAAGGGTTGAGGGGGAGGTACAGGGATTGTTTTCCAAATTGTGGTTCGTTTCAAGACTGTAATATGAGAATCAATATGACCAATAGATAGTTTGTTTCAAGACTATAGTATGAAAATAAGATAATCTTCAATGTGCCCTTAAATTTTCATCCCCACTGAGTGAGGCTGTCTTCCGTGGGCGTGAGCAACACACCCCCCACCCCCAATGTATTCAGTCATAACCAGAATAAAAATTGTTGTGATGGGCATCCGGGGATGGGAAAACCCTCTTTGAGGGCACCAGGTCATGCACGTCCACACACTTTAGAGGGAAACTGGATTGTATTCTCACCTCTTATTTATATATGGTTTGTAAACGATACAACCCGTGTTTGGTTTTGTATTTCCGCGTCTGAGAGAATATGTAACTCACACATTGTTCTTTCTAGTTAAAATCTGGAAGAGAAAGCTTGAAGAGGAGTATAAACCTTACATGCTGGAGCTGGAAAAACAGTTAACTACTGAAATGTTGCCCGCGGATTTTGAAGAACCTCAGTAAATCAAGACTACCTTCTTTGGTCTTGCTGAATTTCCTCTGTGTGTGTGTGTATATATATATATATATATATATAAGTGTATATATAGATATAGATATGTAAATACTAAATTATCTAGAACTAATTATCCGGGGGGAAAGGGTTTATAATAAGCAATTTAAAACTGACGTCTGATTGTATGTAACAAATATATTGGAACATGCCACTCTGGAGTGTTCCCCAAGAGCTCTGTCTATTTGCCTACGTGCTAGAAATTCAGCTGCATTACATCCGAGGATTTGTCTGGAGACGGCCATTGTGGTTTATTCACCCTTGGCAGTGGCTTACCTTCTTGAGGTCTTTTATTTTAGCCACCTACATCAAGCGTCCTTTGATTGCATACTGATAACTCCATGCAAGCAAACTCATCATATTTGCAAATGTTTCTTCTCCAGAGGTTTGATGTATTGGATATGTTGAATATGAATTGTTTCCACTGAGGGACCAACGCAGAGCTTCCAACTCACCGAAGCCCTCACTAGTTCCTGTCGTTATAACGGAGTAGGTGACATGTTGTTTGTAGCAACCTTTACAATACATGACCGTTGTGTTAAAGAAATTATTGAATAAGTAATCAGCCAATTTGAAAAATGGTTCTTGGCCCTGCTGAGATCACCCCTCCCAGTTTATAGCAGAGAGGTACATGACACAGGAGTGGATTTGTCCAAGGGATTGGATGCATGCATAGAAATGTTGGTTGCAGAGGAAAAGAAGAGGCACACATGACCACTTTCATAAATGTGGCTTATGCTTTCCATTTGTTTTGCTTATAGAAAACCCTGCGTCTGTGTCCTCATATATATTCTTTCCTTAGCTATATCTAATATTTTGGCTACTTGCATTTTAAATGGCTGTGTCTAGTGTGGAAAGGTTGTGGCTCCAGTTAATAGACCTAATCATCAAGCTGGATAGAAGTACTCCCACACAGTCTGGACGGTGACAAATCCTTGTTCTGGCTTTACCTAGAACTTTTAATAAGATTATGTGTAAAAATGAGAAGAAATGCAAACTCTAAACAGTAAAGCCACATTGGCCAGTGTTTCACTGTGAACATCTACTACAAACGTGAGAAATATCAGTTGGCAGTCAGCTATTGTGGGCAAGCTTGATCAAACATCATGGGAGGGCTTGGGCCAAGGTTGGCAAACCACTCCAGTATTCCTGCCAAGAATACTCCGTGGACATGGAGTCACGAAGAGTCAATCACGACTGTAACGACCCAACACACACACATTCTCTCAGCTGGTTATAAAGATTAATTTTCAGTTGCTCCTTAGATATTCACAGGAAGGGAAGATTGGGACTCCCGCAATATGCTGATTTTTCCTTGTGTGTACTCCCATCAGTTTCCTAGCTGCAGTTATAGAAAGTGGTCAGACAGCAATAACAAGCTATTATGAAAAGAGGCCAGCGATGCAAGAGGAAAAATATCAGTAACATGACAAAAAGATGGCTTTTAGTGCAATTTTAAAATATTTGTTGTGCATCACTACATTTTACTTTAGCAGAGAGAAACTTGTGGAATGTTCCTATGGTATTTGATATAAAATGTTCTGTTTCTGTATAACTGAAATGACCTCAGATGAACTTGAGAGGAAGTAAGGAGCAAATGTTGGCCCGAGCTATCCTCAAAGCCTTCATTGCAACAGGAGGTCTAATTTCAGCCCGGAGCACCAACTGTTGTGGGGGAGTTTGGCACCCATCTCCCCCCAGTGTGCTCAGCTGTTCATGTCCTTGCTGAGGAGATGTGTCATTGATGATGTCTGATAACCCTGAAACAAGGCTCTTGGTTTGTTTGTTAGTGGTCGTGGTGGTGGGAAATCAGTCAGTCAAGAACGTTATTGTTTATGGCCAGTTCCTTTGTAAACAACCTGACCCTGGGTATGTTTTCCCCTTCTTTCTTCCTCCCAGCAGTCGTAAGTTGTAAGATCTCAATACTATATTACTCTATGTCCCCAACTTGCTCCCGCTATCATTGAACTAAATTTTCCTCAAAAGAATGCTAACCAGATTTGGGGAGCTCTCTAAGATCTAACTATTGCAGTATATTTTTGTGTATATGACTATATTTTTGTCTAAAATTGCTAGTATAAAAATTAAGGTCAGTCTTATACATGGGAGGTAAGCCAAGGAGAGAACTACATGGTTGTGAAACTGTAATTCTGGGTTGGAAAAGGGGGGGGGGCATCTTATAGATTGGAAAAAATACGGTAACTATTAATTATTCCAAAACAACAATTATGGGTTTTGGGAATGGTCCTCCCCCCCAAAAAAGTGCAACTGGTCATTAAGTGGACATGTTCTGGAGCGGGTACATTCATTCAAATATCTGGGCCTACATTTTAGTGAGAAATTGTCCTGGATGCAACATCTAAATGCCACTGCCATATTGAATGTGTGGTCAATTGGGCAACTAAAAAAATTTTTTTTTAATGCTAGATGTAGGCAGCTAAAAAAAACTGTCCTTAAGTTTTTTTGTCACAAAAATTTGGGCTCAAATGCTCTATAGGTAGAAATATAGGGAGAGGATCCAAGCCCATTTTGAAAACCATGCTGAATGAATTAATGAGGTCAATCTTGGGGTTTCTTCCTGGGATCCCCTCAACTCATCTTACAGCAGAGTTGAGTCTTCCTTCAGCTGCTGCCAGAATGGATGGTCTAGTGGTGGCCCAGATTAAATGGTTTGGAGGATCAATTACTGACTAAGTGCTGTTGGCTGCTGGTGGTGGGGAATCTCTAACAGAAAAGAGATTGTTTTCATGTCTTGTAATATCAGAGACAAAAATAACTTCTTTTGCTTATTTAATATCCTGTGTGTCTTTTTTAAAAGGGCGGGAGTGTTCAATACACGGTGCCTCAGCTGTTCTTGTAGTTCATTTAACACTGGAGTGTTTTCTGTTGTCATGAATTTACCAGGTGATGTTTGCCTTTCTTCGACCACAATGTTTCTTTCACCTAAGTGTTAACTGAGAGTACAGACTTGATGACGGGTACATTTTCCTCTATGAATCACACAGCAGCCCTATAAAATCGTACAATTTGGTGACCATGCACTATAAGGTATTTTGGTGTCAGCGTTTTGCTAAATTCTTTAGGACCTCTCTCTTCCTTTGACCCTTGATTTATTGAAATCCAGAAGCGTGTATGCTTTCATTCATCAGAGACAGGAATAGCCATTGGTCCCAGCATGCCAAGTCCATATCAAAATAAATGAACAGATTGTAGACTCTTTACAGAAGATACACTAGAAACACATTTCACTGTGGTTTGGTAGCATATTACTAAAAGCCACTTAGTCCACCTTTTCAAGCTATAGCAAGCCTGATATTTAGCTAATCGTCTTTGTGGTTAGCAACAATGTGGCCTTGCTTGCCAAAACCTGCTGGGGAAGCTATTTTTCCTCAGATCAGCTTATGCTTTTGAAAGTGAGATTCTCCTCAATAAGGCAAGCAGTGAGAAATGGGAAGCTTCTATTGTTTGACTAAGGAGGCAGTATATATTGGTAGTGCAAAGACAGCAATCAGTTACAGTGGTACCTCAACTTACGGATTTAATCCATTCTGAATGCCTGCTCTTAAGTCGAACTACTCTTAAGTTGGGGCACTTATGTAAAAAATAAAAAATAAGTTTTAAAAAGAAAAAAAATGTATATCAAGCAGACCATACCTAAAATTTGTAAGGCGGCAGTTAAAACGCCAACAGTTTCCCGCTCTTAAGTCGAATTACTCTTAAGTCGAGCTGCTCTTTAGTCGGGGTACTACTGTACATGAGAAGTGTGAAGTACTCTACTGTGATGCATCTTAGTCTTATAGAAGTCTTTGGCTTTCTAAACAAGCCGTTTAATGTAACACTGTTTTTTTTCCTGACTCCATCTCCACTACATTGACCTAGTGACATGATAAATCATCATAATCACATGAGAAAGCAAATCCTGAATGTTCACTTTTGAGTTATGAGTTGATGAATTTATTTATGGTGGTGGCTGTATTCCAGGAAGATCATATATTTATACTCAGATACACACAGAATTGCTGTGCTACAGTTTCTGCTTCACTAGATCTTATGTCAGACTTTTAGGTATACAGTAGGACCGCCGTATCCGCAGGGCATTAGTTCTGGGATTCCCCACAGATAGTGAAACCCATGGAAAAGAGCAAATGCTTTTATCAGAGGATAACAGTGGTGACACGAGTGGTGGGGTGCCGTGCCGGGGCGGTCTGTTTCCAAGCTCGATGGCCGGCAGGGAGAAAAAAGAACGAAAACTTGTCAGTGCCACCCAGCCACCATCCTCGCAGCTGCTGGCGGCCAGCCATCTTCCAGAAGAGTGCTGGGGGGGGTGACTTAAGAGGACCCGCCTGGCAAACCGGCCTTTGAACTTCCGGGAAGTTTGTTCAACACTTCCAGTCTCTCGCCTGGGACGCAGGCAGGAAGTTCAAAGGCCAGCTGGCCAGGCAGGTCCTCTTAAGTCCCCACCCCATCCCTCTGGAAGGTGGCTGGCCAGCATCAGCGGCAGTAAGTTTTCTTTCTTTTTTAACCTCCTGACCACCGCTCGGACCACCCCTGCTCCCGCTGATCACCAACGAGAGATAACTGAATCTGTGGTTGGTGAATCAGCAGATGCAAGGGTTGTACTGTACTGTAAAAAAGCAGTTTGGGTTTGGCGGGAGGTGTTTCATAGGGCAACAAGCAAAGTTTAGCAAAATCTGGCATGCTTGTAGCAAAAGGCAATGAACCTAGAGTGTGTGCATCCTGGGAAATCTTGATATTTTCAGGCTAAGGAAGATCTTATAAACAGATTGTGTATTTTCAGTCATGTTAATGTGTTTTGGTTTGTATCTCTTTGCACATTTTAGTCTTACACAAAACTCTTATTATAGCAGAATAAACACTAGCTAGCTGACCAGATGTTAGACTAATTCAGTGAAGCACTTCTTGACAAATCATTTCTTGAAAAACTCAGCTATTTGAGAGTCATTTGTTTCAAAAAGGGCTGGCCTCGTCACTTCTTAGAGGTAACAAATCCCTTGGCAACGAATTGTAATAAATGCAGCCAATGGTGCAATTTGTCCCACTTAATCATGATCTAAGAGTACACTTACCAGTGTAGATTTGTTTGACAGAGAAAGGATGTAGCTTGTGTGCATGCTGCTTGGAACCATCAGGCAAACTAACAATGCAGACCTCATAATGCCCATTCTTTTCCGCCCCTCTCTTCCAATGGTAAACACTGCAAGCAACACTTTGGAATATATTGTTCATGTGAGCTTGGCACGGCAACAGTCAGAACAGTATTTTTCATAGCCATGTGGAGAGTGTGTTCTGCTGCCGGTTTTGCACATGTTCTCTGATTACAGTGCTATGAAGGAAACGTGATGCCATCTTTTTTACATGTAATATTACATTTCAGAGTTCCCCATCTGTCTGAGCCATTGCATCGTGCTTCTCATACAATGTCCTCCTTGTTGCAGCTTTCCTGCAGAAAGATGAATCATTAAGAAAATGATTTAATCTTGATGACCAAATTACTCCATATTCAGCTTCACTTGGCTTTCAATGAAGTCACTGGATCATTACTTTTCACACATAAGCAAGAATTTACACGGTGTACTTAATTTGCACTGTACAGGGAAGATTAATAGCATGTGATAGACGCTCCCATCTGGCAACACTTGAGTAACATTGCTCATAAGAAACCAGGGAGTGTGTGCGCTATATTTCTCTCACTGTTTCATGCAAAGCAGTAGTTTTACAGTAAACCCAAAGGAACATTTAAATACGTTGCCTTCTTATGCAATAATCTTCAGTGAACTTCTGTGAGAAGAATATATTTTCATCTTAAGGCATCTTGTCAAAAGTAGGGCAGTACAGATCAGAAGTAATATGAAATGTAAGCAGTCTATGTGTAATTACTTTATTTGGAATTGACAATTTTGTGAGAAAGCTGAGGTGTCCTTACTACATGATGGCAGATGGCTGCTACAGTGACTTTCCTGGAGCTCTATTGGTGCTCTTTTTGTTCACAAACCAGGCCTTGAAAAGCAAAGTGGAAAAGACTGGTGGGCTGTGTCTGGATTGACTGGATCTGGTACTGGAACATCTTGGATACAGAATGAGCATCCAATTTCAACTAACAAAAGCAGGTGTGGAAATAGAAAACAGCTCAGGGGCCATGGCTCAAACATTACCAGTGGCAACATTGATTGCTAGTAATGATAGGTGACTGAGCAGATCGATTATGGTCCATTAGTGTGATAAAGTAGTATTGTAGCTGAATAGTGTTAAAATGCCAGTTGTCCATTCAGTGTAACAGACATACTGTAGGATCACATTTCCTGTTTCCTGGACTTTTCCAACTGAACAAAAAGGACTTTTTTAATGTGGCTCTGTCTTGTGACACCTACCCATGTCTTCTTCCAGTTTGTCATCAGTTTGTCATGCTCACTAATAATACTTTTCCAACTAGCAAAGCCTCTTGACCAGCTGTCCTGATTATTACTACCTGAAAACAAGTAAGCAGAGGAAGAAAAAGTTGTCTGAGCAGTTAGCCTTCAAATACTTTAAAATACGTACTGTATTTTTATGTCCATAAGATACTGCCATGTACAAGACACCCCCCCCCCCCAGTTTTTGAACCCAAAATGAACAAATCCTGCTAGAAAGGAAGGGGGCGGGGGGAGGAGAATCCAAACTGATGCCAGTCAACTGACCCACTGAGGTTTCCCTTTTTGGCAGTTCATTCACTGTGTCAGTTTGGATTCTTCTACACACACACACACACTGGGGGGCGGGGGGATTGAGAGTTGACCATCCCATTAAGAAGTACCTTTCCCACTGAAAAGACCACTCTGATTTCTACAAAAGAAAAGTGAAGAGACATTTTGGAAAGGCAGAGGGCAGTGAGCACTGCTGGAAGAGAAGAGAAATTGGCGTATTTATGTGTGGAGGAGAACCCAAACTGACAGCAGTGAAACCCCAGTGGGGCAGGGACTCTGCTCAGATCATTCACTGCCATCAGTTTGTATCCCCCCCCATTTCCCTTACTTTCTGGTAGCGTTTTCACTGCCCTCCACCTTTCATATAACACCTTTCTGCTTTGTTTTTTGTTTGTTTTTGCGGAAATTGGAGCCATCTTTTCAGCGGGGAAAGGTTTACTTAGTCTATAAGACCCCCAATTTTTAGACTAACGAGCCTAGAAAAAATTGATGGGAAAATATATTTCAAAGTAAATTAGTTGCCTTCTGATAATTTGCCCCTTTTTGCTCCTAAACTTAAGAATTTAATACCAAGAGTGGAAATAAGCATGAGGATTTTATTCAATATTTCAGCAATTTGGCCCTCCCCCCAAAATGCAATCTATTCTGCCATTTGGAAACCTTACAAAGATTAATGGAAGCTGCACATAAAAAGTGCAATACTGGCATGTACATTAAGATACTAACATTTAAAACTATTAGTATTCTCAGCTCAGTACCTCTGTGAATCCCCCTCAAACTGCTAAAACTAGGTAGGGAAGTGCAGCTTAATGAGTCTGCTTTCTCCCCCCTCTGATTGTATGCAGCCAAGCAAGCGATGCATGGAGTTCAGTTTCCAAATATGAAGACTGTCAGTGTGTGCTGTTACCTTCAACAGAGATGTATGATGTAGACATTTTGTTTCCAGCTTTTGAGCTCACTAGGCAGCAGTATTGGGAATCTTGCACTACAGCATCTTTTATCCAGGTTAAAACATGTACTCTCCCATCAGCAAGGACATGTGTCTGCTCACTCACGCATGTTTCAATTTTCTGCCCATTCTTTTCCCATACAAAATGTGCATCTTGGGGCCCTAAGGAAATGAAACTTGAATAGTGAACGGTGACAAATCAATACAAAGATACCTCCTGAAATTCTTTTGAAAGCATGAAAACTGGTTTTTAATGGACTGCAACTCCCATCAGCCTCTGAGAGTTCAAGGGGAGGGACTATTTATTTATTTATTTATTTATTTATTTATTTATTTATTTGACTTATATACTACACCATCTGGCATAAAAGCCACTCGGGGCAGTTTACAGAATATTAAGGTAAACAATGAAACATAATAACATAAAACAAAAATAATAGACCATAATTAAAATCAATCAAAATCAGAATTAAAAAACAAGTCCAAAATGGATACAATGCTAAAACATCTTCCTTTAAAGTGGCCTTTCCTTTTCATTAGTAGCTTTCCAATTAGTTAGTAAACGTGTCGTTCCATTCCTCAAGCGCACTGTGTTTTTATGAAAGCCCAGATATGGCAAAAGCCATTCGACAGGAAGTAGCCTGCGCAGGATCTTAAACCAGGCCAGCTCAGATAATGTTCTAGGAATGCTGGTGAAACAATGTAATATATGAGCTCTATGCCAAAACCTTTTTACAACTTGAAAATCCTGGGGTACAGCTCCAGATCACATTCTCTGGAAATGCAGTGACCACGCAAGCAATGTTCTGTAGAAGATAAAACAGGCAAATCCTATTCACTTCATCATATGCTCACCAGGAGCATGCAGGCGAGGAACAGTGTGCACCTGCAAGCAATGGTTAATTAAGCTGTCCCTCCATCCTGCCCAGCTTTGGACGTTGCTTCTGAAAAAGTCAGTAACTGTGAGTATGGGAAGTAGGAGCAGAAATATCCATGAAGGAAAACTGTTGGACCAGGTCCACTTGTTTGCAATTCCAAAGGCAGTGACAGAGGCTCGGTATGTATTTCCCCGAAACACCAGTGCTCTTGGAAGCCATTCAAGAAACACAATTTCCGCTCCAAGCAGGCAATTCAAATGGAAGAACCTGCTCTGATAGGGCTCACAGAGAAGGGCAGCAGCCTGTCATCGCAGTATAATCTGGAACATGCATTTGGGGCTGTGCCTGAATAAATGCTAGCTGCTCTGCTTTGCTCTTTTCCCATGGAGGGCTTAGGCACGGTCCAGGAAACAGGATTTCCGTCTCATCCCTTCTGAGCACAAACTCGAGATTTTCATTTATACCTAGAAAAACCCTGAAAAGGATCCCCTTAAGTTGGAATTGACTCAACTGTATGTACTTATAAGTAACCCTGGAACTGCCATACTGATTTCCTCTCACATTGATACCAGGGAGGTGAAAACAATAGCAATACACATGCATGCTTTCCTCTGGAGAGCACAAGCCATTGAAGCTCCCTCTGCCTTGGATTCAACCCCTTATCCCTGCAAAAAGGCCTAAGAGTTTTCTTTAGGAATGCTATCAAAGGGTGGACAAAGTTTGGCTCTTCAGATATTTTCAGACAGTAACTCCCTTCTAGCTCTCACTGGCATGCACCCTGGTGGGCAATATAAATAATTTATAAATGTAATAATTTATAAATATAAATAAATATAAATATATAAATAATTCCCTGGAAGTAAACCCCATTGAATTCAAGGTGCCTTCTGAGTCGAAGTATGAAATGAGACTGCATGGGATGCATAACTCTAGCCATGCAGGATTGGATCAAAGACCCAAGTAATCCAGCCCGTTGTTCCACAAATATGTGACTATCAAGAATAGTTTCCTTCTTGTACAAAGTCAGTGTAGAGTTCAAGTGGTTGTCACAGAGGCAAGATCAAAACTGAATACTTACATGGTTTCCTCTGTTCCTCAAGGATGCTTGTAAGATCAAAAAATACAAGCCATTGTTATTGAAGATGAGTATTTTAAGCATGCATATAAATGAATAAATGAGGAGGTCACCTACCCCCTAACTCCTTGCTCACTGCATGACTTCCAGAACATTAGCCTGTCCTACAGATGAACACATCTCTGGCACGAGGACAGCCACCTCATTCTTGTTGCTAACTGGTTCTATTGCCAAACTTCTACCTGAGTCTCAATTTCAGCTGCTACTTGTTCTCTTTTGGGGAAAGAAAAATGAACCCACTCATCCAGCATTTATTTTTAAAGTACAGCTGCTGAACAAAATATAGATGGAGTTAAGAAATATACAGTATTTTCCATGTACAAGACTATATTTGTGTCTAAAATTGTCAGACTACAAATTGTTGGAAAAATAGGGATGATGTTATACACAGGGACGACTTATAGATGGGGAAATATGGTAACTGGAGGTGAGGATGACTCTTTGCAATGTGTTTGCCGTATTACACGTCCTATAATACTGTGTTCCAGAACTGCAAAGTGGCATCTTTGTTCTATCAATTTTCCTGGTTCCTACAATGTTAAGGCATATCAAAACCAAAAGGAAAATATTTATATTGAAGCGACTTATGCAGATGCTCCAGCAAGACAAGAACATGTTGAGGTTCACAGCATGTAGCTATAGATACTATTGTATCAACTGGCCCATGTGGCACCTTTCCACCTAGATAAGAAGCTGGAATCAGTACTTGCTATGGGCCACATATTGCAACACAAGGCTGTTCATGTAGTCCCGATTTTTGAAACATCTCCAGAAGGCATGATTCTCACCTTTTAAAAAGGGGCAGCTCGACGTTGATCACCTAGGTCCTTCACAAAACATTCCAGTGAAAGTACTCACATGGTTGATGTATATGGCAAATCATTCTGTATGGAAGCCATTTTGCCAAGTCATGGTATGAGCCAAGTCTGGTGGCTCATACCATGCAGCTTCCACAACTTTTAGGAAATAGGACCTTTTTTCAGATTATGTTCTTCGTCATGCACACTTTGAGGAAACTTCAGAACACGTACAGTAAGAGCATCTGTTTCCATTTAGATCTAAACAAAGGGACATGGTGAAGAACAACACCATGGTAAGAAAACTGATGAAGACTGAGTTTGCGGGCAGGTGTGTTTGAAGATTAATTTAATATTATTCCCCTCTTCATTGGTTTAAACAGGAGTGGGGTACCATGTCAAATAGAGCTGATCTGTGTAAATGATAATATGGGATCTGTTTTTCTTTTTGTAAAGCGATTCAGTAAGAAAATAATGTCTCTTGCCAAAAGAAAATCCACACCAAGTGGACAATATTGCATTACCCAATATAGCTTTACAAACCAGAATCATCATGATGCAGGCATACTATTGTTCAATTTAATTTACTGCCTGCCCTACTTCTGGAGGTAATCTCATTTCAGCTTAGATGAGGTCTCTCTGAAGGTCAACGGAAACAAGATTATCAAGGCTGGAAATCAAGCTAAGGGATGTGAGCAGCAACAAGGTATGATTGTAAGGTAAACTGGCAGGAAGCATAAAAAGTTCTCTCTGTGCCCAGGAATCCTCGTATTCTATGGCACTGAGAGAGTTTTCACTGCTAGGGTAACCCACAAAAGGAAGAACCTTTCAGATCACAAGGTCATAAATCAGGGTCCAATTTCAAGGAAATCAGTTTCCCTAAATGTTTGTCTCTGTTCATAAGGGAACTGCTTGAAATGAGAATGCCTTTCCCCCCAAAACTTCCTATAAATGTTAAAAAGATTGTGCCAAAATACTGCACAAATGCTAGACAAAACATTCTGGAATAAAGGACACCTACAGAAATGGACCAAAAGCTTATGTTGTGAGTGTGTAAATCTTACATTTTACCTCAGAAATGGAAATCTAACCTCAATGGTTTAATCTAACCAGAGAAACGGAAGCCAAGTCTTGAATCATTTGCAGTGTGTAACCCCATGGCTTTTACATTTTTATTGGAGATCTGAACAAACTAGAATTCTGTAACAGTGTAGCTTGGAAGGCTTTATTGAAAAAATGTAGCATTTGGTAGCCTCTGCCCACAAAAGGTAAAATGGCCAGCAATTATTGTGTTCTTAAGTGAGAAAAAGGGAATACTTGTTGGTGACCTCATGTGAGCTCTCCATCCATTTTATGCTTTGAGACTTCCACCAAAAGTTCTGGTCAGCTGTATGTTACCCAGAAAACAATGTTTAAGGAATCTTTAAAGAAAGAGGAAGGAAGGAAGGAAGGAAGCAGGGCCGGTGCTAGTTTTTTTTGCGCCTTAGGCGAGGGGTGGGGGTAGGGGGCGGGAAGGGAAGGGAAGGGAAGGGGGCGGGGTGGCGGGGGATGGCGGCGACAGGCAGCGATGGGCGGCTGGCGACGGGCGGTGGCCAGTGGGGGGGCGGCAGGCTGTCCAGCGCCCTCTCTCCATTTTGGCTCCCTAGGCAACTGCCTAGTTCGCCTTAATGGAAGCGCCGGCCCTGGAAGGAAGGATTCAGGGTAATCGAGGAAAACAGACAACCTCTGATACAGCACACACCATGGACCTGCAGGGAAGCCAGCTGTACAAAGGAATATCATTTAGAAATTACCCAAAGGAAAAGGCAGACACCGAGGAGCATTAAGAAGCTTTTGTAATGTCAGCTCCTGCAGTTCTAGGGCAGGACGAGGGCCTTAAGTTAGCAGCTGATTTCTAATGAGACATTCTGGGATTCAGGTTTACCTAGATGCTTTGTTTCTAACTTCTCCGTGTGTAATAAACAGCTGTGATGGCAGAGTGGAGAGCCAAGTGCTTTCCCCATATCACACACTCATTTGTTCAAGCTGCAGGACAGAAACTAGGCATTAAAACATGATCCGGGTATTGGTGTATCCTGCATTTCGGGTGAAATGAAGTGCTTATCCAACTTATTTTATTTATTTCTTAAACTTGTACACTGCACTATTCTGGGCAGTTTACATGAAAGAAACACAAACCTATAAATTAAAATAGAACACACAGACCTTATTACTTTGTGGGTAAACATGCAACCAGTACTTGCAGTACTGAGATTGGCAGGGCCAGCCCGATCATTAGGTAGAATGGAGTGACTGATGGGTGGCAGATGCTGGAGAGACCACTGGACACAGCTCCCAGCTGCCTTGGGTCTTTTTAAGGCACAAGGTGGGGTAACAAATGCAGTGGACCCTCGTATAACAAACTGTTTGTAGAACATAAAATTTGTACAACATAAAAATTATGGAGATAGGGGAAATTTGCTTAACAGAATTGCCTATGGGGCAAATCTGTACAACTTTGTTTTCAATGCATTCCTATGGGAAATTTGTATAAAGGAAATGTTGCTTAACATAATTTCATTTGGAACGAATTAATTCCTTTATACAAGGTAGCACAGTATTTTAAATAAATAGAATACTTCCTCAGAACCTCTGGCTCCTTACCTCTATTAAAAGGACAGAGATGTGCATGGCAATATGACACCTGTTTTGGGTCCTATAAACTGGATTTTTATCAGCACTGAAGCAATATTCAGCTGCCATTATATTTGGCCTCAGGACATGAAAATAAAGATGGGGTGGGAGAGGACACTGTTTTTTTGCCTCAGGCATCAGAAGGCCTTGTGCCACCCCTGAAAATTAGGCAACAAATGTCCCTGGCAACCTGATCCAGGATTGAATTGCAGTTTTCATCCTGTTGTGGGGAGTTTCTCAGCCTCTTCAGTGAGGCTGTAATGGCAGGGTGAGGAAAAAGCCCCAAGTAAGCCAAGTCTGGAGACAGTAAAGTAATGTTGTGGTCCAAAAGTCACCACATCTACAAAAAACTTTATTCTTACAAGACATGTCACAGAATCAATATCTTTTGAGTACCCCCCCCCACAAAAAAATTAAAAGATACCAGTAGTAAAACTTTCTTGCAAAATGCACAATGCCAAGGAATGACTGGCGTGAAGCCAAGTTAATAACACCTGCTAAAATGTTTTAAGATTTTTAAAGGGCGCATTTTAATGGATGGAAAACATGAGATGATGTTTCTGCAAGAGGAAGTTAACCATTTTTTTTAAAAAAAATCAGAATACCCAGGTATAGGTTACATTCTTATTAGTAAGTGATGACTTTCCCAGAAATGCTAACTGAAATGTCTTAAATACGGTTGCATTAGCACATCTTTAAAACAAATACCTGTACCTGCAAGTGGTTTTGTTTGTACAATGACTGCTTTGTTCATCTCTTGTTCATTTGCAAGCGACAAAAGCGGGCTTTCACAATTTAAGTACAGAGGATGATTGTTTTTTTCCCTTCTATTGTAAAACTTTTATTCATATTCTTTATTTTTTAAGTGGATTAGCAAACACTTTTATTGAGGTGGGCGGCAGGGGGTGGGGCTGCATTCTGCCCACCCAACTTAGATCATCTTTATAAACCCTTCTTTATTGTAATCCTGTACATACAATGTGCAGTGAATGATTACCTGAGGGTGTTTGTCTCTCCAAAGGGAAGTTCAACAGACTCCTCCCGAAAGCAAGCTGCTCCACTCAAGGGAGTAATTCCAATCAGTAGCCTTATGTTCACATTACTTTCTGTTATTTGATGCGATTCTGCCAGTGATGCGATTATTTAAGGTTTCTACCCAGCTTTTCACAGTGGTGTTAAATTACACTGCAGATCGCATTGGAACGATGGGTTCTTACATTTTTAAATAAAAAAAACACAATTAGTTATTTTTAAAAACAATCTGTGTTTATGTAGAAATGTGTACCCCCCTCTTCAGCTCCGACATCCAGCAAGTTCATACATATTTGAACATTCATACATATTACAACATGTTCATCAAATGGATGAACATGTAATTCACCCATGTAGTCCTAGCTGCCTCCCTGAGTGTCCAAATATATGTGCATACCGAACAAACCCTTCCCCACAGCGCCTGGGATCAGAGCAGCTGGAGAGATTGCCCTGAGGCATCTAATGCTGATGTCATAGTTTAATAAGTCCTCAGTACAATCTGAAGTCATGCTGCTGGAGGTCAGAATGGATTTGATACATATGCTGATCTGCAATATGTTTTGAAGTTCTTAGTTGTGCCACCCAGATGATTCAACATGTGGATCTAATGAGAAGAGGGATGTGAATTTCATCATATTGCAGGATACTGAAAAGACCAAGGAGAAGAACATGTTTTGCTTCACACATGGAAGGCACAAAGCTCTTAAGCCTTATTTGATGTCTCTATGAAAACTGCAAATATCTACCAGTTGTGTTGGACTTCTTCCACACTGGTTGCAAGTGAAAACAGCTGTATCTGAAAACATCTGTCAAGTATGAGCTGGGGAAGGCTGATCTAGAGCAGTGGTTTTTTTTATCCTTTCATATACAGATGTTTTAGACTTCAACTCCCAGAAGTTCCCCAATATGGAAAATGTCCAGGAATCCTGGGAGCTGGTGTCCCACAGATGAAGAGGGCCAAGGTTTGACAACCACTGATTCAGAGCACCATCAGATCTGTGTCCACTTCCTTTGTGCTTTAAAGGGAAGGGGTCAAGGAAGTCAACCATTTGAGTATTGAAACCTCTCTCAACAGAGGTGAGGGACTCAGGCACAGTCCATCTGCTAGTTATCAGGCAGTGATTTCAACAATCCCCAGACAAATAAAAAATAATTCACACCACCACCAAGGCCGTAGCGAACAACAATTGATTACTGCAATGTGCTCTACGTGGGGCAGCCTTTGAAGATGGTTTGGCAATTGCAACTGGTTCAGAATCGTGCAGTGCGGCTGGTAAGTGGATCTCATCACGGTGATACTGCGTAACCTACACTGGTTAGCAGTTGTTGCCCGCACCCAATTCAAAGTGCTTGTTTTGACATATAAAACCCCGAATGGCTTAGGACCTAGGTACCTGAAGGACCGCCTGCTTCCATATAAACCTACCCAGCAATTAAGATTGAGCCGGGGGGGGGGCTTTTGAAAGAGCCATCCCTCAAGGAGATGAGAGGTGTGGCTTGTAGACATACGGCCTTCTCGGCAGCTGCCCCCAGGCTATGGAATGCCCTCCTGAGTGAGATCCGCCTGGTGCCAACATTGATGAGATTTCAGCACCACGTAAAAACCTTCCTGTTCCAGAAGTTTTTAAATTGAAATATAGATTGTGGGTCCTGATGGCAATTTTAATGTAATGTTTTTATTATTGCTTTAAACTGCAAAGTGTTCTGCTTATATACTGCCCCATACCACTTCATATAGTCTCTGGGCAGTTTACAGATTTTAATTACAGTATGCGGGCTACACATTGCCCCTCCCGCAACAAGCTGGGTACTCATTTCACCAACCTCAGGAAAATGGAAGGCAGAGTCAACCATCAGCCTGCTACCTGGGATTGAACCCCAGGTCATGAGCACAGTTTTATCTGCAGTACAGGCATTTAACCACTGCACCATGAGGCTCCTTTTAATTATTTAATTATTCTTTTTTTATTGTAAGCCGCCCAGAGACCTTTGGGTAGTGGGCAGCATATAAGCTGTATGTATAAATAAATAAATACTTTATGGGTGTTGGGAAGGTTGTAAAGGCGGGCCATTGTCCACCTAATGAGCCTATTGAAACTACTGTTCACCTGATGAGCCTATTGAGGCCATCTTATGAGCCTATTTCAGACCAGAGTGACATGAGGCCAGCTTTGAACTATAAAATGGAGGACTAGCTTTCCTCAGATTGACAAAGCTGTTTGGATGAGCAGCGAAATGTTTCAAAAAGAAGTCCAGTTCCCATGACTCAACTTCCAGATAAATTCACCTCAATGACTGAGAATCTTCACAGACTCTGCTTTAAAGAAAAATAAAAAATTATCTGCCAAAAATACATCTTAATAGAAGATGATACCAAATTGGGAGGGGTTGCTAATTCCCTAGAGGATAGGATGAAAATTCAAAAAGACCTTGACAGAGTGCTGGGCCAAAGCTAATGGAATGGATTTCAACAGAGGGAAATGTAGGGTGCTATATCTAGGTAAAAAAAATGAATTGCACTGATATAGGATGGGGGATACTTGGCTGGAGAATAGTACCTGTGAAAGGGATCTGGGAGTCTTGGTGGACCACAAATTGAACATGAGTCAGCAGTGTGATGTGGCGGCCAGGAAAGCCAATGCGATTCTTGGTTGCATCAACAGAACCATAGTGTCTAGATCAAGGGGAGTGATAGTACCACTCTATTCTGCTCTGGTCAGACCCCACCTGGAGTACTGTGTCCAGTTCTGTGCGCCTCAATTTTAAAAGGATGTTGACAACCTCGAGCGGGTGCAGAGGAGGGCGACCAGAATGGTTGAGGGTCTGGAGGAAATGTCTTATGAGGAACGGCTTAGTGAACTGGGAATGTTTAGCCTTTCAAAAGGAAGACTGAGAGGGGATATGATAGCTATGCTTAAATATTTGAAAGGATGTCATATTGAAGAGGGAACAGGTTTGTTTTCCATGGCTTCAGAGACTAGGACTCGGGGCAATGGTTTCAAACTACAAGAAAAGAGATTCCATTTGATCATTAGGAAGAACTTCATGACAGTTAGAGCTGTTCGGCAGTGGAATAAGCTGCCACGGAGGGTGGTTGAGTCTCCGTCTGTGGAGGTTTTTAAGCAGAGGCTGGATGGACATCTGTTGGAAATATTGTGATGGGGTTCCTGTATGGCAGGGGGTTGGACTGGATGGCCCTTGAGGTCTCTTCCAACTCTATGATTTTGATTCTAAGCAATGTGACCTCTAATTTTCATTCCTGCTGAGTGGGGCTCTTTTCTGTGTGTACTCGTGAGAGCAACTTCCCGCACTGATTCTGTTGCAACCGGAAGAACAGTTGCAAGGGGAGTGGAAAACTCCTGTGCAACAGGTGCCATGGGTGTTTGCAGCAGAACAGCTTCAGGGAACCGTGGCAGCAAAATAGTAGAAATATTTATTTCCTGTCTGTTCTCTCACATTTCATGTAAACTGCAGTACCAATAACTTGAATTGCAGAAAGGTAATCTTTCTCCAAAGATGCTTGTTCATTCAAGTATACCAACCTGTAGCCATCATTGTTAGCCTGAAAACATTATTATGCATAAATTTATTTATTATGCATAAATTCTTCCCTGCAATACAAGATTGCAAGATTACAATTCAGTACAGCCTGATTGAGAGTCATTGACCTCTCTTCTTTTGGTGTGATCTAATGATGTCAATGTAAAGCATAACTTTGCTATTTTGTGTGTTGATCAGCGTGTATTTGAGCAAGCAGCAATAATGTCATGGCCACGAAGAACGCCAATAGCAGAAAACAGCAGCAGATAGGAAGTATCAACAGCTTGCATCACCCTGTCCTAACCTATTCCCTTTCAAACATATTGGGCTGCAACTTATTTATTTCAACCCTAGGTCAGCCAGCTGGGAGTGATGACCCAGCACTTCTGGAAGGCTCTAGTTTGGGAAAAGCTGGTCTACATGATGTATCAGGCTTTAATAAGGGACCATGTCTTCACAGTAGGACATTCCCTTCAGTATGTTGCTGATCCAACAGACTTCAGTGTAATCGTTTCTAGCTACATTAAAAAGCCGTTCTTGGATCTCAGTTGTGTCATTTTTTTAAATTAAAAATATCAAACACCACACTGAGCTGTCCTCTTTTTCTTTTATATTTTAATGAGTAACAGCATCAGATCACTTTCTAAATACTGTACTAGCAGTGATTAATGAGAGCAAATTGCTTTTCAAAAGCAACACTATAAGCTCTGTCCTAATATGCTTCCATACGTGAACCTCTCAACAGAGAAGCTGGAGAAGCTAATTAAAAACTCACAGGACTAGAGGAGCATTGATTGGCACCCGGAAGACGCCTGCTCTTGTACTCTGATCAATTGCATAACGGGCAGGTCCGAGTCATAGCAGCATCGGGCCCTTCCGCTATTAAAAAAGAAATCATGCAACACATTAAGCGACAACACAGACCATTCTTTACCAGAGTAATTACAGCGCTAAGCTCTTTGCCCTAATTAGAAGATGCACATCAACTACTAGGACAGGACATTAATTATTTTATACAATTAGGGAAATCTGCTTGGTTCATTGGTGTGAGCCAAGATTTGGGGGCCAGAAGGGAGGTTAATTTTACAACCAAGAATTCAAGGTCCAGCACTTAGGACACACAGTGGAAGGGTAGAGAATAAACTTTTTAATGCATTACTAGAGGAGATTACCCAACTCTATCCAAACAAACAAAGAGCCAGGAGTTTAAAGGGAAAAGAGGATATTTGATCCAATGTTCCACTCCTTAATTATTTTTCTGAAACATCAGTAAAGCAGACAGAATTCGTCTGTTCTTGGAGCCCAGCCAGAAGGAACACTAGATGTTGAACAAAGGGCATTCTGGCCATTCCGAATGTCTGAAGAAACGAGAGCTCGTGACAACCATTAGACAAGAATAAAAGCAGTGGAAAACCATCCTGAACTGGGCAGAAACGGCTGCCTTTAACTCACCATTGTGTTCTGGCACTTGGCTACCTCTAGCTTGTTTTTTTATTTCCAAGTCTAATGGAAGGGCCTCTTTTACCAATGAGACCCACTTGGGGAACACATAATGATTGGAAGTAGGGAATAAACATCATACATAAGTATCTGGACTACAGTTCCCCAGATCATGATGGTTGTGATTTTTCTTCTTCAAAATATAGGTCAGACGCAACTCTGATGCAACTCTAGATCTGTGTTCCTCAATTTGGTGCCCTCTAGTTTGGGTTAGATTGCAATTGTCACTATCCACTCTTCACACAATTGTAGCCCAACACACCTAAAGGGCTCCAAATAGGGGAAGGTTAACCTAAAAATAGTTTTTTAAAAAAATATCATTTTCCTGTGATAACTTACTTCCCCAATACAGCAAGAATACAATATCCACAGAAAATAAATTCCAAGTGCGTCCCCGCAACTGAATAGCACTTACGTAACTACGGCTATACATAACATTGTCTATGTCTCAATCTACTGGCTAGTTTGTGTAAATACACTTTGGAAATATGTATTTATACATTATTTATGTATTTCTGTGTTTTTTCATGGCTTCAGAGACTAGGACTCGGAGCAATAGTTTCAAACTACAGGAAAAGAGATTCCATTTGAACATTAGGAAGAACTTCATGACAGTTAAGAGCTGTTTGGCAGTGAAACTTGCTGCCACGGAGGGTGGAGGAATCTCTCTCTTTGGAGGTTTTTAAGCAGAGGCTTAATGACCATATGTCAGGAGTACTGTGATGGGGGTTCCTGTGTGGCAGGGCATTGGACTGGATGGCCCTAGAGGTCTCTTCCAACTCTATGATTCTATGATACTATTTTCAGGTGTCAGATAAGTGAATCCGTGGATGATTATTCATCAGATCTGGGGGGACCTATTGTACTTACCGTCAAATGTCTCTTTTCTGCTAGCCCAACAACAAAACTCCTAGTGTTATTAAAGGGAAACTGGTATCTGAATTTGCACAATCTTTAGCTGCCTTAAACATTGTTGATATAAAGGCAGAATGCAGGACATAGAATCCTACTGGAAATTTATGCTGATCTGACAAATTATCAGGAATGCAAACTCATGAATTAGCACTGCAATTTATGCACTTACACCAGTGTAAGTCTCCAATAACATTCTGTTCATACTAAACCCAAACAAAGTCCCGTTCAGATGCATTTTCTCCTTTTACAATGTATTTAAATATACTATGGTTCTCTAATCTGTTATTACAATGGATTTATTAAAGGAAATGGAGCTAATGTATAAATGTAAGAAATAGTATGTCAGCAACCTATCAAATGCAGCCAAGGATTTTTAATTCTGTCAAGCATGACTATCAAACATGCAATAGATCGAGGCAAAACACAGCAAAGCAAAGCACCTGCTTGAGCCGGAGTAAAGTCAGACCTTTAGAGGAAGTGAACCTTAATAGACTTCAGTCATCAATAAGACAGGGACCAAAGAGCCAAGGATCCCCTGACTTACCTGTGGCTTGGCAGAAGAGAAGGACGGTGCTATGGGGATTAACACAGTGGATCTGGTCACTTAAGAAAGGTGGCATCAATACAACTCTGGAAAAATCTGCACTAGACCCATCCTCACCAGGCTGGGGATTGAGGGGTGGAGGAGGTGGCTCACTTTCCACACAGGAGGAAAAGGAAGTACCAGTGGGAGGAAAAGCGACAGAAGATGAAGCTGTTGATAGAAGAGGACAGAAGGGGAGGGCGGAGGGAGAACAAGAAGAAGAAGAAGAAGAGGGCACTAAGGAAAAATGTTGTAAGAAACGCTTCACACACCAAAGAAATAATGTGCAGGAGGAGGAAATAAAAAAGAGAGAAAACAGCGAACATGAATGAAAAGAAAGCGGTATTATCCCTTCTCTGTCATTTCCCTATAAAGCAAGACATCCCATCTCTTTTACTGTGAGGAAACTGCCATGTCAAGACTAAAATACTTGATTAAAAAATAGCAACTCGTTATCACTGCTCAGGGACAAGGATGGAATATAATTAATTGCAATATTTATTCATCTTTTTTTCATTTATACACCATTAAAAATAGAAAAATAAGAGTAAACAATCATACAAAATATAAAACTGTTTACACTAAGACCGTCTAGGGTGGGTTGGAGGAAGAGTTCAACCAGTCATGAAGAAAAAAGTTTGAGGGCATACTGCCAATTCAACAAGGAGAATTACTCACTATTTCTAAGCTCTGTTTCTTACATAAAGCACAGGAGACACAAAGACAGTGAGATACAAATAGTTAAAACTGTACAGCACAAAGGAACTTTACAGACAAATAGTGCCGCTGTGAACCACACGTAGATTTGAGTACCAGGAAAGATAATACAGCTAAACCTGTAGGCAGCATTTCCTTATTGTATCAGGTCTCCTCCTCCAGTTGCTCCTTTAAAAAGTTCGCGGATGTCGTGAAGAAAATGTGAAAATGTTTGGCCAAGTTGGTGTGTGTGTGTGGGGTGGGTGGTGTGTCGTGTGTGTCGTGTGCAATCTGTTTGCTTTCCAGTTGTGAAAAGAAGTTGAAAATCAAATCACATCTTGAACACGGTCATTTTGGGAAGTCCACCCAATGCTTGCCAATTACATCTGCAAGACGTAAGCTTCTCACACAAACATGGTTCAGGGACAACTATTTGCCCCCCAAATAATCCACTTTTTAAAAAAAAAAAAAAAAAAAAAAAAACAAAACAAGCAACCCTTTTAAATCCATACAAATCTAGTTTACATGGCAGTGTCCAACTTCTTTTTAAAAATATCTCTTTTCTAAAACTAACTTCCCCACAACCACAACATTAATATTAAATACTAAAAAATGATAACTGTTTCAATGACTCTAAAAGGAAGGAAAAGCATGTAACCAAAGCATATCCCTGAGAACCTTATGCAAATCTAGCCAGACTTGTTCCAATATACATCATTTTCTACAAGGTAAATGAACTTTCATTTTCTTTAAAGATCCAACGTGACTTTCACCAGCTAAATCTACCTGACAAAATGTAACTACTGCAATACATTAAGCACTAAAAATCATTAGAAACAAAGATGTCCCAATCTGGACAAAAACACTATCATTTACCAATCTGATAAACTAAATATTTCCAATTTGGAATTAAACTGAAATTAGATTTTTAATGGCAGTTAAAATTATTCACAGGCTGGAGCTACTTAAATCTTTTTTTGGCATGGCTCTATCTTCTATGAAAAGATGAATTAATCAAAACCGAACATGCAAGTATTAAATCATCCTTGGCAGGACACGCTGAAATTCATAACGTGAAACAAGAACTGGCCATTTAAAATAGCAATCGAACAAACATAAAAAAAGTAAATGCGTAACAGAGTGGTCTTCGGAAAATGCAAGTCTGTTCTTTGCTTTGTCCCGGTGCGAAGTAACAATGTTGTCACTAATAAAAACGAACAACACGTAGCCCTTTCTGATCCAGTTACCATATTAAAAATGCATGTGATCAAAAATATACCGTATGGTTGGTACAACAGTACTTTTGTTATGGAAGTTGAGAACGTACTCCTCTAATCACCCTCAGCGTCTGAATCAGCAAATTTCAATTCACACTTAACATCAAAAGGTTTACCCTTGACTTCTTTCAAGGACTGTGAATGTTCCTCGTCCTGCTGCACGTGCCCATTCCCATAGTCTGCTTCCGTCTCATATCCCGTGTCATGGGCTGGCTTTGGATGTTCACCACTTTGTGTCAGGAGACTGCCAGGTTCCACCAGCGTCTCCTTCACACTTTGCTCACAATCCGAAAAGTCAGCCTTGGGCGGCTTCTTCTTCCCAAGGGACATGGCAGAGCGGAACTTCAGACACTGGTCTGGCAAGTACCCTTTGTAACAGTTGTAGGCGACAAGACACAGGAAGAGGACAAAAAAGAACAGGAACAGGGACATCAGGAGTGAATTATCGTTCGACCTCAGAAAGAGAGTCTTTTCGGGGACTTCAGGAAGCAAATCTGAGCGTTCAATGCCAGAGACAGTGCTCATAAAGTTGGGGAAAATGGGGTTTGTTACTATCCTGGATGTTGCAATGGACACCACTGGAGTGGTCGAGGTGTACACAGCAGACCCTTGGGTAGTTACCACTGAGGCTCTAAGTTCTTCTCCATTACCTTCTGTCCGTGTGGTCGGCTGAGCTGGTCTTGGAGTGTGGGGAAGGACTTGCTTCAGTTCCAAAACATGCTTGACCAACACCTGTGAGAACTTCTGGTTCTTCACTTTTTCTTCAGACAGGCACTGATAGACTCCGCCGTCTCCATCCGACAAATTGAAAATGAGCAGCGCTTTCTCCAGAAGAAGGTATTTGGGGCTTTCCACCTTTAATACGTCGTCCTTGAATTTCCAAACCACCTGGGCGAGGTTGGACTTCTGGGAACACTTCAGCTCTGCAGTGCTCCCATGCTTGAACATATGCTGCAAGGAGCGCTCTCTGACTTCCTCTGGAACAGCAAAACAAATGCAAACAAGATCAGAACTGAGGGGTTTGGGGGAAGGGACAATGGATGACCAATTGAGCCCGGCATAGCATGGAGCAAGATCCCAGCTAGCTTGCCCAACTGACTGAAAGCATCTGTCGTTCAACCAAGAGGACTGGTAGCTTCTGCTAAACCCCTCCCCATCCCCACCACAACTCTACTGCTACACAGGTGGCACAGGATCTGCAGAACGAGGGCAAACCCAACAGAGATCAACCTCTCCTCGTTTTGCTCATAAGATGTTTTGTACCAATGGAAGGGCATCAACTAGATTCCACCATTATTTATGGGTCCCAAGGAGCTACTAACAATGTGAGTGGTAAGCTACTTGATTAGGAGGCAATGGTAATGTTCTTGTGCTTATCAACTATAGAATGGGTTATTTTGTCATATTCAGGATTCAGGATAAGAAACAAATGAAAGCTTTTTGTGTGAAGGAGGAAAAAGGAGTACACTAAGCTTTCAGTGAGTTTTATAGCTCATGTATCATAGGGACCAAGACTAATATATATGATCAGCCCAATAAAATCAAAACAGAGAGAGGGAAAACTTGCAAAACAACAACAACAACAACAACAACAACAGAGGGAGAAGTAGGAAAGTAAGCAATCCCACAAAGCATGAGCATTCTAAAACATTACTGAATTATCTCTTCAATGCAATGCTACTTTTGCAATTAAAACTCTCTATAACAAAGATGACACAATATTTTAAGATCGGTTACTAAATATGCAGCTCCATCCAGAGGCAGCACCCACACACAGGTAGACTGGGGTTGCACAGAGTCAGCATAAGGACAGACAAGGGGTCTTCCAAGAGAGGCACTGGCCCATTTGTTCCTTCTGTGCAAGGGGGCCTGACAGAGAGAACCCTCATGCCAGACAGACAGCGCTTTCCCTGATGCACATGGGAAACAAGAGAAATCTCAACCACAAAGACCTCCGGGGACTCAACCGGAGAAAATATCTAGCCTTTCTACTGAAAAAAATATCCACACACTGCAATAGTGATATTAATGAAAAGAAAGGCTGCCATGACCTGAAATGCTCTCTATTAGCCACACATTAGTTTCATTTCAGTGAATCACAACTCCTAGATACACAATATTTGTTCTTTCCAAAATGCACGGGCTCTTAAATAATTTGCTTTACTTTCAGCTAAGTCCCATTATTCATTACTACTGAAGCCAAGTGGCAATGCAAGTGTGGCGCAAACCTAAGGAAAGCTCATTTCCTCATCTCCCAAAGTAGTTTTGCTATAAAAAGCAGTTTTGTGTTAACTACACGACTTGCATCCCACCTGAACCCATGCTCCCAAAATCTCCACAGCAAACCTCTCTCTATATAGGTTCCCATGCAGGCTGCTTCCCACCAACATTCTGCTTGCAGGTGTGTAGTGGTCAGGCTAAGGCTCTCTTGGAAAGAATCTGCACCTCCACCCATGGACACTTTTGCACGGCTACCATGATCTGTGTGATCTAGCAGCTCTTTATTGACTTGTCATGATTACATGAACCCGGGCAGATCTAGGAATAGTCAGTGTCTGGAGGTATCTTGCACCTGGATGCTGCACACTGGTGAGCCCAGCCCAGTGGCCCACAATGTCTTCCCTGAAAGGCTTGGTATGTGTATTATATGTGTTGTAAGCTGCCCAGAGTGGCCATATGGCCAGGATGGGCAGGGTTTAAACAAACAAAAACAAATATCACTGCAGGATGTGAACAATGTACAAAAGAAATAACAATACTTTTTCATTCTAATAAAAACATAAAACAGAAATGCAATGTGCTATGTGAAGTTACCCAGATGTTTAATGGTTATCTTATCTATACTGTTATTGTTCAGCATGCCAGAGAACAAGCTTACCAGTGCAAGAAGAAGCATTTCCACCTATATGCTGAATCCAGGCCCTGAAAAAGTACAACAAGAGATTCAACATACTTGTCCTATCCCACTTTAAAAAGCCTCCCTTATAACAAATCTCCTCTTTTAGGGCAAACACAGGTCCAGATCTGTTGGGAAATAACTTAAACTCATAAAAAAATAGCTGCACACACATTCAGAGGGAATGGATCTTCTCTCAATCTCTCTCTTTGCTGAAAGGCAACACTGTACAGCATGACAGATGAAACCTTCATGTCAACAAACACTTAAGGCTGAAAAGCGGTTTGTGGAGCAATTCTGAAAATCTCAGCAAAAGTACCATATTTTTCCATGTTTAAAATGCTATTTTCCCCTAAAATCATGGCACTAAAATTAAGAGGCGTCGTATACATGGAGGTAAGCCCTTCAGGCAGCTCTTGTTTACTCTCCATGTCCTGAAGACTTCTCTGTGCTTAGTTTTTGCAAAGACCTGATCCTTCTTTTTGTGGAGAAAGGCTTGGGGGCTGAGCAACCCATTAAAAGAAGGCTCCAATCCCTGCAAGAGCAAAGCAGAGATGAGGGCAATCAAACGCTCCTGGAGAGGAAGTGAAACTGGGAAGTTAGTTGGGATTTTCTTCCACCACACCCCCTACTGTTTAACACCCCCCTGCTGTTTTCTTTTCTTTCTGGGAGCACTTGATTGCCCTCCTCTCTGCTTTGTTCTGACCCCTCTTTTCAGGGTAGAAAGGCACTTCTTAATGGGCTGCTCCACCCCCAAGCCTTTCTTCACTGAAAAGGGTCTGTTCCTGCAAGAACAAAGCAGAGAAGAGTCTTCAGAACATGGAAAGGAAAGGAAACAGTGTGGGTGGGGTGGATGAGAGCTCAAGGAGGATTTATTAATTTTATTAATTTGGGATCTTGAAAGTGGGGGATGTCTAATATACGGCAGCATTATAACAGAAAAATATGGTAACACGGTAATGTCTTAGTTTATGAGCATGATTTCAGGAAGCATGCTTGTAAACCACAGCACTTGTATATCAAAGCAAATGTCCTCATAAATAATGGAAATTCAGATGATTTGTTCTGGGGCCTCACAGACCGCATACTGTATGCAAAAAATTCCAAAACTCGCAACAGAACTTGGCTAGAAGTCCATGTCCAAACCATGATTTGGGTACCTGGCTGTGGAATCTGCTCTGCTTGGAACTAACAACTGGATTTTATTCTGTGTTTTTAATGCGACAATAATAAAATTCAATTTGTAGCCATATGCACTATTGACTAGCTGCCCCATGACTAGAAATGGTTTGAAAAACAAGAAAGAATGTATATACACACACAACCCTAACTTGCAATCTCCTTTGAAAACCTTCATGGCTTCTTCTCTCTTCCTTCTACTTTTGAGGCTTGCCTGAGATGGGATGTTCCAGACAATCCCCCACAATCCAGCACGGGGAGGGAGAGGGAGAGCAAGCCACCACTGGCTCACTTGTGATCATGTGACCTTCTCCAGTGCTCATTGATCAAGGCAAAAATCAATCAGACATTTTTGCTTGTCTTGCAAAACACTCTTAAACCATGGTATTACTGTAATAAAAACACTCTAACAAGCAAAATATTCACATCACAGTGATTTGGAACCAATTAACGAGGATATTAGTGGCAGGAAAGTCCAAATTTGTATTTTCTCCACAGCAAACTATAAGAAATTCAACCCTTACTAAAGAGACTTTTAAATATGAAGGTTTTCTAAAGATGGCCTTTTTTACTGTGGTGTTGTGGCTCATTTTTCTTCATAAAGTAATTTGATCATGCTTGTGCAAGGAAGTGTAGGGGAGAACAGCCCACACATCTTCATGGGTTAGATCTGCATGGAGTTTTGCTAGCTGAAGAGTGAGGCTGTTGTGCTTCTGGCATCCTGCCTGATAATATGGGAAGCAGGTCACCTGCCCGATGGATCAACTCAGAAGCAAACGATGACATAACTTGCTCATGTTGCTTCCTGTGATGGTCTGACCTTTCTCCCCACATCTTTGGTGCCCCCTCAGGAAGCCTCCAGTGCGGGCTATAAGGAGCCACCGGATGAACATGGCTTAGAAAAGTTACCCTTTTGGACTAAAATCCTTAGGATCTCATTGGATGGGTAATTTCAAATTATGTAATCTCAAAAGTAACTTCTCCAAGCTCTATGATCCCCAGCTAAGCACCACTGCTAACACTATCAACAGCAAAATGCATAGAATACTTGAAGCCAACCCACACTGCTATTGGTGTGAAATCACTTCACTTTCCAGTCTGGAGGCCTGAAATAAATGAAGTCGAAGATTAAGATAGTTGGTCTGCAGAAACGGAAAGGATATTGCATTCCTTGGTTTCCAGGTCTAGTACGGTCTGTTCCTGATAGCTGTATTCCTTATTCAAAGCTCTTATGAAATTCTAGATATAGAAATGTTATTTCCCTGCCTTAGTTTAACTCTCTTATAAACCACCCAGAGTGGCCTCATTGCCAGACAGGGGGTATAGAAATCCAATAAATATCTTTCTTGGAAAATTTAGACAGGCAGACTACAAAGTTTCTGCCTTGGGCTACATTTTGGTCCTGCAATTTTAAAGAGGTCGAATCAATGTTGCATGCATACTTTTCACTGTAATCTCACTGGGCAAGCCACTGACTCTCTGCCTGACAATCTCACAGGATTGTTAGGATCAATGTTCCTGCTAAGCAGAATGGGCACGCAGCGCTATACTGGTGCTACACACAGTCAGTGCTGCTTGTGGTTGGACAAAACACCTTGTGTACAGGGTGGGGCCTCTGTCCAATGCTGGGCAAAAATTAGAGGGCATGTGGATTAGGATCAAGCGGAGAGGAGAGCTGTATATGCGACATTTTAATCAAGCTCACTGAAGTAAAAGTGAGAAATACAATGTCGATGGCAACTACGGCAACAATGCTTGCTCACTTTGGCTGTTGCATTCTTATTTAAGAAACATTAATTAGCTTAACGAGGAGACAGCAAACAGTGGACAACATGTTCTGGAGTCGTGCCATTTTTAACAGTTCCTCCTACCCCTGCTTTCCAGTGCCAAGAGCAAATGGTTGCCCCCTCATCCAAGGGCGAGAGAGGTTTCCTTAATAACAGCTTGGTTTTTGGTATGTATCCTTCTTCTTTAGTACATTTTTATCCACATCAAGCAGAGCTGCTTTAGCAAGTAGGCAGGTTGCAAATTATGAAATAAACAGAGAAACACTATGCGAAAGATATGGTGAGCAATAATTATGAAGATAATATCTCTTGCAATACCTGTGTGTATTGCAAAAATATAATTTATACTAATACGGAACTTCAAGATGCTTGAAAGCACAAGAAGGCTGGTTATCTTATCAGCCTCACCAAGACTCCCTATTGTGTGGGAATGACACAAAAATAAGCTGGGGAGATCCATGGACCTGTCAGGTGTGCTGTTTCCCCTGGAGGAATGATTAGGGATGTGACGGAAGGATTGCCATCACTCATAAAACTCACAGATCTATATCCCTTTCTTCTCACCTATGTGGAAACAACGGCATAGTCAAGAAGAACTAGAAAGAAATTGCACCAGAATTTGAAGCTGTGGGAAGAGAACTCAAGGACTTTGGGGCCCTGATAAGTCTTCTCATCCCTTATACCTGTACTCAGAAGAAGAACAGAAAGGGAAAGGGAAATACTTTGAGTGAAGACCTGGCTACAAATGGGGTTATACCAGAAGGCTCAGTTCTTGTTATTAATGACCTGGATGAGCAGTGAAAGGAATGCTGATCACATTTGCAGATGAGACAAAATTGGGCGGGACAGCCAATAACTTGGAAGACATGAATGAAATTCCAAAAGATCTGGATAAAAAATTCAAAGATAAAAGATCAGGTACTGGGCTGAAAACAACATAATGCGTAGCTTAAAAGTTATATAGGGTTTTCTATCCAAATTAGGCTGTTGCTTTTACTATTTACTTTTTGCTTGGAGATCTGGCAATGTGGTCTGCTTCTAAATTTTAGCAACAAATTTTAGCAACAATGTGATCTGCTTCTAAATTTTAGCAACAAAGGGCAGTAAGCAGGTCTTTGGAGGATAAAACTTCTCCCAAGGACCTCCAAAGTCACCCCAACATGACTTCAAAAAGGAACCTAAAAAACCTGGGATTCTCATGAAGCTGCATCTTGTACTCATGATCAAACTGCTTAATGATAGTTAGTTGTGCTCTTGGAACTTATTTGGCATGAGATCACACGGAGCAAAAGTGCACTTACTGTTGTTCAGTCTCACTTTCTTTCAAGATATCTGCACAAAGAGACAGATGGGGATTCCAGGCACAGTATGGATCTCTTGCCAGAACACAGTCCACACAGGTGTGGTGCTTGTCGCAAAATGCAACAGGAGACTGGACAACTCCTACGTTGGAGCCAGCATAGAGATACTTCTTGCCCTATAAAAACACAGAAGGAATAAACTCTCATTTTTCTCCCCAATTTATTTCAGATTTCAAACATTCCAGCTATTACAGTCTCCCAAAGAAAGTACAACACATAACAATTCATATTGGAAGCTAAAGCAGCCTTACTTTTAAGCAAAAATTTCTTTTTAAAAACGGAAATAAAGTAGAAAGTGAACAACAGAAAAAAGCATGTACTGTATTTTTAAGTTCAAAAAGTAGCCTTTTCAAATACCTAGAACGTACAAAGATCTCATATTTCAGGAAATGGCTGCTTACCGTACGAAGTACGTATCTGATTTGGAACATCTGGGACGCTGCTATGTATTTCAATTTTTGCCTATACATCTGCTACTGTGGTTATTTCATGACTGTCATATTCCCTAGTACAGGGCTAGTGACCCTCTGCCACCCTAGTCATTTTGGATTTCAACCACAGAGCCTCCACACCAACTATAAATAGGAATCGTAGTTGAAAACATTTGCAGTGCCAAACTTTTGCCACCCCTGCCCTCGTGTTTGAAAAACTGGCAGACTACCATTGAAGTCCTTGATGCACACACCCATTTATTTATTCATCTGTAATTGTAGAAAGTTAATTTCCATTTATCTGAAGGCTAAGAGACAATGCCTCCTTCCCTTTGGCCAGGTGGTTCAATGTTTTAGCATGCTTTCCTTTGGCTCTTTGCTTAAATGAGGCAGGGCAAAAGTGAGACCTGCCATGTAGTTTTCCCTTTGCTCTGTTAGGAGAGAATGTCTGATGTTTGAACAACTTCCTGAAAGCTCTATATATCTTTACAGACCTCTAAGAAAAACCAGAAGCCTGTGGTTCATCATAGCTGGTTGACATTTACCCCTGAAAGGGTTAATTCCATAGTGCAACCAGATAACCACTTCAACTGATATCAAAACCCATCTGGATATCAAGTCTGACTGGAGTTAGGAATCCGACTGTGGAGCCGGAAGTTGTGTGGCTTTGGGTAACATGTACACCTCCAGAGAATGTCTCAAAATAAGGGAATGGTAAACCCCTTCTGAGTACTCTCTGCCTAGAAAACGGTACAAAGGATTGCTACAGAACAGAATTAATTCGGCAGCACATTTATTATTATTATTATTAAGGCATATGCATTTTCATTTTTGGAATAATCCCAGGAGACATTACACCATATTTAGCTGCTACATGGCATTTATGTGTCATAACCATAAAAAATACTTCAAAGTTGTTGAAAACACGTAATTTTTTTTAGTAGCACATTACTTGAAAACCTGTTTCGCTATCATTTGTTTACACACTCTCAAGTGTTAGCTAGCTAAGGGAGAGACTTTGTGGGGTCGTATTATTTTACGTTGGCCTTGCTTTCAGACTTGGATGGGGAGTTAGCTGATTGGCTTGCAGTGACTTTCAGCATACAGATGTTCAAACCTTATTTTTAAAGCACAATGTACATTTTCAGGGTTGCCTTTTTATAGTCTTCACATATAAAATTTCAAACCTTGACAGCTCTACAATTATGAAGACACAGAGAGAATGCTCCAGTAACCTTAAGATAGCTTTTACAGTGGTTCACTACCATAATGTGATCTCAATACCTTAAAGGCTAGTACAGAAATATAGAAGTAGAAAACAGGGTGTATTTGTGGTGACATTGTACTAGGAAGCCTTGTCTGTTATCTCCAGTTCCACCTGTGGAAACATCAGCCTGAAATTCTGCTTTCCACCTTATCTAGATGTAACTGTTTTTGTCCAATCTCATCAGAGCAATCTCAAGCTTTTTTTCTCATCAAGAGAAAATAGAACATTGAGATCTGCAAGGCTGTCCAACCTTCTTGTTGTTCAGCGCTATGTTGAGAGATGAATGTGTGGGTTTATGTGCAGTCAAGTTGGAAGTGACTAACAGGGATTCTACTGGGAATTTCAAGGTAAGTGAAATCTCAAGGAGTGGTTCTGCCAATTCCACCTCCTGTCAAGGGAACTTCTGTGACCAAGTGGGGATTCAAATGCATGTCCCTGAGCCCTAATCCATCACTTCCTTCTCACTGGCTCTGAGATGTAGTACAACTGTCAAAATTGCTGAAAAGGGCTGCTAGATACGTAGATGCAGTGGAATAATAAACTCTTGATATGAATTACTGCTAGTTGCTCAACTTTGCTGACAGTAATGACTCATGTCTAATGCAAATGAATTGTGACTTATCAAGTTGTATTAGTAAGCCAGAGAAGCAAGAGCAGCTACATGGCACTTTGAAATTCTTTTGGAATGAGTAGAAAGTGCCTGGCACTCAAGAAACTAAATAGTGTATTATAACTAATTCTGCCTCTGCTATACTTTTCTGTGGTTGCTATTGGTGCAACATGCTTTCTCCATTACAAAGAAGGAAAAAGACTGATGTTCTATGAAGTCATTGGCATAGAGTTTTATATATATAAAAAGGAAACTATAATAGCTTTGCACTGAAGTTTCCTAATAGAAGAGTTTCTGGGGGATGACAGACATAGGTTAGTCCAGGGTCAACGTAGGCATCCATCAAAGAGATCTAAGAGACTCATGGTATTTTAACAGTAACAGGTTTTATTTGGCAAGAGCTTTCATAGACTGGAGTCTGATTCATTAGATTTGATCCAGCTGATAAAGTGGTCTGTAGTCCACAAAAACCTGCTAATTTTTAAGCCATGAAACCACTGTAAGTACTGCATTGCTTGACAGACATCACAGCTTTAAAGAAGAGGCATGTAAACAATAAGGCTGCTTACCAAGCCTCTCAGATTCGTAAGAGGCTGCCTTACACCAAGTCTGAATATTTTTCGGCCAGGCATTATATTGCCTGCTATGACGGGCAGCAGCTTGGTGGGTGGGCCTCCTCGTCCTCATCTGCTACCTGATTCCACAGAAGGCACATGAGATATTCTGTTCCACATGACAAGGTTTTACACAGCACCATGTCCTATGCCCACATTTAGGGAACTGTGATTTTCATAATTGTGCACTGACACCAAGTCTGCTGAAATAAAAGCAGAGTTCAAAAGAGCTTCCTTTTTTTGCACTGCTTATCAAGGAATCACTTGCCACCCTTGAGTAGTAGCTCCTGTATGCTGGCTAAGAGACTCTGGCAGTTGTCCAAAAAGTAGTGTTTCAAATCTCTGAATAAATGCAGCTTATAAGTGAGCTCCTTGAGGCTATTAGGCTAGAATGCAACAATCATCTGTAGCCCCATAATAAAGAGATTCTTGGAAACCCTCCACTCCTGGTATGGCATATCAGCTTCTCACACTATGGCTTTGGGAATACGGCTCCCATCAGGAATTTCTGAAGTCAACAGCTGTTTATGCACTATGTATGATTGCATATTCTGTGTGTTCTTTTCACTCAGCCTTACCTTTTCGGAAGAAAGTAACAAAGTCTGAATGGGATCAAAGTTAGGGAAAAGCTGAGTTTCTTCAATAATATGCATTCCATTTTTGTAGCTGATTGCTTTGTGAAGGGCTCCTCGATCTGTAACAACATAAGGCTATATTTTAGGCGAAAGAAAGAAAGAAAGAACTCATCCTTATTGAAAAGTCACTGGTCTTACTGCAACCCTACCCAGTTTTCAAAGCATGAACGACTCACCTGTACTGATGAACATGACATCGTAAAATGTGCCATTCAATGCTCGGACTTGGTCTACCACAATCTGTGTATACTTCACATCACGTTTTATTAGTCTAGGTCTGTCTCCTATTGGGGTCACAGAGTCATCCATCAGAGGATGGTCTTTGACAAACTGCAGCGTTTTGTCAGGTAAGTTGAGTGTGGTCTTGAAATTGTCTGCTCTAGCCTCCTTGTTTATGCACTATCCAAGAAAAAAAATTAAAAACATGGGACAGGATTAATGTTAGAACAATTTAAACAAACAAATAAATGGTACTAAAATAATTAAAGCATCCTTTAAACTATTAGCTACTATGATTTAAAAATATTTATGTAGCGCCAACTGTGAGATAAAAGTTGTTTATACTATACTAATATACCATTGCATTTGATTTGTCTATAAATGGGATAGCTAACGGCACTGTTGCCAAGGCAACATGTTTGTGTGTATTACCTTCTTCCTTGGAGATGCTACTACTAGTCTGAAATATTATCTGACTGTACAAAGTAATGCCCCCCCCCACACAAAACCAGGAGTTTCCCAGAATTGTAACAAGTAATTTATGTAATTTTAAGTGAGTACGAGTGCCACGTAAGGCTTGAAAAAGAGAAGTTGCTCCAGAAGGGCCTCAAATCTTGGAAGAAGATAAATGTAAAGTATAAACGATTAACAAAGATGGATGCCACATCACTTTAATAAAAATATGTCAGTTTTAAAGATTTTTTTCATGCAATATCAGCACAAACATTTAAAGTCTTCATTCATTCTAAAACAATGAAGTTCAGTTCTCCATTTTAATTTACTTTTGCTTTAGTTAACATTCACTGCTTCTTTCTCTCACACGCATACTCAGAAAATGGTAAATGATGAGTAATTCCATCTTGCTAAATTAGCCAGGCCAATAATACAGTGGTACCTCGAATTACGATTGCTTTGACAACCGAAAAATTTGACTTATGAACGCTGCTCTCTGCTCCACATGAGAGCGGACTTTGACAGCTCCGACCTGTCCAAGTCAGCTGTCTTGCAGAGCAGAGAGCAGCATTCTCGTGCTCCTCCTTGGTTGCTTCGATCTCTGCAAGAAGATGGAGGAGATGGCCATTGGCAGTGAATGCTGTTCTCATAGCTCCGCATGACAGCTAACTTTGACAGGTCCAGCATGTCAAAATTGGCTCTCTGGCGGGGTTGCAGAGAGGAGCTTGTGGCTGCTCTTGATTGAAGGAAATCGCCCACTGATCTTCGGGCAGCCCGGGTCCCTTGCAAGGGAAGCGCTTACCTCCGATCGAACGGTCCAGCCCGGAAGTAACTGAAGGTAAGTGCTTCCCTTCCAAGCCGTCCGGGCTACCCAAAGATCAATGTGTCCGTGCTCTGCCCAACAAATTGGTGAGCGGAGCAGGGACTCATTGATCTTCACCCAGCAACTAAGAAGGAGGTAACGGTGATCGGCAGCAGACACAGCTCTCAGCAGCCGCGCTGGAGAGCTGATTTTGACAGGTCCTACACAAGCCACTCAAGCCCTTACACTCCTGTTTTCATCTCCACTGAAGACATTTCTTTTCTAATAAACATTTCTTGACTAATTATGCCATTAAAGCTAAAATTACAATTAATTGTTTATGGCACAGAAGGGAGGCAGAGATCATGCATGATTAAGCTGACACAAGAATAAAAACTGCTTCTTACGACTGTAGTATTAATCAACTCTCAGCTTATCCAGACTTACTGCTCCAGGCCTGGGTTTGGGAACCTCTCCATTATATCGTAGCCATTTTGTGTGAGACTGTTCTACTGTGGTACTCTGCATGTACTTCCCTTTGGCAAAAACATCCTCCACTGTAGAGATGTTGTATGCGCAAACTGCTGACAGTCCTATGTTATTCCTTTCAAAAGATAAAGACATTAAGAACTCTAAATTAACATGTTACTATTTCACACTTCTGTAGTAATTAATATTACTTAAAAATGAAAATATTTTACTTACAATTGTGGGGTGAAGACCCCATAAATCACTGACTCCTTTGAGTTTGGAGTCTTCAAGATGAAGATATCATTGACAATGTTGAAAAATAAGTTTTTGTCTGGTATTGAGCATAGTAACCGAGCTTTGAGATAGGAAGTCCATTTTTTCTGTAAAGTCCTATGTCCTCCTTGGTCACCCTTTAAAGGAAAAATAAGGGGGGTGGAATTGATCAGTCAGCAAGTTTCCTCTCCAGAGGCAAAAGAGCGGTCTGAACAGTTTTCTATTAAGTGGGGGGGGAATCAATAATTAGAAGTAAGAATACAAAATAAAAATCCTCCCATCTAAGTAGAAGATTCAAGTGATAACTTTTCACATGTAACATGTCAGATTAAGAACCAAAATCTAAATGTCACTGTAAATAATCTCAGGCACTGATTGGATCCACATGGATTTCATAACATACATTTACAGAGAACAAGGAATACAAAGAGAAAGTTCCACAATCTAGATATCCTCCAACATGATCAAACAATGGGAAAGGCATATAGCTTGATGCAGAAGCTCCTATGACAACTGACAAGCTACAGGATAAGAAGAATACATTTTCCCCCATCTCACAGCACGCCGTGTAGGCAGGCACTATAATATAACACCTGCATTCAACTCACTCCTTCTACATCCTACCCTAGACTTCCACATCATCTTCATCAACCTCTCACATCAACCTGAAGTTTTCCTTTCAAGAATATATACTGTTTAAAATCACCCCCACAAGTAACTCCTGTCCCATCACAGCCATTTGATGGGACAGGAGTTGGAGGAGATCAGGAGCGCTTGAAGCTAAAATATATGATTGCAAGGACAAGGGCAATGGCCTCATGGTCCTCACACATCATGTATATACAGAAAGGTTTTTTTTGACCCAGAGAAAATAGGGCAAATCCCTTTTATTTCCCATCTGTCTTCCCAACCAATCACCACACACTTCAGGGGAATGTGTACGACCAGGACTGCCTTCTGGATTGAGCAAGAGAGGCATATATTGAAAGATTGCACATGAAAAATTCATTCACTCTTTAAAATTTGTCCCACCTCCCTAACAGGGCCCATGGGCACTCAAACCAACTGCTGTTCATGTTACATTCCTGCCCTAGAGGGCTGCAGTGGCAGAGCTTCTGACATTCCATCAAGAACTGTCAGAAGCCCTGGGGTATGAGGGAAAAATTTACTGTCTGCTTTTCCTCCAGCTCAGCATTACCTTTTCCTAGAATCTGAATCAACGCTACTCTGAAGAGCAAATGCAGCAGCAAGAGCTCCTTTTTGGCACAGAAGACGCCATAGTAGCTGAGAAAATGATGGATTTGAAGTGCAAGCTGCTTGACAGAAAGCACGCCTAGGTCTGAAAGCAGTAAATCTGCAACCAGTATATGGAGTTTAAAAATGCCTTTGCTCTCCCACTTCTGCTGTGCCTGCACTTTGCAAAAAGCAGATGTCGCGATGCAAAATCAACCTCTCTATAATGTTCTTTTTCACTAGGAAACTTCAAAATATGGGAAGGTAATTTATTTTCATAACTACATTTGCCCCCATCCCCCCCTGAAAAAAAGCTATATATAGTTCCACATAATTTACAAAATATGGCAGACCGGCAGACCATATGCCAATTTAAAGCAATGAAAACACTGTCAGCAGAAAGAAGACTATTACGCCACTATGCCAAAGAAAATCTCTTTCCAACAGCTGGGATATCACAAATCTAGCAGACTTCATCAGTTTCTGTTGCTTAATTACACACTGTAATTTAAAGCCAGGGCCTTAGAAAGATACAACCTCGGCATTACCCACAAGAAAGGTGGAGTAAAAAAAAAATCAGACGACAACACACTTGTTAAATCTGTGTGAGATATAGAACCTTGTTTCCCAATGAAGGGAAGTTGCTCTTATTTTTTTTATTTTAAACCAGTGAAGATTGACAGAATCAGGCTGGTTGCCTCCGTTGCCTTTCAGGCTATGGCAGCTCGGCACAGAAGTGCCACCTGTCACATCACAGTCAAGCAAGAAATCTTAGTGCTGTGAGAAAAGTGTGAGCTTTGTCTGGAACCCTTTAGAAATGTGTCATGCATAGCCCAGTCAGCCATCGTATCCCGCCTCTCTTGAAGCGGCTGTGGCTAGAATTCAACTGACAGTTTATGAGGCCCAGAAGGAGCAGGAAAAGGGCGGGAGAATACAACAAATCCTTCATCTTTCCTTCTTTTTATTTGAAGAGATGAATTTTCCCAGTCATTCCCCAAGAGGAACACAGTGTTTTGCAAACTGCTTTAATAGGTTTTGCAAATGAAACTCATGATGTTAAAATCTTGGCATTTCAGTATTATTTCTCTCAAACTCTAATATACACAACTTCTTTCTACAGTTGCTCCCCCTCTGAAGCTGGCACAAAGGGGCAGGGGAAAGGTTCATTTGTATCCCACCTTACAAACTCTAGCTATCCTCGGAATCATCAGCTTGCTGAGAAATTCATATTCCACCGACACCTCCGTGAAGAAGAAATACACTTTGTCATCATCCTCATCCGCACTGTCTGGATCAGCTCTTACCACATCAGAAAAAACAAAATGTGGTTCTAAATAAGGAAAATATACATAAAATCAGTGTTTACTTCAGAGTCTTCTTCGTCTTCCATACCTCAATATTTCCAATTTATGACTGCTTATAAGACAAACTAGTTCCTGGCATGGCAGTGGTTCTAGTCCTAAAAAGCATATGATGCCCCTGTTCTATACCGTAATAATTTTCAGTTTCTGTACTGTGCTATTTCTGTACTGGGAAATCTGTGAAAGTTGGCTGTCTTTATCATATAAACTAAATCAGATCAAGCACAAGGACATTTTTGAATTGATTATTCTAATCTGCAGTTTCTTGTGTTTACTCTACAAACTGAAATAGTTCCAAAACAACGCTCCTATGGTAATCCTCAAAGGAATCCTGCTAGTTGTTATAACTGGGCAGTGACTTGCAAGAAACAGGTCTATGCCATGGTTTAAAAAAAATTTTTGTATTATCATATTTTCTGTCTTCTATTTGACAGCAGTTTGGAATTCCCCTGATCATTCACAGCCAAACTAGATGTTTAAGAGAAATCAAATCATCACAATGTTTGCAAACTGCTTTAATAGGTTTTGCAAATGAAATCACATGACATTTATTATCTTGACATTTCAATAGTATTTCTCTCCAATACTAACAAACAATTGTAAAAGCTTTTCACCCACTGTGGAAAAGTTGGCAGGAAATACATGTTTCTTTTGAAAGTAGAAAAGAACACTTCAAATGATTATTCTTTCAATGGAAAAATTATAGATTGAACCTTCAGGAAAATTCCAGTATAGCATATGTTTATTTGTCTGGTTACTCCTTATCTCCTTACCATTAAGCCAAGGAATTGCATATTCTGTCCTTAGTGGATTTTGCTGTGAATTCCTTGAGATGATTGGTTCACTTCCCAAGAAGTTGTAAGAGGTTCCAGAGTAAAGATCCCCATCTTTTCACAAAGGAAAAAAATGCATGAATAATATTCATATATAGAAATAATTAAGCAGTTTAAAGCATAATTTCACTCCAAATAATACGACTACATTAAAACAACACATTAATGACAAGTAAAAAATGTTATTTTTAAAAGTGCCACAAACTGACCCAACTGTTTGTTCTGCCACAAACTGACCCAACTAAAATATTGGAAATTCAAAATTCCTCCCATTATATCTTCTGCTATTTCTCTCCTAGCCATTGATTGGTAAAGCTGCACAAATTGTACACCCACCATGTACTCTTTCTTCCCCAGCTATCAAAATGCCGTATACCTCTACTCTAGTGGACCCCAACCTTGTAGCCCAGGTGTTCTTAGACTGTAATTCCCAGAAGCCTTCATCACCAGCTGTGCTGACCAGGGTTCTGTTTGTTCCAGTCCAAGGTTAGGAACCACTGCTGTACGCTATCAGTACTGAACCACAAACCACAAATTGTTCAGCTTTCCAGGTTATACATAAAGTTCATTATCTGTTTTGGATGGTATTTGTATATACTAGTTGTAATGCTTAACTTATAAACCTTTTATTTCCTTGGATAAACAAATCCTACTTTGTACATATTTGATTCTATTCTAAAGGATGTTAAACAACTACTAACAGAAGCCATTCCATTCTTGTGAATGAAGTAAAATGTCAAGGATATTATATATTTAGGAGTGGGGGTGGTAAAAAAAAAGTTCTATGATGAAGAACATGTATTAGAAAGCATTTAAAAAACTTTCATGAGTTATCAGATTGTATTTTGAATTCCAAAGAGCTTAAAAGGAAAGTCTGCAAGCTTGTAAGAACAACTCTTAAATGGCAAGAAAGAAAAATGTTTGGATTTTAGTGCCATATTATGTGCATATAGTGCTTTAGATTGTGCCCATGTTAACCATAAAATGAAGATATAGCAAAAGAAGTTCGTACTTACCAACCATGACTGATGTATAACTTTGTGCAGGATCAAAAGGACATCTCCCTTTACCATCCTCATTTCTGCCTGCAAGTTCAAATGATGTTGGATTCTACAAAACAATCAAGACATACCGTATATACTCGAGTATAAGTCGAGGCCCCTAATTTAACCCCCCAAAACTGGGGAAATGTATTGACTCGAGTATAAGTCTAGGGTGGGAAATGCAGCAGGGCCTGGCAGCTCCTCCTTTGTGAGCTGGGGGAGTGGTGTGTGATGTTTAAAATGACTTTTAGCCACTGATGCAAGTGCTTGGGTCAGTGGCTAAAAGTAATTTTAAACATTGTGCACCACTCCCCTGTGATGCAAGGGGGGGTCATGAGAAGCAGCACATTGTTTAAAATGACTTTTAGCCACCGACCCAAGCACTTGCCTCAGTGGCTAAAAGTATTGACCGAAATATAAGCCGAGGACCCCTTTTTTCAGCCCAAAATTAGGGCTGAAAAACTAGGCTTATATTTGAGTATATACAGTACTCTTTATTTTCTATCTAAAACTATAAGCAACCGCAATCCAGCACCTTCCTGAACACTTATGGTGTATCCAGATGAACAGTTAGAAATCCAAAGGCACTATATAAATATTCCCTCCATCTTCCCTCCTTAAAATATTTCTTATGGTAAGCTTCAAAAACCACCTTAAGAAACAGTAGGACTACAAGTGAAAGATATCAAAGTCTGGTAAAACCAAATGAATGAGGTAGTATGATTACATAACAAAAAATAATAATCCAGAAGCATCTTATTTCAGTGCGATCATAGATGCAGAGACCAATACACGTGGCTAACAGCAGCACATGTCCAAAACAAAATTCCATGTATAAGACTATCATCTATCTATCTCTATCTATCTATCTATCTATCTAAACAAAAACTGTTAAACTAAATATTTAGGGTCATCTTATACACGGAAAAGACAAAGTAAAGAACTTTAGTGATAATGGTGATAGACCAATATGCAGGTAACAGAGACAAAAAACAGATACAGTCAAGAAACCTGCTCCTGGAACAAAGTAAGATCCAAGTAAAGAAGAAAGAGTGACAGAATCAGAGATTTAGAAGTCGTTTTGTTAAAGGACAGTAGCATGAAGTTATGCTATCACCAGGAGGAGGCCGAAAGAAAGACAGGCAGAAGAGGAAGAGGGTCTGGGAGGAAACATGAAAGCAGGTGTCAGGCAGACAGAATGTTTATGCTATCTGAAAGTCATGATCATATCTGACAGGGGGAGGGGGGGGGGAGGGAGAACCAGCCATAAAATGGGATGGAAACAAAATCCTCATGTGATGTTTTTTGCTAGGAAATCATGAAGGAACCTCAGCAGACAACTGAGTCAAGGGGCAGGAATACCTATGATGCATGTGCTCTGTTCCTCATTACCAGATTGTACATGGCAGAGCTGGGCAACTTCCAATGCTTTTATTAGGTGTGCCTAAAAGAAAATGTATTTGTGCACTTACCAGAAGATCACAGGCTGGCTGAAATGCATTAGTTCCACAGACATAGAGCATGGAGTCATTTAGCTGTTGTAAGACACGCACATAGTTAAGGCACTCTGTCTGTAAAACAGAGAAAGGGGCAAGGAAAGAAAATCATGATGCCTGATCTTAAAGACACCCAATTAGTTACCTGTATGGTTTCAACTCAACGTTCACTAATTAGAGCACCCAAAGGCAGAACAGTGAGACAATACAGTGGTACCCTGACTTAAGAGCAGCTCAACTTAAGAGCAATTCGACTTAAGAGTGGAAAACTGTTGGAATTTTAACTGCCAACTTACAAATTTCAGATATGGTCTGCTCAACTTATAGTTTTTTTTTCATTTTTAACTTATTTTTTCAATTTTTTAGATAGGTACCCCGACTTAAGAGCAGTTTGACTTAAGAGCATGCATTTGGAATGGATTAAATTCGTAAGTTGAGGTGCCACTGTGCTTTAAGGCTAGCTGGATAAGCTCAGTGTTTTGGGTGTCTGACTGTGGAGCAGAGGTTTATTTATTTATTTATTTATTTATTCATGGATTTGATTTGATTTCTATACCACCTATCCAGCAACAAGGGTACTCTGGATGGTTTAGGCAGGTTTTGAGTTTGATTCTCCACTGCACCTCCAGGGAAAAAAACACTCTGTGCAGCCTTGGGAAAACTTTTTAAATGTGCTTTCTACTTAGGAAACCTGGCAATTATAATTATTAAAGCTCTATTTGCCTCTTTCCTGGCAAGGAGACAAGCTGTGAATCTTGCTCTTTCAAGAGCTCCTTCTCCCTCATTTGTCAAAAGTGGATCTACAAAAAAGGCAACCTTGCTTGCAAATGGGATTGATCTTGATAGCAGACAGAAGAAGAAGCTGACTTAGGGGGGAGCGGGATCCCTTACATGCTTGCTACTAAATATAGTACTGCATTTAAGGAGAAACTAAGCTGGCTCAGTAACATTTTCTAGCAGCATTACTAGGCAATAATTTGAGAATCAATTGCATATTGAACAGTCAGTGAACAAGCTTTACTCCTTAAAACCACAGGTCATCACAATGTATCAGCAACAACACAAAATATACACGGCACCTATACCACATATGTACTCATATATTTTCTCACAGACACACAAAAGGGAGCTATTCCAAGTTTCCCAAAACAAAAGCAAAAGAGCAGAAATACCAGTAAATTAAACATCTGCTATAGGTTTTCTTAAAGGGTCACAAGTTACAATCATTTGCCCAACACTACTACAAAATGTTATTTCGAAAGGCCCATGGATCAACTGTATGAGTCAGGTACTACTTACCTGTTTGGATTTGCCCTTTTCTGCACATCTAGTTTTTTGGTGTTCTTTGACCTTCCAAAACACCTGGAAGGAAAGAAAATATAAGCAAGAAAACAATGAAAAAGCAGTCTCGGTGCTGCCATTCAGCAGAATTATTACTATACTACTCACAGAAAAACATAGTATAAGTAACAAAAATGTTTACTGCAATCCAGAGCCATAATTACAAAAACAACACAGTTTTTGTAATTATGGTGGCCGATTTGAGGAGTTCCAATCGTGATAAATTCATATCATCAAAAAACACTCAACCCCCACAACACAGACACAAGACAGCATGTAAGAAGTCACAGAGCTCTAAATATTTTAGTTCTTTTCTAAACACACCTGCCCTACTGGAGTGGGAGCACAGCTCAGCATCTGCTGCACTTGCTCAGAAAATAGGGCAAATCACCTCAAATTATTAATCACATCTCCCGTACTGCATAAATATGTTTTATGTACGAGATCATCAAAACCTGGAGGAGAAATAGCAACTGAGGCAAGGGATTACTGGAATGTGTCATTATCTGGAGGTGTCCTTGAAGACAACTAATAAGCATCCTATATTAAACAAAGCAGTGGCCAGGAATAGAAACAAGGCTACTAAAACTGAGTCTTCTTATGCCAATTCTGAATCAGTTGCTCTGGCTGTCTGTTCATTTCTGAATTCAGTTCAATATGGTGGTACTTGCTTTTAAAGCTCTAAATGTCTGGAGACTATACAATTTGTAGGAGGAGCACTGCCCCACATACTAAGACTTTCCTGGGGAAGCTCCTTCCCATATACTGTGGGTATAAAACTTGACCACAGAGAACCTTTTCCTAATTCTTCTCTGTGATGGAATCTCAGACAAGGGAAACCATTCAGGAGAGATGAATACTAATATCATATCCTCCTTGACATTATGTCAAAACCTATTAGTATGCCCAGGCATTTTAAACTAGCAAAATGAGGTTTTTACTTCATGCTTTCCTGTCTTTTTTCACTGCCAAGTGATGCTGCTTTCACTTGAGCAAAGCTTTCAGGTATTCTGTCAGGACTGGCTATAACCACAGGACAGAGGCATCCAAACTTTGACCCTTCAGATTTTTTGGACCACAACTCTCAGAATTCCAAATCTAGATTGCCAATGACAAAGGATTGTGGGAGTTGTGGTCCAAAACACCTGGAGGGCCAACGTTTGGACACCACTGCCATAGGATATCACTAGCATTATGTGTTCTATTTAGACAATCTATGCATATGAAAATATATACCCTAAAACAGCTACTCAGGAACAACAGAATAGTGGACACCTGGGCTCAAGGCCTAAAATCTTGGCTGGGACTACTACATCTACTGCCAAAACCTCTCAAGGCTTCTCTTTTCTCTCCGAGCTCAGCAGAAATCCTCACACTGGCTATGGAAGATGTAGACTTTTTCCAGAAGAGGATATTATTGCAAGCTATCCCAGTTGTAATGAGAGGCATTTGAGGGCTGTTTGGCCTTGCATTGGCAATTAAGAGATTTACTTTACAAAATTAATGCAGACTAAACCTGCTGCCTGCGGTTTTGGTTGCTTCTTATGGGGAGTTCACCATGGAGATTATGATGAGTGCCTGTACTTCTAGATTTTCCACTGCATTATTGCTGGAAAATAAAAACTCTCTGAACTCTGAGGGTATGATCTCTGAGTAAATCTTCTGAGGATTTCATTGCGAGCTATAAATATGTAGGGTATGGAACTATGAAATATAAGAAACAGCACACCTACCTCATGCTTCTTTTCTGAAATATTCAGTGAATTCAACGCAAAAATAACTTCTCTAGCTCCTACATACAAAATATCTTCGTCTTCATTTAGTAACAAGGTTGAGTAGTTAAATACTTCTGGCTCCTGAAAATGTACTAGATGAACTTCTGTTAATGAAACAATTTCAAAGGAAATTTAAATTCAAATGACAGCAAACTCAAGGCATATTTTAACTCTAACCATAAATAATGTACAGGTGAAACTTGAAAAATTAGAATATCATGCAAATGTTCATTTATTTCAGTAAGTCAACTCAAAAGGTGAAACTGATATATGAGACAGACTCATTACATGCAAAGTGAGATACGTCAAGCCTTACTTTGGTACAATTGTGATGATTATGGCATAAAGCTTATGAAAACCCCAAATTCACAATCTCAGAAAATGAGAATAGTACATGACATCAATAACACAAGGATTGGAAATAAAACAATATTGGGCCTCTGAAAGGTACAGTACAAGCATGAATATGTACTCAGTATTTGTTGTACTTCCAGTCACCATGGATGGGTGTAAAAGCTTCGGGGAGTTTTTGGGCCCACAAGGTCCAAAATCCAGAGTTTGGAAGCTATTTCTCGGTTACAACGTGAGGGACACAATCCTGCATTAAGGGATACATTCTGGGGCACAATGGCAGAACGGGATGTTATAAGCAGGCAGGTGCTACTCACAAAGATGTCATTTCATGAGGTCACCCAGGGGCACTGTCAAGAAAGCTAAGCAAAGGCTTGAAAATGGATGCCTACAGGACTTCAATACAGTGCAGGAAGGCAAAGAAAAAGCTATTTCCTACGGAAACACTGAATGTTACACTGCCCAGAGTTCCGTTTGGAAAGTTGGGTGGTCTATAAATATAAATATGAATGAATGAATGAATGAATGAATGAATGAATGAATGAATGAATGAATAAATAAATAAATAAATAAATAAATAAATAAATAAAGTGATGGCTAGAGTTGTAGTAAGAGAGGCAATTATAGGATTTAGCTCACAAGCTTTTTCAGGAGGAAAGCCCAGAAAACCTTATAAAATATTGTATTATATCAAATTTAAGCAGCCATTTGCCAGTGGCTTTGGTGTGCAAAATACAGTCCCCACTCCCTGAGCGGCCGCTCTATTTCTCCCCCCTTGCCTTGAAAATGGAACAGTCTATAAAATGTAGTTCTGCTTGCCCTGCTTTTCCTTTTTTCTTTAGACATATAGAAGGCTTAGAGATACATAAACGTATGAGTCAGTGCGATTAAGCAGAAAACAAGTTGGCAGTGAAATGATTTCCCAGAGGCAAGTCCATGGGCAGAACTTTTATCATTGCTGAAAGCTGGCATATACCAATTGGGAAGGTCTTCATACGAAATAAAAATCCCATTAGCTGTTGGAGTCATTTCAATGGTTAACTTCAATTGTCTCTCTAACCCCTCCCTAATATGTACTTCTCTAAAGATACCCTTCAACAGAGTGAAGTATTCTGACAAATGTTATCAGGAATTAATAATTGGCATTCATTTTATATGTCACCCTCGCCTGAAACTATAGTCTTACCTTTGGGTTCCCAAGTGATCCGGGGCACTGGGCCAAATGCTGTTGCCATACCAAGAAAAAAAGTCACGGCTCCATATAGAATGAAAGCCATGTTAAGTGTTCTTGTTTTATGGAAGCAACCGGGTCACTACAGCAACAAAAGTTCATTTGGCAGAAGAGACATCTCAGAGAGCTTCTGAAAATATAAACAGCCTCAAATTAAATGGATGAGTTGCAGTTTCCAAGCTTCTCTTATCAGACGGATCACTTCTCCCAATAAACATAGATTTGCCACAAGAAGGAACAGAAAGGATCTCCAGAATGGCTTTCAGCAACTCCTCCACTTCTGAAGCACATGTTTTTCATTGGATTGGTTTTTGAAGCTGTAGATATAAAACAGAGAGGAAAGGAAGTGGTCAGAGGCCTGCCTTGTCAAGTTATATTTTCCTCTTCCTCGGTTAAGAATTGTTCCTACAGCAAAAGCCTGATTTTATAAAAGGAAATAGCAACTCATTTTCAGAAATAGCCACAGGAATCTATTGACCATATTTTCCACATCCTCTCATCAGTCATCTATCAATTTATTAACTGTATGCAAATGTTTGTACGGGGGGAAATGATGCCGTGTTATTTGAAATCAAGGGGCCGTTTGATCTCAGAAATAAACCAAACTAGAACTATGCATTCTCCAAGATATTTGCGCTACAGGCACCTGTCATATGCTCACACATCCCAAAACTACAACAAATAGTTAATGTGGTAGCACATAAAATAAAATGGCTTTTAAAAAAATTGTTAATATGTGTTACTTTCACCCTCAGGTTCACACAGGGACTTCAGAGTGTTGCAAATGGTTCTAACTCATCCATTTAGTCCCGACAACTGCCTACAACATAGGCTAGACTGAGAAAGTGTAGATGTCTCAAAGTCCCCTTTCAGTTCACCATTCCCTCCTTCCTCCATAGTATGCCATTCAGCCTTTCCATAAATAAATGCAATTCCCAAAGTTAATTATTAATTAATGCCCTATGTTCTGTACCAAACCTCTTTTACAAAATTCAGTGTATGGGTGCAGGAAGTACTACATATCAAGGCCAATAACAAAAAAGCCTGCTATTTTAAGACCACAAATTAACTTATGTTGGCTGCCATGCAAACAATCTAGCAAATTCTAAAGTGTGCCTGATTACAACTTCTCTTCCATGCACCCACACTTTATCTTAAACTTTCAGGCCAAAATCTTGATGGAAGAGGGTAGCTGACTCACAACATACAAACATGCCTTATTGTGCCCCATTTCTTAGGAACTAAGTTTTACTGCAGTGTGATTAATCCTCCACCTTGCTTCTTGGTTGTTCCCCCCGCCCCAATAGCACCATTGTGGATGACAGAAGCACTAATGCTTTTTAATAAAGGGTTGTGGTGCTAGTAGCCATGTCTGCTAGCACAACTGTGATTCATAAAGGTGCCCATAATGAGTAATTTCAAAGACAATCTTTGAAATATCACTACTGTATATAGTAATATTCATCTATATTACTATAGATATTTTAATTTAAATCATGGTTTAAATTATGGTTTAAATTGAGATTTAAATCAATTTGATTTTTTGAAAATCATTATTTTTTTTACCACTCTGACTTTGTCTAAATGGGAAAGAAAGTTATAGCCATTTTTTAAAATTATCAGTATAACTAGTAGGAAGTTTCTATCTTACTGTTTATTTACCAAGTTTCAACTGGTTCAATGAATCCGCTCTAGCTGGCACTAATGATTAGACAGCCATTTTCTAAACACTTTCTAATGTGGCAACAAAGTTCATTTGAAGAGTAATCTTATCTGTGTACACATAACTGTGTGAGACTATAGCCTTATATAGATCTCTAAGACATGTTTATTGTGTCTGGGTGCAGATGGTAGCTTCCTTCTTCTAGCTATTCCAGCTCATTTTTCATTTTCTGTGAGACATTGCCCCCACACCCTAGCAAGCTGTGTAGTCAACTGACAGACCTTGGAAATCTGGATGGCTGAGTGAACCTTGAGCTGGCTACCTAGAATTTAACCCGGCTCTGGAGCAGAATTTTGGAAGCAGTACTGCATCACGAAACTCCTATAATATTATTATCAGTTCAACTGTGAAGAATCCTTCTCTGTGTTGTCTTGACACACAGAGTGGTATGGGGAGATGACTTGGAACTACTGACTGTGGGGTTGGAGGCACTTCAGTATCATCCCATTCCAGCAATCCTGCTCAAGATCTCTGAGAAGGCACTGTTGCAATGTAGAGGGACATGTACCTGCTCTAAAGACTCCACTTTACTTCAAAAATTTCCCAGTCTTAGTTGTGGCCCACATGCCAAGCACACCAGCAGAAAAGAAGGAATGGAACTTGCAAACACAAGGATACTTTATGCACTTTGAAGGTCATACTCCAAGGGGGTAACAGGGCAAAGGGTACACAAGCACAGGCAAAAAGTAGAAATCTTGTTTTCATCAGGGCCCAGCTGATTATGAGAGACAGAACCTGTTCTGCTCCTTCCCTGAATGGCTCAGAGGAAACAAGTGTGATTGCTGTCCCCCAAACTGGGCATTTTGTGAAATAAACTCAACTTGATACATAGTGGAGACCGGGCAACTTCTCAAAAGCAAGAGGGGCTGTTGCCAAGGCAAGATGATAGGCTAAGTGGCTTCAAGGAATTTTTGGTTGGCAGCTGTTTGAGTCTTTGACAAGTTAACAGATAATGTATTTTATTCTCTTGGATGTGAATAGAAAATTAAAAAGAAAAGAAAACTGGGTCTGCTATTTTTGTTGTTTACTGGAGTTTTAATGGACCACTTTAAACTCTTTTTTAAAAAATGCTTGTTGCAAGTCACTTTGGAAACGTGCTGAAGGGTGGGATAAAATGATTTAAATACTGTAATGGATAAATTAAATGTTCCTTGGGGGGGCTTCAATTTCATTTTTAAAAAGCCAGTTCTGATAAAAATTGTTAGGATTCCAGAACAAGATAAAAAAACAGAGATTATAAATACACTAGGATGAAGACTGTAAAGTCTGACATTAAGAAAAAGAAAGAAACCAGACGAAGCAAGAGAATAATTATTATGCTAAGTGCCAATGCAACATACAATCATATGGAAACAACGGATGATCACCTAGAGAGAAATCTAATGGAGACAAAATTTTATGGCAGCAATTTTGTGTTGCAATACAATCTCATGTTATATGCAACTGGCAATCAGTCATATGAATAATGAATGCATAGTTTTCTCTAAAATATCTTCATTCTTGTTTTTGTCACTGACTTAATGGCAACACTAATAATCTTTGTGTAAAGAGAAATTAGTATGTGTCACCGGAACACACAGCTGGTATAGTGGTAGTTCTATATAATGCATCACAATTTAATTTTATTTCATATTATTTAAGGATGCCATTTTGTATGATGAATAAAATACTAAGGATTTCTGATATACAATGACCATCAGTTTCATGGTGACAAAGATGGGGAATAGTGTAATCTTACCTGATTAGAACAGGGTTATTATCTAGTCCAGATACATAGAAGATTAAACCTTAAATTGGTTTTGGACACAACCCCTATTAGTTCCATCAGTCATGGCCAAAACAAGGAACTATGTGCATGGTAGTCCAAAATATCTTAAAGACCAAAGGTTCTCCTGCCACAATCTAGCCAATCATCTTTTTTCTACAGTTGCTAAGCAAATGTTACTAGTCCAAAGCTGTTGGAATATATGTACAACCTTGTGTGTGTGTGTGTGTGTGTGTGTGTGTGTGTGTGTGTGTGTGTGTGTGTGTGTGTGTGTGTGTGTGCACGCGCGCACACATGCACACACACAAATCTCAGAGTTGTGTAATTTACATATTAGAATTTATGTAACCAATTAGATTCTGTCTGGTGTTAGCCAAGGGGTGTTAGGAGGGATAACTGCCAGATGTGTGTGTGTTGTATCGTTACAGTCGTGACCGACTCTTTGTGACTCCATGTCCATGGAGTTTTCTTGGCAGGAGTACTGGAGTGGCTTGCCAGTTCCTACTCCAGGCGCCTACAGCACCTGGTATTCCCTGGTGGTCGCCCATCCAAGTACTCACCAGGGCCGACCCTGCTTAGCTTCCGAAATCAAGCGAGATCGGATGTGCTTAGGGCATCTAGGCAGCTAACTGCCACTAACGGACTACCTCTAACAGACATCTAACTGTCACTTGTTTTAATCTACCTAACTGCCAGATAGGTAGATTAAAAACAAGTGACAGATGTCTGTTAGAGGTAGTCTGTTAGTTGTGTGGTTGAGACATAGTTTCTATGTCTCCTTGTCTGTTACTATGTCTGATAAAGAAGATAATACAAATATATTGAAAGTCTGTCAAGCTCAAGTTTGTACCAAGCCAAATGTTACAAGCACTATTCGTTTATTCTACAGTAAATATTCTTTGAAGATTTTACCTAAGACCAACCAAGTAAATATGAATTGAACTACTGACACACACAAGGGAGAATACTATTCATACTTTGTGTGGTTTTTTTAATACTATGCTTGAACAGCTGTATATCAACTCTCATAGGGATAGGGATACCTAGGAACGGGTATTGAGTGCCTCTGAATGCTAGTGTCTATTGGCCAGCAGCAAATTTACAAAGGGAACAGGGAAGACAGAGGCAGTGGAGCTGTCTCCAAAGATGGGGCAGGGGGTGGATGGAGATACAATGGATGTAGCATTCAGAGACAGAAACATCTACTTTTTGAAATACCATGACGAGAATCCCACACAGCACTGTCATGAGCAATGTGCACACGTAGTTAACATGTTACACAAACTGGACTATATCACTAAAACAGCTCTAGTTTTGAACTCTGACAGATTGAATTTCTAAGACTTTGGCTGCAAGCCTATTGTACACCATCAGATACATGCAGCAATCTATTATGAATCTCTTGGGGAAGAAATGGAGACAAAACATGGACAGCCTTTCTGGCCCCCAGAATATGCTTTGGGATTTAGACTTCCTGGGGAAAATGTCACTACAGAGCACATGTGATACACTCTAATGCTCCCTCAAGAAGATAATTCCCCTCCTAAGAAAAGTGAGCAGACTGCCCCTGCCATCCTACCCATGCTAGGTTTTTGATTTGCAGGCATTTTATGGAGATTTTTTTAAATAAAAGCATCAGCTCTCCCAAGTGCTGATAGGTGTTTCGTTTCAGAAGGGGACTGGTTCCAAAATGAAATACACCAGCACAGGGGGCGCTCAGAACGCAGACCCACCATCCAGAAAAAAATCAACCCCTGTCTTACCTTCACGCTGGGTGAAATTCCAACCAGGAAACACTCTCTAATGCATCATGTTTCCATCTCCCTGGCGCTGACCAATCAGACAGGGAGGCGGGATGATGCATGTCTTTGCACAACTCCTGATTGGCCAGTGCCAGGGAGAGGGAAAGATGATACATCAGAGGCTGCTTCCTGATTGGAATTTCACCCAGCCTGAGGTAGAGTCCTGCAAATACCGTGGATAATAGTGAATGTTCTTATCCACGGGTGACAGCAATGACAGGGGTAGGGTGCTGGGGACAAAAGCTTTTACTCTCGACACCCCCCAAATGCTGGGCAGCACGAAGGGCCACTGACCTGCCCAAGTCCTCTTGCACAACACTCGTAAACCACCATACTCACAAATCCAAGGTTTTACTGTATTTACACTTGCCAAAACAACTATAATTGATTATCTCTCTAAAGCCTTGCATCACTCTTACGCAAGTGACAGCCATCAAGTTGAGAGTCAAGCATCAGCTTCAAGGCCCCTCAAGGACTAGACCCATACCACCCCAAAAGAAGTGGAATGACAATATCAATCAATATCCTGGCTGTGTCTGGTGCTGCTGGCAGGTGACAAGCTTCAGCAACTGGCAAAGATCAAAGGCAAATGCCTCTTTGGGTTAGCATTTCCCCTCAGGTTGATGATGCCTATCCATCATATAGGCTGCTCAAACATGGTACCTTGGCTCAGTTGCAGCAGATAAGGATTAGGCAGGCAACGAGGATGAGATGCAGTAACCAGAAGACATGCTTAGTGGTAACTGAGAGACTGTTTTCTTGAGAAGGGGGCCTGCAGGTAATCAAATACCAGCAGCTTAGTTACTTTTCTGGCTTAATTTGGCCGGAGGATTCTGGGGACTACAGTCCAAACAATAACTTTCCCAGACTCCACTGGCATGCCCTAAAAGCTGGCAGTGGCCCTATTGATCAGGTAAGCAGTATTAAAAGGGAAGTACCTTACTGCTGTACTTTAAATCAGTGGTTCTTAACCTGTGGGTCCCTAGTTGTGCCTGGACTGCAACTCCCAGAAATCCTGGCCAGCTCAACTAGTGATGAAGACTTCTGGGAGTTGCAGTCCAGGAACATCTGGGGACCCACAGGTTGAGAACCACTGCTTTAAATGTTGGTGCTGACTCAGAAAAGCAGTGCCTGGTGTACTTATTCCTCCAGAACCACCTCCTCTCTATTACTAACATTCTAGGGAGAACACTAGTAAACTACTGTGAGATCATCTAGCAGTAATTTAGAGTAGGCCATAGGAGCGGGGGGGGGGGTGCCAGTGTGAATTCAGAGTTTGCTAAACAAAACCAGCCATTCAAGAAAACAAAGCCTTGGCTTCTTTGCCTTCCTAAGAGTTAACTGATGGTTTCTACCATCATCCTTTGAGCAGCAGGGATCCTAGGAGCTGTTGGGGCAAGAGACGATGCCTGAGAATAGCTTAGAGAAAACAAAATGTACTTCTGTATCTATTTATGCTCTTGAGGTCCTGCAATAAGGCCCCCAGCATTCTTCAGGAGATGTCTGTCAAAATGGGTTAAAGGGCTTAAAGTTAAGCATCTCACCCTGACAGACATTCGTTGCCAAGAAATATTCTTCCAGTCATTCATTACTGTGCAAGTATTATAGCCTTTTCAGACAAGTGATTACAGCAGGCCATTTCACCAAATAAATCTCTACCACTGTAATTGTTTAATTATATGGTTGTCAAAGCCAGGAATTGTTTCTTTGAAGAGTACAAAGTTCAATACACATAGACAGACAAGTTTCCATGATTTTCAGCTGAACGGTTTCTGGTGGCAGAAAGCAAAGCAGTATTTTCATCTGTCACATGAAATTACTGATAATCAGTTCAGTTCTCCCGCACAATTTCTTTGTCTCTTTTACTTCAGACATTCACAGTCCACTAGTCAATTTGTCCACACGGCACAACGTTGCTCAAATGAACAAGCAAAATATATAAAGATCAGGATGTGGTAGAGGGAGGGTAGTTGTTTGTATGTATGTATGTATGTATGTATGTATGTATGTATGTATGTATGTATGTATGTATGTATGTATGTATACACAAGCTCATCCAGAGTATGCAGCTTTGGAAGATCTAAGGGCCAATGTTGTGTGGCCTCCAGCCTGCAACTGCATTTAAAAACCATGTCAAAGCCGATGCCTTCATACCATGCATATGTTGTTGTTGTGTCATTACAGTCATGATCAAGTCTTCGTGACCCCATGTCCATGGAGTTTTTCTTAGCAGGAATACTGGAGTGGCTTGCCAGCTCCCATTCCAGGCGCCTACAGCCAGAGGCATAGCCAGCATTTGGAGTGCCTGGGAAGAAAGTTCATTTTGCGCCCTTCCCGCCCCCCCCCCACATTGCACCCACCCAGTTACAGGGAGCAAACCCTGCAGGTGTGGGGTGCGTGCATGCGTTCATGTGTGTGGGTGGGTGCGCGTGCACACACATGCATCTTACACATCTCCCACCAAGGCGAGAAAGAAGAGGAGGAGAGCGCCGCGGCCACCACACTCCTGCCTGCCTGCCTGCTTGCTTTGCCGCTCACCTGGCGTGCAGCGGTGGAGGTGGTGCTGTCACCAAGCCTTAGGGGAAAGGAGGACTGCTGGGCGGCGGGAGGGTGCATGGCTTCCTCCTCCTGCTCCCCCCCCCAGGTGCCCCCAGATTGCTGCGCTCGGGGCAAACGTACCCTTCTCCCCCCCCCCCTAGATATGCCCCTTCCTACAGCACCTGGTATTCCCTGGTAGTCCCCATCCAAATACTAGCCAAGCCCAATCCTGCTTAGCTTCTGAGATCAGGTAAGATACACTGTACTCAGGGCATCTAGGTAGCTTACTATGCACATACTGGGACATAAAACCAATAGTAAAAGGAAGTGTTAAAAGGAAGTTAAAAGGAAGTGAGGATGCCTGCAAATGAATTACCTACTCTACAGGAAAACTGGTGGGGTGGGGGAGGGACTTGTAAGAACTTCACCCCCAGCTGCAATACAATGTTGAAATGAGACCAATGACACAGGCAGGCAGGCAGGCAGGCACTGGAGACCCATCAAGAACAGGGGCCTATTAATTTAAATTAGAAACCGCACTACAGTATATATTTCTAAATAAAAATACCTAGCATTATTTTTCAGATTATCAGATAATTCATTATTTCTTTGTTAAATCTGGCTGTGAGATAAGCGAATGCAAGAAGGAAATGCAGGTGAATTTTAAAAAGAAGTTATACAACGATACCTGTCACCATCTGCAACTTTTCGACTACTCTGGGTACCTCTCTGCATTCTGTATGGTACAGTCATGAAGTCTAACAAGATAGCCCCAAGATCTTCAATGCTATTAATAAAACACAAATAAAGGAACATGTCACTTAAATTTTGGTCTTAAATGTTCTAGAATCTAGAATAAAGTGAGATTACATTTGTTACAATGCTGGGTTGGTTTGTAAAGGGAAAAAAGCCACTATACTGATTATTTCCATTCAAAATAGAGACAATCCTTTTTCACTTTTTGTAATAGGTTTCCGATAGATCACAGTGTTGCATCAATTGGGCCTTTGTAAATCTCCATTTAGGTATGTTCCACTGAATCTACTCTAGATAACACAACAACTGGATTTAGGCTAAAATCTGCTTTACTTATGAACTTTTAGAACGCTAAAAAGCACAGAACAGGCTAATATCTGATTGCTGTGCTTAGAATTAAATGAAAAATGTTAGAGATAGTGATGGCTCATGACTGGTGCTGGAGGGGAACCCCAACACACACATATATCAGAATGAGGGACATATTCATCTATCCTGGCCCATAAGCCAGCTATCACTCAAGAAAGAAATAGGAAAGTGTGACAGGAGATGCAAAATCTGAACTCTTTGAGTAGTTCAATGAATTAAAACTCCACAACATGTATTGGGTGTGTCAGGCTCTCCTCTCTTATAGAGATATGTCTGTGAAGATTCTTAGTCATCCAGGTGAGTTTATCTATTAGTTGAGTCATGGCAACTGGACTTTTGTTGAGAGATTGAAACGTTTCGCTGCTCATCCAAACAGCTACATCAGTCTGAGGAAAGCTAGTTGCAAGTCCTCCATTTTATAGTTCACTTTGACCTTATGTCACCCTGGTCTGAAATAGGCTCATAAGATGAACAATGACCTGAATAGGCTCCTTAGGAAGACAATAGTCTCAATAGGCCTTTAGGTAAACAATGGTCTAAGGTGCTGAAACCCATAAAGTATGGGTCGTTAGCTATGGCCTTGGTGGTGGAGGGATGAAGAATTTTTGACTTGTCTGAGTACTGTTGAAATCACTGCCTGATAAGTGGCAGATAGACTGTGCCTAAGTCCCCCGCCTCTGTTGAGAGAGGGGTTTTCATTACTCACATGAATGGCTTCCCTGACCCCTCTCTCAAACCACCTATCTTCTCTGTCTACTATGTGTACATCATCTTTGAACAAGTGCCCTTTGTCCTTCAAGTGGAGGCGTGCTACTGATTCTGGTCCTGAGCTGATGCCCCTCCCATGTTGGGCCATCCTCCTGTTTAATAGCTGTTCAGTTTCTCCAATGTAGATGTCTGCACACTCCTCACTGCATTGTACCACATATACTCTATTGCTCCTTTTGTCTTTTGGTATCGGGTCCTTTGGGTGGATGAGTCTCTGCCTTAGTGTGTTTGTGGGTTTGAAATAAACAGGGATGTGTTGTTTGGGATACATTGCAACTTCCAACTACATTATGCAGGGTTCACTCTGCATCCAATGGAGAGTGGCTAATATGGTAACAGATCTGGGAGTCAAGTTTCACCAGGGATAGTTGAAGGAGTTAGCTGTGTTCAGCATGGAGAAGAAAAGATTAAGAACCCATACAGAATAGCCATCTTCAAATTAATGTCACATAGAAGAGAGATTAAGCCTGGCTTCTGCTTCTCCAAAGGGTAGGGCTCAAGTCAATAAATTAAACTGTGATAAGGGAGTCTCTGATTAATCATTAGGAAGAACTTTGCCTGGCAGCAAAGAGATGGAACAGACTATTTCTAAAGAGGTGAGCTGTCCTTTGCTGTGGTCCCTCCAGGGTGCTTTAGTTTCCTTGGCAGGATGTTACTCCACTAATATGGAATATCTTTCAACTCTACAGTTCTATGATTGCCCTTCTTCTGATGAAGCCCACATGCAGGGATGCTGTCAGTTAGTTCAGGGCTGTGATGATCCACATCTTTTCAAGACAGGGTCCAAAAGCCCCTACCCCCCAAAAAGCCCAATTTCCTCAAATAAGATCTATACAGATATTACACACATTTCTATAAACAGCCAGTGCTTGTGATCTTTTGCCCAAAGTGCATTAAACAAGAGGTATTTTTGCTATAATATAATGCAGAAGCACCACATGGCCAGGGAAGAGGGGACACTATTAGGGTGTTCATTTAAGTCCAGAATGACCTCAAAGATCCGACACTCTACAACTGGGACATATGAGCTTTGGCTAGTGTTTAATGGCCATGAAGCAAGGCAGAATTTTCAGGACTGCATCAAAATCTGTAATCAATAAAGCCAATGGTGCCACCAACTCAATTTCATTTCAGTGAGATTAGTCACCAGTCATTTGTGCCCCCTGCCCCTTTTGTGCCTTCTAACCAAGACATTAGTTGGGAAGGACTGAAATCTCAGCTGCTGCTGATGCTATAATTTAATGCTCCAAAAACCATTTGAAGAGAGGAATGTTTTCACTGCCATCTGCTTTGAGGCTCAGCAATTGTTTAATTCTACTGTTAATGTTTTCCAGCCAACGTGGCTTTGAAAAGACTTTTTTTAAAAAAAGGAATCAAAGCATGTAACAGCTATTACACAGGTAACAGAGCTTTTAAAATAATCACACCATTATGAATTTTATGGCTTTCTGGATATTCAGCAACAGTATCAAGTTGCAATAATCTGCAACAGGATTGATTGTAAATGGTACGAAACAGCTGTTGCCCAGAGGACTGAACTCTGTAGAGCTGTAGAGGACATAAGTCAAGAAGAAACCAAAAACAAAAGAGAACAAAGCAGGCTATGAAATCGAGCTGAGAAAAAGTTTTCAAATGGAAAACATGTTTGCCGGGCATCATTCCTACCCAGAGGGATGAAACCCTAAAATTAGGACTTTCCCTTTAAATGATGAACAATTAATGAAAGATGTCTCTGTGCACATGCATGCACTAGCCCACCATTCTCTTTTGTGGGGTGCTTCTTTCTATCTGTGTCAAAATCACTGCACTAATAAAATGAGAAAAAGGATTAAGAACCAAGGCAACAAGTAACGTAACTTACATTCCATGGCTCTTCCTACTGGTTGTGTAATTAGAAGCCATCTTGCTCTACACATACGGCCACATTCTCAAAATTTCACAGTAATTAAGACAAATCAGATTTCTTTTGCTAGTTCTCTTCTCAAGACTATAATCACAAACCTGTAACAACAACTAAACGGAACAAGCTGGAAGGGTGGAAACCATGTCCTTTTCGATAGCAGATACGGCATCCAGTACCTCCTTTGGGCTCTTGATCTTTCATTATAACAAACATTTTTCATTCCATGTAAAATACAGTGGTCCATAACAGCAGAGCTTGTGAAAGTTAGTCATCTGCAGTACAACTCTCAGAACCCCCCAACCAGAATGGCCAGCATTCCTGGGAGACTCTGGTAATTATACTCTAAATATGCATTTCCGCCTTTTAAGATATGCTTATTTGTCACATGTACAGTGGACCCCACACATATATTTGAAAATGGTAATGTCTGGAACACCCTTTATATTTCTCTGTTGCTCTATGTCCAAACATAATAAGTGACAAAGCTTCCCTTATAATACAGCATTAAATCTGCAAATTTTACTGACTTGTATACCCTATCATCTTGGGAATGATATTCTTGCTTAGCAGTGCCACTGAAAAGATACAGATTAAAATATTGCTTTAAATTTAGTTGGTGTTTTGAATAATGGTAAGCAAAGAAATCATAATGGTTATGTTGTAGCAAAACTGCCCAAAAGCTATGCATACACTGCAGTGCATTTTCTGGTCAATTCTACATTCAAGATTCCTAGTTCTACCGTAAAGAAAAAAGTTGTCATGTTTGCTATATTCACAGTCTGAAATGTGGTCAGCATTTCAAAGCAGCAGACCTGACAAGAGGGTTTTGACCATCCTTATCACTGACCACCATGGAATTTTCTGAAGACTCGCTTGCTAATATTTAAAAAAATCACCTTACAGTGCAAAGTAAAACATAATTTTGGCTTGGTGATGTGAGCGTCCAACAAAGAAATGGTCATGAACAGCAAGGTTAAATTGCCTCTTGGCATAAAACATTTTGTGTTTGAATGCTGTAAACATTTAAGATAATTTGTAAGGGGGAAAACAAGGCCTCCCACTCAAAGGTCTCGGTTTTGTATCAAGACGTGCCTAGCCAGCAGCTGCTCTTAATAGTATAAATAATTGTGTAGTTGGGAAACTCTGGAAATTGCACAAGTCTCACATTCCAGGCTTTAAGCATTCTGCAGCTAATTAAAGAGAAAACGGCTGCAGAAGAGCCAGCAGACTCCCACAGACTTGTATCAGCTCTGGATGTTCATCCAAATCCTCCCTCCTTGATACAGAAGTGCACGCTTATTACATTTCATTTCAAAAGCTAAGCCCCTCCGACGTAATATGACCTAATTTAAGGCACTCTATGTTAAACCAGTGTTTTGCCACAATTAATGCAATTTCACCACTATCATCCCCACCCCCAATCTAGGTTTACCATTGTTTTGCATTTCTTACAACTATCAAAGTAATATCAACCTTTCCTGAACTAAACAGAACCCACGTAGAACTTGCAGGAGCTTCTAAAATGCAAAGAAGAGCAGCAAGGCTATTCATGTTCATTTCCTCTAGCTGGGTGTCTCAAATGTTCATTTTAAAAAGCCATTGGCACGAATACTGCACGGTAGTTATGTGTCTATGGAAGCAATTGTTTCTCCAAGACCTAAGCCCATAAATTTAGAACACTGCTCTCAGTTCAGCTAAATGGAGGAGGATTAATTCTGTTGCTCAATGTACGAGTTGGCCTTGCAGCGCTAAATATCACCCACTGGCTTCCTTCCTGCCAAGAAAAATCAAAACTGTAGAAATAAATTGCCATTCACAGCTTGCCAGGAACTCTGACACAGTTACACACATTACCACATTGGGAACTCAATCTCAGACCATCGCCACTGCATATTTCAAATAATATCCAACTAAAATTCTTCTTTCATCCGATTTTAAAAATAACTGTTTGAAGATGTGTATTTGAGAAGGTAATCAGACCCACTAAGGCTTTGTAAAAAAGCAAACTGAGACAGAATTACAAACCTGAGAAATAACATTTAAAATCTTTAGACCACCTGTGTGCATCCCACACACTAATCCAGTTAATCCACAAATAACTTGGAAGAAAATTCAGACCACTTATATTATCAGTGTCAACAAGACAGTCCATATGAAAATCCATATTCTCTAGGTGGTTCAGGGTTGAATCTAGGAGTGTAGCCAACATCACAAAGCTGAGGCTTCAAGAGGAAATCCACTCTATTTTAGGTACCCTATTCCCTGACCAGAACCTCTACTGACTAGACAGGTTAGGCTTGGACTTTGATTTTCTCCACCTCAACAATACTTCCATATACAGTGATACCTCTAGATATGAATGACCCTAGATACGAAAAACTCAAGATGCGAAGGGAAGTCTGTCTGGGGTGCAATGTACCCTGGGAATGGAAGTCCTCTGAAAAGCTTTCGCAAAGCCTCAAGATACAAAAATTCCTTATTTGCAAAATTTATTATACTGAGTTGCTTAAAACAAAACACCATTCACTGAGATATATATGTCACCAGATGAAACCAATCTCCTTTTTCAGAACCTATGATATTTAAAGACAAGATGTAGAGAACAGACAGGCCTCCTGGACAGTCACACACATATGCACCCAGTTATGTGATTACTCTGCATATTAGCATTAAAAAAGAAAAACAACTACTAATTATTTTGGAAACTCTGATAGCACCAGCGGGGATTGGTGGGGTAGGAGTCCATTTGAATTTGAATGGCTTGAAGCCTGGAACAACTTGAATAGTCTAGCATAATAGCAATCTTCAAAGGAAAGTTGAGTTTTCTTGAGGCTCTTTTATATGAATTAAAACAAAGCTCTAGATTCATTATGAAGGCAGGAATTACTACACCTTTATTGTGTCATGTTCAAAGAGTCCAAATGCATCGAGTAAATGAAATTCCAAGAGGCAATTAAAGCATTTATAAATTTTCCCCTCGGTCTTTTTGCTTACTGTTTTTGCCTACTTGCTAGGAAAGGGAGAGACATATACCCAATTGCCAAGCACTGAGTGCTAACTTTGCTCATTAATCTTAAATTGCTGGCAAAATAAGAGCTCTAAAGAAGAAGAAAAGGAAATTAGGAAAAAAGCACAGTGTTCACACATACTACCCCAACAGGCAAAGTTAGATTTCAATTCTCTACCTCCTTGAGCTGCATGTTATTCCAGTCCTGACTGTTGCTTATGCTCAACAGGATTCCTAGGACTTGGAAGTTGTACGCTGGAGGGGGTGAGGAGAAGGAGACAAAGTCCTCATGATTGCTATACAGTATACAGAAAGAAGTAGAAGGGAACCTAGAGCCTTTTCTTAAGAGTCTAATGTCTAAATATCTTGATGAATGTGCACAAAGTCTCATGAAAATTGAACATGTGGGCACCTTCTCAATATTCTTGATGAAATGAAGCCACTTCTCAGGGCTAGTTTGTTAATTATGGGCCACCAAGTTGGAACCAACTTACAATGACGGGGTTTTCAGCTGGCTGGATAGCTCAGTGGATTAGGCATCTGGCTGCAGATCAATTCCTCCCAGACAAGCCACCTTTGGGCAAGCTGCCGAGTCCCAGAGCACCTCCAGGAAAAGGGAACAGTACCCTTTACCTAGAAAATCCTGAAAAGGGTCACCCTAAGTGAGGATTGGCTTGATGGCACACAATTGTTATTAATAACACTTTGAAAGTGAGATAATTCAAGATTGGCTTTATCAATTCCATTCCCCCAGTGTGTTTCCAAGACCACGTGGAGACCGAACCCAGATCCCCTCAGGGCTAGCCCATCACGCTATCCACTAGGCACTCACCTAGCGGAAGCTTAAAATTCTCCCATACAATTGACACCGGGAGTTTTTCAGTGTTGTCATATCTCACACTGTGTCCGGGGCTTTTGAGCCCTAATTGGTGCCAATGAGAGCCAGGGCAGCATCATGAACAGTGATGGACTGGGATTCATAAGAAATGGGTTCAAAGCCCCACTTAGCCACATAAACTCAGTGGTGAGCGTCACTGGTAAAGCCACTGCTTATAATATCCCCTATACCTTGAAAAGTGTGTTATGATCACTATAAGATTTGACAGCATGTTACAGTTCATCAATACATGAATGTACCTTTTCTAGCACAACAGCCTTCAGGCTGTTCCATGTAAATTTCTTCTGAAAGATCTCCATCTAAGAAAGCAGTTTTAACATCTAGATGTTCTACAAGCATATTCCTCGAACTTGCCACACTAAGGAGTATCCTAAGAGTTGTATAGTTAGTTACTGGTGCAAAAGTGTCAAAATAATCAATTCCATATTTCTCAGAAAACCCCTTAGCAACCAGACGAGCCCTATATTTATCCACACTTCTGTCTGGGTTGTATTTTATCTTATAAACCCATTTATTTCCAACAGCTTGTCTACCAGGGGGTAAATCAGTGTCCATATGTTTGGATGTAAGCCTTGCTATGCCAACACTTTACACACCTGATGTGTGAATGTTGTCCTTTCCTACTCTGGGAACCACACTATAGTATCAATAAAAATACCGCCCAGAGTTCTGTTGGAAGATGGGCGGTACAGAAAAAGCAAAAAAGCAAAGTGTTCTGCTTATATACCGCCCCATACCACTACAAGTAGTCTCTGGGCGGTTTACAATTTTGATTACAGTGTGCAGGCTACACATTGCCCCCCAGCAAGCTGGGTACTCATTTTACCGACCTCGGAAGGATGGAAGGCTGAGTGAACCTTGAGCCTGCTACCGGGGATTGAACCCAGGTCGTGAGCACAGTTTTACCTGCAGTACAGGCATTTAACCACTGTGCCACGAGGCTCTTAAAATAAAATAAAATAAAATAAAATAAATAAATAAATGTTCTGCTCCACCATTCCAACTGTCCAGGCGTAAGGAACAAATATTTACAACACATCCTGTATTCAACATAATTAATACAACCATTTTTATGGTAGCTGAATCATTTTGAGGCCCGGGGGGTTGTTTTCAAAGAGGCAAAAACAAAATTAAAATTATACTATGGCTTGCAGCTGAGCATTTAAAATTTTTAAAATATTTATGTTAGAACACAGTGTTCTAAAAATAGTACCTATACAGCTTTCTGGTGGCTGTGCTTAACCAGGAAAAGTATTTTAAGAGCATATCTAAAATGAAAGGACTGCGTAAGAACGAAAAGCTGAACGACCAAACCCATATTTTGGGATGTTATGAATAAATTGGTTGTAATTAACTCATCTTTACTTCTAGACTTTAGAGACTGGTTAACTAGTATTGTTAAGGTAAGCTTACAAACAAACTTACAAGTTATTTTGCAAAATAGTAGTTGCAAAGTCACCCAGTTAAAGCATCCATAGTGACAGGATGAACTACTGTACTGGTATCTCATCTATAAAGAGTCTAACTGTAAAGAAAAAGCATAACAACTGAATACTAACTAGTGTTGCAACTGACTTGAAGCAAGTGAAGAGCCAGTGATAAACCTTGCCTGAAGCATGGAGACAAAATGGGAATACTGTATTTGAAAACAGCGCCACAGGAGGAAGGATTCTTCGCTTACCTACTTTCTATTCTTTCTATTTTCTTGGCCTTTCACAATTCTGGGTTGGATGCAACCTTATTTATTTATTTATTTATTTATTTATTTATTTATTTATCTTATATGCCGCCCACTACCCAAAGGTCTCTGGGCGGCTCACAATCAGAATAAACAGTTAAAACATCAAAATACAATAAAATTAGAACAATAAAACATGTAGATGCAATAAATACGATACATTAAAAACACACCACTAAAATTGCCATCAGGGCCCACAATCATTAGTTAAAAACCTTAGTCTTGCTTAGAGTAGACCCACTGAGCTGAACCTGTAAGTCCAAAATTCATTTTCTAATCCCAACTAGAGAAGACCAACTCAATCAATAGGATCCCTTAAAAGTGCTGACTTAATAATGTTCAGCAACTGATTCAACAAGTCTACTCTTGCTGGACCAGCCGCCACTAGATTTAGACTGCAAGGCCTACCTTACATAAAGGCAATAAAACGGACAAACTGCTGTGTAGACAATGATGTTTTCCATTCCAAAATCTTTTGTGCCAACCATCCATCAAGGAGAAATACTGCTTATCAAGAGCATTCTTTTTATATTAAAAAGTCCACATGGCACAAAGGCAATCATGAAGAGTAAACAAAGCTAATTCTGAAGCATTCTCTATTTGACTAGCCTCCTCTCCCATTCCAAAAACACACACAATTTTTTTATTAAAGGCAAAATCAGTTAGCAAGAAATAAAATTCAAAGGAAAAATGCCCTGGGGATATTTTGCTCCCTTTAAAAACAAACAAACAAAGAAAAAAAAGAACACAAATCAATGGTCTAGAGAACAACTTTCTGGAAGCAGTGGAAATCTGCCTTTCTAATAACAATGAAGAATGAAGATGCATTACATAATAACCAAATTTAATAATACCAATGAATACAGAATGAACAATTCCCTTGGGCTAAATCCTTTCATGAAGTTAGTTCAGCTGGATTGGTTATTCTCAACCAATCAGCACTTGACAGCAAAGTGGCCAATTTATGCTTTCATAAGATGGCCATGATCAGAACCTGGATGAGGGCGAGTTTGGGAAAGTTACTATTTTGTATTACAATTTCCACAATCCCACAACCAAGGCTGGGGCATTCAGGAAGCTGTAGTCGAACAAAGCCAGGATCTTGTGTGGGTGTCATCTTTTTGGAAGCACCTTAAATTTCCTTGTGCAAGTGATTCTGTCATCCATCAGCCAGAGCTCAAGTCAAAAGGGCCACTAATTTTTTTTATTGTGATTTTAATTTTTGCGGGGAAAGAGAGGCTCCCAGCTGGCTTCGTTGATGATGTAACAGACACAGAAGCCACCTCTCGAATGGTGCTTCTCCATCCCAGCACTCATTGAAGTACACAAGCTAGATTTTCTGCTCCTTCAGAATTATACAGGATTCCTGCCCCAAAAAGGAAGTTTCCATAGTTCTAGATCCTTGCCTTTGCATTGCACTCATTTTTATTTTATAAGGTCAATGCCTAGATGGGACGACAGCCCTAACCTATCTGAACTGTGACCACTGAAATAGCTTTCAGCTTTTTAACCACCTGCTGGTTTGATGTTATAGTCAACCAAACCAGCAACAAAGCAACTTGAATATGTTGGCATAAACTTTCTGCATGTGTCAGTGCAAATAGATACAAGTATTCTATGAAAACATTGTGGGCCATGATGAGAAGAAGACTTAGAATCATGCTGAATTAGTATACAGTGCAACAATTTGATGAGGTCAAACAACTCAAAGCTGCAATGTAAAAAGTTTTCATCTCAAATGTGGCAACATCAGTGCCAAACAAGACATGACCTATCTTGATTATATTACCTAATAAAGTCTTGGAACAGGGAAGCAATTAGCAGCAACCCAATGATGAAAACTGCCGTCAACACATACACATAACACATCCATGTCATTGCATGATCTGTCATGATCACCACACGGTGAGGATCTGCTCCTGAGCCTGAGGGTTTGTGCATTGTTTTAGAGAAATTAAATATTTGAATCTCCAATCCAGTCATGGTTAGGGTCAACTGAAAACAAAGGCCCCGATGAACAACCTCAGTTCAACTTGTATAATTGTTTCTAATGTAACTTGCATAGAACCACACTTTAAGAAGGAAACATCAGAATCCCAATCTACTGTTCTACTCGTAACATTAAAGTGAATGGAACATCACTGGAAAAGGCTAATTTTAAATCTCCTTTCCCCAAATGTTGAGACCTAGAGTAAAATGCAAATTAAGCTAAAGGAAAAATGCAAATTAAGCTAAAGGAAAAATGTAAATTAAGCTAAAGGACAGTGGTGGGGACTAAGTTTACTTGCCAGTTCTGTCCTCGACACCCCCAGCCCTGTTTTCCTGATGTCTTGATGAGAATCCTCAAATATGAGGATTTCTGAGTGTGTTTTCCCATAATCATAACTTTTAATTAAACGGCGGCTATAACCATTATGAAATCATGTTTCAGTTTGCCATAAGAGCCAGCCCTCTCCCCAAGTGGATTCTAATCTGTATAATTATGAAAGTAAGCTTTATTAGGATAAATCAGAACAATGATCTCTGATAGCAGTTGGGGAGTAGGGTGAGGACTAGAATGTGGGGATTTGCAATTTTAGCACCAGTCCATGGGCATTGAACAAAGAACAGCAAACCTTCTGAAAGAAGAAATTCTGAAATAAGTGCATATTGCCATGGTTTATAAATGCATTTTCCATCAGTTCAATTAAGTAGAAAAATAAAACACAACACTCTTAGAAAGAACTATTTGTTCTTTCATACAAAGCTTTCTGGTGGTATTATATGCAAGTCACTTTGACCTTTGCACTAATAACTAGGTATCAGAAATCCATGACATTTTCGTACTATGTAACTTGTTTCTCCCTGATGTTCACAAACCCAGGTGCAGGTCTTTCAATACATGCACTTTGGATTTCATATCAAACAGTGTGAGAGCATGTCTGCATAGGGATTAATGGAAGCTCTGCCTAAGAACATGCTCACTCACATTAAGGGAGTTTAACTCCTGCCAAGCTTAAAATGAGCTCTCCACCCCCACCCCCACCCATGCTAAATGAATTACAGAGAAAAAAGCCGTTATTACAAGCTGATGATTAACTATGAAAAATAACCACATGTGAGAAAAAAAGATAAAAGGGATTTTCATGATGCAGACTGTAACATAATGGTTAAGAGACGCATGTGCAAATGTGAGTCTTAGCTATTATCGTGATGTGGAAAGTGAAAAAAGACAAATGGGAACCGCTTGTAGATATAATGTAGATGGGCAGCACCAAATGGAGCCAAAGGTCTATCAGGAGGGGCATGCATTAAACTTATTCCTCAGTCTTACACCAGTTTGTCCCCCATAGGTCAGTGATGGCAAACCTTTTAGAGACCGAGTGCCCAAACTGTGATTCAAAACCCACTATTTTTTTTTTTGCAAAGTGCCAATATAGCAATTAAACCTGAATACAGGTGGCTCTGAAGGAGCGATGTCGGATGCCCACAGAAAGGGCTCTGAGTGCCACCTTTGGCACCCGTGCCGTAGGTTTGCCAACACTGCCATAGGTCTTCCCTCAGAAAGCCAATCCAAGTTCTGCAGTGTCAGCTTCCACATTGCCACTATCTACTGCATCATGCAGGTTTGCCTAACAGCAAGCCTGGAAGCTGCTCATTCCATTTTATCATGTACATTGCCATTATACATTGCAAAGCTCTACCATCAACAGAACTAGTGGGCCTCAGAAGCCAGGCCTTACGCAATCTTATCACCAATCAAACACGATGCAGAGCACCATATGTACTGTGGCACCGGACAAATGCTGAACCATCCCCTATTACATTCACAATGCCAGCTATATAGAAGTGTGAAAATTATTTTTATTTTTCCCCACCCCAATCTCAATGTTTCATGGCACTCGCTTATATTTTAAAAGAAAGTAGGATCCTCAGCTTTTATTGGCATATCTACGTTTGAATTACACAAAATTCTCCACCTAATTTTGGAAGGGCCATTTATCCAGATTTCCCCAGGAAAGGAAAAATTTCATCAGAGGTGGGGCATTCCATTTAGCAGTTCTTCTGTCTTAATTTTGCTGTCTTCTCTCAAAAGATTTTTATTTTTGACACTACAGATGTTGAAATACAGTCTCTTTATTGGCATTATCTTGCTTCCTTCATATGACCTCTACATAATGTCAATGGTAGGGACACAGTTATCTCCATTCTTCTGTCCATGCTACTTAAACTTTCCCTTGGTGATATTTTTGAACTATCTATAAGATAGGTCTTCCTTTTTTCATTCTGTTGCACATCTAATTATCCTCTGTACCTTCCCTAGGCACTCGCACTTCCTGATATGAAAAAGCTTTATGGAAGAAATTACTTAATGACATCCTCCCCTGGGCCTCAATTGTAGTCCAGGAAGAAGGGGTGGTTTGTGACAGTAGTGGCTGTGGGTTGCTACTAGAGAGAAGATTGTACAGCAAAAGATAATACATATACACAACCTCTCAGCCATCTCATACGTAAAGGTAAACATAAGAATTATGAACCTCACCCACAGGAATTGCTTCTATTTTGAAATGCCGTTTTAAAATCATTTATATCAGGTCAATGGTCTTACAGCAATTATTTTCAAATACTGTACTATCGGTAGCAGTAGTTGGTTTTGAGTACAAAACTATTGGAGCTTCCGCCTCTCTCTTTCCCATACCCATCCACGTACACTGGCCAACACAGAATAAACCATGCATGGTTTGGTCTCAAGTTCACAAAAGGTTACAATGCAGTAAAACAATGAAATCAAAAGCCTTTAAGGCACAGGGGGGAGGTTGCTCATTTGCTTGCTTGCTCCAACAACACAATACATGTTTCTCTGGCAGTTATGAAACACTGGATACGTACAGCAAACTCCTGCTCCAATCAGCTAGCGTCAAATTCTCCATCCCCCCCCCAATCTTCATTGGTTCATTAGAACTAGTCATTGTCTTTGCATGTAAATCCACAAAATACCACATGCCTCACTACATATTCAGATGACAACTAAATGCTCTGGCAAGCTGATATTGAAGCAGATACTCTTTCCAATTATTGTACTTGGGTTTTACACTGAACCTATCTTTTAGAAAGGTAAGCACCAAAAAGGAAAAAGGAAAGTGTTCTGCGTATATACCACAACATAGCACTTAGAGCATTCTCTGGGTGGTTTACAATTTAATTATGCAGGCTACACATTCCCCCCAGCAAGCTGGGTACTCATTTTACCACCCTCAGAAGGATAGAAGGCTGAGTGAACCTTGAGCCGGCTACCTGGGATTGAACCCCTGGTCTTGAGCACAGTTTTAGCTACAATACAGAAGCTTAACCACTGCGCCATGAGGCTCCTCGTGGGTTTTTGAAACTTCCTGGCTAGGCTTCTTTCCACAATTTATGCCTCAAAATGGGGCAAAGGAGGGGGAGGGAGGGGCGGGCCAGCCAGCTGCGGGCCACTCAGAATGGCCTGATGGGCCGGATTTCCCCCCCCCCCCCCCGGGGCGGACTTTGGGCAGGCCTGATTTAGACAATCCCTTACACAGTGGTAACCTTTTGATGCAATGAGGCCCTGTTCTGAACCCACTTAGCCTATGTGCATGAAGTCATAACTGGGTTTTCAAGGGGTTTTCAAGGTAAATGAGATATTTAAGAAATGGTTTGACCAGTTCCACTATAGCAATGAATTACCATGGCCAACCAGAGATTTGAACCTTGGTCTCCAGAGTCCTAGTCCCTCACTCTGTCCACCACACCCACATCAGCATATTAAAAATGCAATACTTTTCCATTTACAGTATATGATGTATGTTTTTCTATTTATACAATCTGTTCAAAAGTTCGCAGGAATTATGCCACCAAATTGTGACAACCACATAAAACACCACCTTTTAAAGTGTATGTCTTATTGTTCACATGCATGACGAAGCAGTATTTCTCCACGCCAGCTGTGAACAAGTCAGCTTCCCACATGAACAACTGGGCTCTGACACCAACCCAGCCTGGTGAAACAAAGACCAGCCAAACTCAGGCTTCCATTTTTCCAGGCATCAGTTGCTAGGAAACCTTTCATCCCCCTGGGTAATTTGTTGATTATCATTTATGAGGCAGAAGTTTAAATCATTTTAAAACACAAGCTTCATTTTAGCCTTGTTCATACAATGAGCAAGTGCCATACACACACAACACAGAGAGACAAACTTCAACATTTTACTACCCATCAACTGTGCATTCATCTTTTAGGGCATGTTAAGAAATAAATATTTGCATTATAGGTTCTGTAGAGACTGAACAACTTTTTCAATAAACCCTTTATTTTAAGCATTGCATAGCATTTGCAAAGGATTCCCTGTAACAAATACTCAGTTCCTTCCATGATCAAAGTCAGATAATGTTCTCACTAAAGCCAGAGAATTTTGCACATACAGCATGTCCTGCTATTAGGTATTAGCACACATACATTTAAAAAATTAAAATAAATTGTCATTGTTCATTATTGCATGGCTTGAACGCTCAGAGCAGCCCCCTCTTAGCACCACCATAAATTGGGTGCAAATCATTATGCAACTGCACTTAACATGACCCCATTTTCAAGATTTCCAGCATGCCCTTGACAAGACTAAAAGGTCATTTGTTAATGTGACTTGACATGACATTTTTTAAAAAGCAAAAGGTAGAAATATTGTCCCTGAGCTTAGTGAAGAGATACAGTCACTCAGCCTTTAAAAAGTAGTGGTTTCACCTAAATTCAAGACTGCCAATTTTCCAAGTTTGTTTTTCAATTTCTTGGAAAAGTTTTAGTTTTCTGCAATCAAGATAGATAATGTTACCATAACTTACTTACTCAGTTTCATTTAGTAAGGATGACGCCAAGAGAATTGGTTTTCTGAGGAGCAGTCTTCCATTGGATCTACTCCCACTGATAAGAAGATACAAAGTGCCAACAATCTAAAGAATGTTGGTATATTGTGAAACTTGAAAGACACATTGCCATCATTAGGGGCCCTTCTTTTAGTATAATCTTCATCACAGAGTTGTTGTGAGAGCATAACAGCATTCATACAAAGCTTATTTTACGCTACTGTATTAAGTTTCACAATATACAGATCGAGTCTTGCACTTCTTCTCAGAACACAAATCATACCCCAGGACATTAGTGCAACTATTAATACTGACTTTCCACATAAGTCTATGAATAAAGATACCATAATCTGCCTCACAAAAGAGCTCACTATTGAAGTCATGGTGCAAGGAAGCAAGGAAGTGGGACAGAAAAGGAAGAGCAGAGGTAATATTTACATCATAAATCATACTGTAGTATGAAAGCAAATACTGACTGTACCAAATTGGGATTTTTCTTTGTTGCAAATGGTTCTAAGAAGAACAGAAATTCAAAGAGAAAAGGAGCAGCAGCATAATTATTTAATAATACAGTGGTACCTCAGTTTAATTCATTCTCCGGGCAATTTTGTACTGTGAAAAATTCTTAAACAGAAACTCAGTTTCCCATAGGAATGCATTTAATCCATTACAGAGGTAAAAAAAAAAGGGCAAACTTGGGTCATTCCGTTGAAAAAAATTCTTAAACCGAGGCATCCCCATTTCCAATCATTTCTTTTATTACACCGAGTTTCTCTTTAACCGAGGCATTCTTAAATCGAAGTACCACTGTGTATTGACACATACAAGAAAAAATATAGGTTCCCAGCCCCACCTACTTCAGGAGGCACCACTCTTGCGGCAGCAGCGTGGCTTCCCAGCCCTCTCACCTTAGGTAGAGCCCATTTAGAGATAGTGGGTTGTCTTCTGAGACTAAAGTTGCATACCAGTCCTCACAGTAAGTACAAATAAGTTCCTATACCCTTTCATTCTACTATGGTAGATTCTTTGCCAAGGCTCATTCTACCCAGTATCTAAATTGCAAAAGGTGCTGGGTGTAAATTATGCCTTCCCCCCCCTAACAACTGACAAACTAAATAAGCAACCCTGCTCATGTTATGTCCAAATTTATAACTGTCATGTTTTGCACAAAAGTAATTTCACTTGCAAAGAGATTGTGCATGTTGGCTATATGTTGCGTCTCTTCAAACATTCATGCTTGTATACAGTATATGCACATACTGAAACCAACAGCATGAATCCTCTAAACAAGAAACCACACAAACAACACACAATTCCTACTGCCCTATGACATTGACGGCAATAAGAAACACAGAAAGAAAGATCATGACTATGCTTACATGAGTTAGAAGCATAAAAACAGAAGGTGGAAAGCAGTGCAACCGACTGTCAAGAACTTTGGAATTATCACTATATGTAAATAACATATATGAGTGAGATTTTAATGTCAACAATACTAAAATCCAACTGAGACAGAAACAGATTTTTGACCTTTAGCCTACCTTATTATTAGGAAAACAAACGTACAATGAACAAGGTTAGTCTGTGGAACTGGGAAATAGCTTGCCAAAAATTAAATTAATTCTAAGGGAAATGATAATACAATGTCACCACTGTAAAATATGATTGATTTTCACCAAACAGGTTTGCACAGACTTTATTAAAATACCCTTGAAGTTGTCATAATCACAACATATTTAGGGACCTATTTAGTTATACAGTAAAACTATAACTTTTACAAAGCTATCAGACAGCTGTTGCATGAAAAACAGCATTAAACTATCAACAAATCTTTAGCCTGCATCACAAAAGGGATTGCCCAACCTCTGACACGTACACATTGGGACAGCATGCATTTTCCAGTAAAACAAAAAGGTTCTTTGTTTCACCACTGCCCAAAAAGAATAGAGTGCAGAAAACAAATTACTTTCACAAAGATAAACAACTTAATACTGTCCTGCATAGTGGCAATGCTTTCTGCATTTGTGGGCAGATGCCATAAATTAGAATAAGCTGAGTGAATCTGTTTAATCATAACCTCTGTAAGCTGCTCATCTCAGCAGCAGAAGGCCATTGACTTGCAACTCCAATGGCACTGTGTGAATTGGTTGAGAACATTTGTTCAGATAAGCTGGTTAAATGCAATCCAGCCCAGATGTCTTGAGGAAATCTAACCATCTTTATTAGACAATATTTTAAATAGTGCAAATGACCACAGACATGTAATATATGTCTATTGAATCCAGGTTTTATATGACCATTAGCCAACACTGTAAATAAATCCAGTGTTACCAATCCATAAGAATCTGGACATCTGTCCAGACGTATAACTGTCATCCATCTATGACATACCTAGAACAAAAGATGGGGGGGGGACTGAAGAACCTTGTTTTCGGCCTGGAACCATGTGTTGTTTTTTACTTGAACTTGTATAGTATTAAAGGCTGTAAAGTGAAATTATCTGCACCACAGGCCACAGTGGACGGAAGGAATTTAGTTCAAGTTAGGCCTTCATGCAAATTATTACAAACAATTTATCTAAAACATATGAAACAATTGATTACTAATTATTGGTATACTGTTGAACCCTCTAAACCCCTACATTGGATGGGATTAAAGTATGAAGGCTGCCATACTAGGTCAGTTCTCTCACTAATGCTGATCTCTAGATGTTTTACTCAGCTAGCCTACCACCTTTTAAAAAGGATGTAGGTAGTGACAAAAAAGAAAGTCTTATTGTGTTATTATCCTTGCCTGCTGCCAAAATTACTCCTGCAGCTTACTTATCTGAAAGAATTCAGTCCCCATCTGCCTGTCTATCTGCGGAGTTAAAAAAAATTTTTTTTAAATACTGCCATCTGTCCTGAGGTGGGCAGTAATTGAGGAAGAGATCCTTCTCAGTAATGGTGCTCCATCTGTGGAATATCCTCTCACTAGAAAAGTAGTGGTTCCTTCTTTATTTGAGGTTTTCCATCAGAAAACCATGGGACATCTTCCAGGGATACTTCTACCTATACAAATTTATGGTTTTATTAATTGACATCCAATCAACAAGCTTTTCTCTGGACAACTTGTTTCTTCTGCATCTCTGCCTTACCAGCCCCTCTTCATTTCCTAACCCCAGTGACAGGTGCAACTGCTAACCAAGAAATAATTATTGGTTATTAAGCCTAGATAGAAAGTTGTGGATTCCTGCTTCTACACCATCAAATATGTGCAGTCCTTCCAACAGGGGAGACTAGAGCTATTGAGATCAATTGCATTCCCAAGACACAATCTGCCTAAACATTAAAAATGTCACCATGTGGAAGTTGTTCCACCCAGCGAAGAATTTGTTTGTGAAGCATCCCTCCTCCTACAACACCCGACTACTAAAAAACAGCTGGTGGTGGCAAGCTTAAAAAGTATTCAGCACACTTGGGAAGCCGCTTCACACAAAAAGCCTGCAACAAAGACCTGCCCCCATGCAGGCTATCTGCAATTATAAATTAGCCCTGAGCCATGCTCAGTGAAATGAATGTAGCAATACTTTGACACTCCCCCATTGTTCTTATTACGAGGGAATATATTTGCTGTATGTGCTCTGCGGCCCATTGATTCCACTTGTTCAGTAACTTGGGAAAAGACAACATATATATAAAATGTAATGTTACCAAAGCAGATATTAAAGGAATCTGAACATGTTTGAAACCTTTTTTCTTTCTTTCTTGTTAAGAACATAACGCTACAAAAAACCTGACATCTGTTCAAAGCATAGGAATCCAAAGATATCTGAGTAACAACAGGGGATTTTTTGTAATAATGAGGTCAGTAATATAGAATGCAAATACAAGGTCATTTTCTTCTCTCAGTGTCATGTTTATTGATTCTAATTAAGCACAGTCTCCTGCAGCAATAGTAGTTAACAAAACGTCTGGGTCAGAGGATTTCTAGAAATCATGCACACACAGTTAAAATTCACTCTTTAAATGCAGGCCTCAAATTATTACTTTCTTGTTTCTTTTTGTGATAACAGCCATGACCATCCATTTCAAAGAAGCATCTTGCAAACACATGCAATTCTCGGTATGGTGTTATATAAAGATGATCGTAGAGAAAGGCAGCAAAACTAACTTAGGAGTTGTATTTTAATTAGTTTTAGAGCCAAACAAGATACAGCACAAGGTGTGGTAACAGGTGAGGCAGTCTGCTAGAAACCAACAGCCAGCACTATAATATGCACAGCGGCTGACTGAACAATTGTCTCACTGAGGGTAAACATCAACTATGTAAACAATCCACTCAACCACTGTACCAGGACTCCCCATAGCTGCATGATCACATGTCGAGTCAAAAAATATGGGCAACAATTTATCTAGCTCTCCTAGAGAACTCATTGTCTTTTAGTTATACAGTCATTGTATTGTTTATTGATATTTGAGAAAATCCAGGGCTCTCCAGTAGGGATATATCCTCCCCCTGACCATTCTTATTACCCCCTTCTATGAACCTGTTCCGTTTTTACAGAACTGGACACAATAAATAGTCAAGATGGGACCTAAGCAAGAATTGTGCTTGTCAGAATGTGAGGCCATGAGTTGGGAAGGAGAACACATGGGGTCCTCATCCAATGGTGTGTGTTGTGTCATTACAGTCGTGACCGACTCTTTGTGACTCCATGTACAACTCGACTAAGGAGGCAAGCAGGAGTGGTCTGTCTCAGTCTAAAGTGGTGCAGTGCCCAATGTATGCTAAAAGGCCAGGCTCCACTGAATGACATCTAGAACTCCATCCCTTGCATTATTTCCGTCCCTTTTAGACTACTTTTGTTGGCCTTTAAAGGAGTCATCTCAATATGAAGTTTAATTATGGATTTAATTTTGTGGCAATACATCATTGCTTTCATTTTCTCTCTAAAAATTTATCACCAGAATACTTATGCATATCAAATTCTGGTAGAACAGTTCAAAAAAATATAGCTGGGTCTCTGGCTGCGGAGCCAGAGGTTGGGAGTTTGATTCCCCGCTGTGCCTCCCTGACATGGGCAGGACTTTTGATAATCCACAGAGTCCCTTTCCAGTTCTGCAGTTCTAAAATTACTATTCATTTGAAACCTGTATAATGCAGTAGAAGGAAAATAAAGGAAGCTATTCACTGTGGTCTTAAGGGTGCTCCCCCCTATTAAATTTTCTCTTAAGCTATAACCAGCAGTGCTTAAAAATTGAAGTAGTACATTTCAATACATGTTCTCTCTCTCTCTCTCTCTCTCTCTCTCTCTCTCTCTCTCTCTCTCTCTCTCTCTCTCTCTCTCACACACACACACACACACACACACACACACACACACACAATTTTCCAGTATGGAAAACCAAAAGTCTGGGAAACACAGAAGCTGTTCGCTGGCAAACTGTCCAGGGATAAGGAGCCAAAAATAAATTTGTCAGAATGTATTATCTCTTTTCACGCTATACATGTTTATATCACTGAAATGAAAGAATGAAGTTACTTTCTTTCCATTTTTGCATTCTGAAGCTCAAGACACATTCACTGCTTTTCTCTACTGTGTGCTGCTGTCAATCCCTAGTGCCAGCTTTTATTATTATTATTATTGGTTCTTTTGTTTTTATGTAGGAGGATATATAGCCAGTAATATATTTTTTCAGAAGCTCAAGCTTAAATGTTTTGAAAAAAATCAGCTAGAAACTCTCTGCAATTAACTCCATTCTTTCCACAGCAAAGGTAGTAGCTAGATGCACTACTACTGTAACTCCAGAATGGCTAGCTTTACCCTTTTTGTGGGAAATTTTTAGCTAGCTGCCTTCATAGTTGTGAGCTGGCCTCAGTAAATTATGGTGAGGGGGTTTATGTTGTATCTTGTGCTCTGTTCATGTAACAATGAGGTGGACAAGAACAGAATGGTTTTAGTCATACAGCAAGCAGCTTATAACATTCAGAAAGGTTCTTTTTTAATAAGTAAAAGTAGCAGGCTCAATGCCCTGTTCTCAAATACTTGAACATGTCTTAATTGTACTGGACTGTATATTATCCCTCATTACTGTAAGCCGCTTTGGGTCCATTTCCAAGGAGAAAGGTGGGTAAAAATACTCTAAAATTAATTTTGAATAGCAAGAAAGTTTTTTTTTAAAAAAAACACCCTACGAAATAGTTACTACACTTGTTTTTAGCCAGAAGGCTGAGAACTGAACTGAACAAAATAAACACAACTGTAATAAATTCCTTTTGGGAGCCTTCAATCTACAGCCATAACTAAATGCTTTTTTAAAAAGGCAGTTGTAAAGCTCCACCCAAGACCAAATGGTTGGTATTAGTTTTTTCTGCACAGACAAAAAAAGGAGGTTTTGCTGCATCCTTTGCCTTTCTCTTCAGAAAATTAGTATGGTAACTGGTAGTTAAGGAAGGGGAGGAGGAGTCTTAAGCAGAGATGTGTATCTTTTACTTTTTCACTGTAGTTTACGCGTTTTTCCACTGTTTTTATTCAACCATTGATAACCATTCTTATATGAATCTATGGGATCACAAACACTTTGTGTTTATAACTACTTATAATCTTATGTGATTACATTGACACTATGTTTTCAATGTTAGTTTCCATCGCTCATAACTTTACATGGAACTTTACTCTCCTTTTAAATCTCGTGTTCTCTTCTAACTTTACATGGAACTTTACTCTCCTTTTAACTGCTCGTGTTCTGTTGTAGCTTTAATGTAATGTCGTCCATTAATGCTGTAAGATGTCCTTCAATTCCCTGTTCTCAATAAGTTGAACATGTCATAATTGTACTGGACTGTATATTATCCCTTATTACTGTAAGCCACCTTGGGTTCTTTTCCAAGGAGAAAGGCAGGGTAAAAATACTCTAAACTAAAAAAAATAATAAATATGCAACAAGTGGAATCCATCTGAAAAATTATATTGGCATAACTCCATAATCAGATATCTCAGCTGTGAATTGCTGTAAATTAAAAACTCAACATAGGAAGGCTGTCATAAATACATACCAGTGGGATGACTTGGCATGTGATAGAAAATGCCTATGCCAATTTCTTAACTTGCGGCAATATGCAACAGAAACACTGGTGTAGTTATGCCACATGGGCATAACAAATAGGATTCTGGCCAAAAATATTTAATTGCTTCTTAAATTACTATTTAATTACCGGTATCTTAACATCTGTTTTTTAAATGTTGGGTCTTTTTACTAGGAAACAGGCAGAGTATAAACATTTTAAAAAAACAGTTGAAGAGTGAAACACACCTTTTGCCTCTGATGTAAGCTGCCTCTTTATACTCCTTGTTGTTAGCTTTAAATACTGTCTTTTAATTGTATAAATCCACCATTGTATACCCACTGTTTTCAGCTTTAAATATTGTATTTTTGTAATGTAAGCTGCCTTGGGTCCTTTTTAAAGAGAAAGGCATGGTAAAAATTAAATAAACAAATCAATTTCTGACAGCCATTTGAAATCCAGTATCTGCACAGAGAGGGGGAAAGCTTCTCCATCCCCATATTTTCCCTTCCCCAGCCATACTGTGCTGGAATTATATATATCACAGCATTTAATTTACGACCAGTCTGCAACCCAAGCACCCCACCAACTGAACACATTCCTGTCTCTCTTTCTATCCCTTTTAAAGTAATCAACTTAATAAAAGGAAAAAAGAAACAAGAGACAGTACCAAAGAACTTTCCATCTCCCTTCTTTGAAGACACAAGCTAAAGCTAGGAACAGAGCAAAATATTAAAAGGGGAAAGGGTGAAGGAGAAAGATGGTAACAGATCCTAGGAGCCAGCCTCTATAAGTAGCAAAAATCAAGGATATGGATTTTGTTTAATTAAAGCTAATTAACTGTAAGTGATACTGAGTTTCAAGGAAATGAAAAACAAACTAAAAGAGATTAATTTCTCCTGTCTAAGTGAAAGCAGTGTTTGTACCAGCAAGAAAGACTGTTTTTCCATTGTTCACAAAAGCATTAATAGAAATACAAAGGAAGAACAGAAATTCAGTTCAGTCAATCATCGTTTGGCACATTAATGATTTCCTTTAACTTGTCCTGTTGCTGCATTGTGCAATCTGTCTGCATTTTCAGAATTAAATACTGTATATTCCACAATGTATCCAAGAGCATTAATATAAAGACATGCTCAAGTATTCAGCAGCAGCTCAATGGTGCCACAAAATCTGCCTACCACACAATGTAGACAACAGATGATGAGCATCATTCTAAACCTCAGACTCTACAGGGGAATGTCAGGGGGAAACACTGAAAAGCACAGGGTTTTCTACAACACAACATCTGAAATTCTTCCTTTTCATTTGTCTTCTACCCCTAGATTTTTTCTGTCTCAATCAACATTTTAAAATATGCACTATATGTACAAGCAAACACACTGAAAGAGTTGAACATTTTCTTTTCATTCATGTTTCGGAATCTTGGTTTCATATTGCAGATGGTAATCAAGAGATCAAACCACATTTTCCCATGTAATAGGAAGATGTCCAGCAACTGCAACTGCCCCACTCTGTTTATGCCTCTTTTGCAGACAGCACGGTTGCCTTCTCCTTTGCTAGCTTGTTGTTGTTGTTGTTGTTCAGTCGTTCAGTCGTGTCCGACTCTTCGTGACCCCATGGACCAGAGCTCGCCAGGCCTTCCTATCCTCCACTGCCTCCCGGAGTTTTGTCAAATTCATTTTGGTTGCATCGATGACACCGTCCAACCATCTCATTCTCTGTCGTCCTCTTTTCCTTTTGCCTTCGATTTTTCCCAGCATCAGGGCCTTTTCCAGGGAGTCCTCTCTTCTCATGAGGTGGCCAAAGTACTGGAGCCTCAGCTTCAAAATCTGTCCTTCCAGTGAGCATTCGGGGTTGATTTCTTTCAGAATGGATAGGTTTGATCTCTTTGCAGTCCAGGGGACTCTCAAGACTCTCCTCCAGCACCACAGCTCAAAAGCATCAATTTTGCGGCGATCAGCCTTCTTTATAGTCCAGCTCTCACTTCCATACATCACTACTGGAAAAACCATAGCTTTAACCATCCTGACCTTAGTTGGCAAAGTGATGTCTCTGCTCTTTAGGATGCTATCTAGGTTTGCCATTGCTTTCCTCCCAAGAAGCAGGCGTCTTTTTATTTCGGTGCTGCAGTCGCCATCTGCAGTGATCAAGGAGCCCAAGAAAATAAACTCTGTCATTGCCTCTGTCATTTGCTAGCTGCAAGAAAATAAACTCTGTCATTTGCTAGCTGCAGGTGCTCAATTGTAGGCCTTCCCTTCTCTAGGGCAGAATGAGGAGGTAAAATATTTTGCCAACTGAAGAGGGAGTCAAGCCCATGATCTCCTTCCTGTTTGCTGCTGCTTTAAGAGAAAGAACCACCGGGCACTTTCAACAGTGTCCATAGATGAGATCTATTTTTCTGCCTTTGTGTATTTGGGGTGTGGCAGCGCAACGACCAGCTCTACCATGTTATCTACACAGCTTGGTTCCCATGACATCTCCAGGCTTATGTGAGTGTTAGCATTCACATGGATAGTACTGTCAGGAAAGCTGGGGACTTGTGTATCATTCAACTACTGCTGATTAGACAGTCTTCTTTTCATCTCCCAGGCCAAACCCCAAGACGGGGGGAAAATATTTGAGAAACTGAGCCAGGCAAAAAGTCTAGCCCACATCTATCATTCTTTCCATGGAAGAAGGATTGTCTGATTAAGAAGGCTTCCCTGCTACACGTGGGATATCTCCAGGCATCCGGGGGTCTGGGAAAAATCAGGGTTCTCAAGCATATGGAGGGGCTGCACATGGAGCAAATTATTTCCTCTTCAGGCTGTGCTCCCTAATGGATAGGGCAGCAACAGGCAGGGAGCAGGGCACACAGTGACAGAATTAGATCTAAATGTTATCAAAAACTTGAAATGCATCAAAATTTAATTCAACAGTGTGTGTGTGTGTGTGTGTGTGTGTGTGTGTGTGTGTGTGTCATTACAGTCATGACAGACTCTTCATGACTCCATTTCCATGGAGCTTTCTTGGCAGGAATACTGAGTGGTTTGCCAGTTCCTACTCCAGGTGCCTACAGCACCTTGTATTCCCCGGTGGTCGCCCATCCAAGCACTAACCAGGGCCGACCCTGCTTAGCTTCCAAAATCCAGCGAGATTGGATGTGCTTAGGCCTTATTTAGGGCATCTAGGCAGCTAATTCAACAATATGATGGGATTTTTTTTTAAAAAAAGGAAGCCCTGCACTTAAAATAATTTGATCCACTAAATTCAAGAGTGTTAGGAGTAGGAACTAACAAGCCACTCCAGTATTCCTGCCAAGAAAACTCCATGGACATGGGTTTATGAAGAGTCGGTCATGACTGTAAACACGCAACACACACATACACACACTCAAAACTGTTGAATTCCAGTAATTTGGAAACATGCTAATTCTACTGAAATCTGAACTAATCAAAAGACAACATAAACAAGCCCTCACCTGCATTCTTCCTTTGCAGCACTTACTATGATTCATTCAAAAGCACTGGACGTTACATATAAGCAGCCATCAGACCACAGGAGAATAATATATTTTAAAAACCTTGGGATTAAATCTGATTTAAAATTCAATTTTATGTACACTGCTTCATTGACTGGAAAATCTTTAAATATTTGAGTCTTGTTTTCTCTAAGGATAGGAGCACATGCAAATACTGGCACCCCCTGCAGATCTGTCTCAAGAAAATAACTACTGATTTGTCTGATAAGGTGTTGTTCAATGAATACTCCTGCCCTGTGTGTTTTATAACAAAGAACCTTATTCATAGTGTTAAGAAGCATCTTATTTACTATTCATTGTATAAACTAATATGAACTATAAGAACCCTCTCAAGCTGACCATGGGATTGATTAGAGTACCAATTGTCTTTTTTGTTTGCACATATAAATGAGACACACAGCACTTACTGAACAGCGCTGTTTGGAAATGCCATTATAATTATATACATACAATTGGTTTAGAAAATGACAAAGAAGCCTTCTGTCCTATGATGTACCAGGTTTGGTTTGGGCTGTGGCACAGCCTTCTCTTTCCACCCTTTCCAGAGGGGTAGCCATATTAGTGAGCACTGCGTGGTAACAAGAACGAGCTACAGAACAGCAGAATTGCAGAACATGAAAACTGGAGTGAACTCTCAAGAGTTATCTAGTTCACCCCTCACGATGCTATGCAGAAATCCAAACTACAAGTATTTCTGACAGGTGGCATCCAAAACTCTCCAGTGAAGGCAGGTACAAAAGATTTCAAGGCAGAATGTTCACTGTGAATTTGAATCCACTAGTATTGGAATTTGGAATTGGAATCCACTAGTATCCACCCACTGTAATAGGAAAAACACTTGATCCAGTCCTCATATGACAGCCCTTCAAATTTCTAAAGATGGCTGGTGTATCGCCTGTCATCTTCTGTTTTGAAGGTGAAATCCGGCCAACTTTCTCAAATATTCCTCATAGAGTTTTAGTTTGCAAAACCTTTACCATCTTGGTAGTCCTCCTCTAGGCACTGCCAGTTTGTTGATATCCTAATTAAATTTGGGTACCCAGCCCGAGGTTGGGAGTTTCAGCTTCCACTGTGCCTCCTTTACAGGGGATGGGCTCTATGATTCATTCCAGCTCTGCTGGTCTAAGATTATTATTCTAAGAAATGGACAAGGTACTTCAAGTGATATACCAGTAATAATAATAATAACCTTTGGACTGCAGAGCTGGAAGAGACCCCATGGATCAGCAAGTCTAGCCTGTCTCAAGGAGGCACAGGGAGGAACTGAACTCCCAACCTCTTGCTCTGTAGCCAAAAAACCTAAGCCACTGAGCTATCCAACAGCTCATATTTGATCCAAGAATATTAGAAAAGTTTCCTTGATCCAGACACCACTCTTCTGTTGATGCAGCCTAAGAACCTTAGCCTACATCTGAAAATTTTGGCTAAAAATCCATGGAAGTTGATGCCAGATAAAGAATGTATGTCCTAAGATGCCTCACAACTCATTGTTTTGTTGCTTTCATGCTGTGAATCCAGTATCAGGCAGGTTTCAACCCCTTCTCCCATCCAGAAACTTTGGGAACCACTCCATCTCACAAGCACTAACCCCATTCTATGAAGAAGTAAACAAAAAAAAAATGCAAAGCTCGTATCATAACACTGATTAAGCATGGCTGATACCCAACATCTACATGATGAGCCTTGGTAACGCGGATTAAGCAGTCATAATCATTGTATATCATATTATACTGATTTACTGACCTGAGCTGGACAAACACAATTTATACACAGCTTGAACCAATTTCATGAGTTTGGATTTGACTATCATCTGGGAGACAGAAACAAGACTAGGCCCTGTCCCCACCTTGCATGTCCACTCCCCTTTCCTCCCACAGGACCAAGGAAAAGAGTTCAGGGCTGAATTATAGCTTCAGGTGTCAGTGAAACCACCGTTACCTGAATACAAGTTAATAAGGACAACAACACGTACAAGCCAGGTTAAAAACCATGGTTTGAAGATGCTTCTTCAATGACAGCTAACATTGACCACAGTTTGTCACTCCACACAGCATGGCAAACTGTGATGAACTTAGAAGTAGACACAGAAACTTGTTCATTTATCCAGCTGGCCATTTTAGTAGACTTGAAAGTGAGCAAGGACTTAAACACAAGGCCAACAATACCAGGACAGACATCTCCCTGGGCTTGATGCTGAACTAGAAAGAAACAAAAATTCTCTATCAACATGTCCTTTGCAAGGCCCTGGGATTGCTCTGTTTTTGTTTTAAATCTTCAGGAGTCTTCCAGCTAAAATGTGAAAAGTTAAGCAACTTAACAAAAAACTTAAAAGTCATTCAGTAGTTTATCTTTTATCCTTAAAGACTAAAGAAATGCTGTCTATATAAATTCCATAGTGAATTTGCAAGGTTTAGGGTTTGTTCCAAGAAGAGACAGGGGAAAAACACACATTTGGCACAGAATCAAGTACAAATTATCAGCTTCTGATCAGCTGTCACAAAACTGCAAGTATGAACACTTTTAGCATACATCCTGATTCCTACAAGTCTAAACAACATTCATCTTTCAGACCTGGTTTTATTTCACAGGTCACAACACTTCAAAATTTAAAATGCTGCATCGTCACATATTCAGCCAATGCACATTCATTTTTCCCCCTTAGGCATTCCTCACGGTGTTCAAAGTCAAGCCCCATCACGTCCCAAACAGACTTTCACAACAAAACAGAATGGAAAGTTGATGTTTTGTGCTCAGTTCAAAGCGCTTAACCTACTAATGTTTGCCTGCCCTCATGTATTTCATAAATCTAGATCAGAAGTAGTTATTGTGGAACCACCCCACCCATTCGCCAAATGACAGAAAGATGCTGATGTATACACCCAAATGTTGCTTTTTAAAAAATCTGAATGCTATTCCTGCTCTAGACAAAAAGGAAAGTATTGCCAGTGAAGTTCTGCAAGATTTTCTTCACACCCTTTTACAGCCAGGTATGCAGATTTCTGTTTTTGGACAAGAATTCCCAGAGTTCTCTTAAAACAAATTTACATACCAAGAAAGGTCCCTTCTTTTTTTATTTACTAAATAACCGTTTATTTATTATTTTATTTTATTTATTATTAGACTTATATCCCGCCCATCTTCCCAACGGGAACTCTTGCATGCAAGCTAACTAAAGGGTAAGATGATCTTCCATTTTCCAACTGCAATGGAACCTAGGCTTTTCTTCTAGGATATTCCTATAGTTCTGCAATAGATTATAGTAAATCCGAGAAAGGAGCATTTATGGCTCAAGCGTCAAAACTCTTCCATGAGATCATATAATGTCACCTATGAATATTAGGCAGGCCTACATGAAAAGTAAAAAGTTATAGCCCAATTGCTGGCACACAGTGCCCAATATTATTGCCCAGACCCATTCACATCATACATGCTGTTCCTCCACCATTCCGATCAGCCATTTTTAGAAGTCTCTGTTGACACCACGGGAGTACCAGCTTTTAAAAAAATCCTCATTACCGCAGAGGGGGCAATTTTTGCAAGGGTAGGTCACAGATTCTCTATCCCGGGTCGAGGAAAAAATATTAGTAATTAAAGCATCAAAAAGTTTCTGTAATAATGTCTGCAGCTGACTTAGGTGTGCAAGCAATATCACTTCAGCCATAATGTGTACTGATGCCATAGGACAGAATTAAAATAGGTTTAGTTCTCCTAAAACAGCTAATATGAGTGATTGCATAATGGCTCCCAAAAGCTTCCAGCAAAAAGAATGGCTGGGGGTGAAGCCAATGGAACACTCAAGGCTGCAAGGAGTGAAGTAATAAATTATGTTTCACATTTCCACACAGCAGCCAGTAGATAAATCTCTGTCAGATTCACACAGATATAGGTCGCAGAACTTCTGGAGATAGAATGACATTGAGACGCCACACAAGTTCAAGCCAGCCGGACCCTGAAGCCCATAACAGCAAGCTGAAAGAGAGCGGAAGTTTTAAGAAACTTCAAACCCTTTCCTGGCTTATAAGCCTCAATTCACTAACAGCTTCTAGCAGCTTCTAACACCAACTACTCTTGACATCTTTTGCTGAACCTACCTGCAAACAGGAATCAGTAAAAACAGCAGAGGCAGAGAGTGAGTGAGTGAGCGCACCAAAATGGCACTGGCTCTGGAAAGTCAGGAGTCTTCTTGAGCATGTCTGCCACTCAGTCCTGAAAACCCACTGTAACTCTACCAGCTTTCAGGAATGGACGTTCAAGCGGACATGCCATGACACCCTCCTCCCCATTCTGTAGTGCTGCTTGTTCAGCACACTTGCATACACTTAACAGTGTAGTTCAGAAAGGCAACATTTGATGCACCACCTCTTTCCCTACATCCAGTAAGCAGATGCATCACATGGTCTCTGACGGAACCTATTAATTCCAGGTGTTAGTTAAGACCAGCTGTTCGCAAGACAAAATATGACTCATGTAGAAAGAATATTTATTATCCATCTAAACCACCCCATATGTTTATAGGAGTATGGTAATCTCTGAGGAGGGTGATCTTCCTAGATAAGTTAGCCTCGTACTACTGAGAAAAGCCAGAGATTGTGAAATATTAAAGCAGCCCATTTTAACACACTATATTTGGAAGCAACCAACTGCTGATGGAAAGCTGGTATTCAAAAATGCCTCAAGACCTTGTGCTAATATCAATTTTTAATTTGAGTTTGCTGGCAGCAGGGATTATAGACTTTCCAAAACTGGGTCTAAGCCATGTGGGGTTTGTGCGGAGGAATTCATTTTCCAGCTATTCCTGAGGGGAAAAGGCAAGGAAAACCCTCCACCTGTCATTTCCACATTATTTCCCAGAAGAGACGGCTAATGGATAATGAAATGTATCAGAAGGCTCTTTCTCTCTAGGCTGTGACAACACTAGTATGTTCCACTGACAGCCAAAAATCAGAATAAGCAATTTGACCCAAGCAATTAAGTTAATTTCTTTTGTGAAACTTACAATGAAACGGATGAAATTTCCTTTTTCAATATGACTGTCTCTCCCAGTAATTGTCAAGTAAAATTGCACGGAACTATCTAATGTATCTGACAAAAAACCCTGTGAAAATGGATACTTTTAAGAGTACAAATGTCTCATGGGGGATCACAATTTAAGATTAATAGAGGAGAGATATTTCTTGATCTTTGGAACATAACATTACCCTACTATAGGATCTGGGAAAGGAAACATCCTAAATCTATGATTCATAGCAATAGTTCTACATAAAATGCACGCCTGTCTCTGCTTACAAAATGAAGCTTCCACAATCCAGTCTTAGTTACAAATATTAATTGTGGATTTAAAAAAAAAACACTTCCATTTCTCAACGCAAAGTTTTCTTTATAAAATAAGGTAGTCTATCTGCATTACCTGGAATTTGGAAAAATATACTGTAATGTGAATCCCTTTGATCTCTATGCTTAATTATTATACAAGATTGGTTAGGAGATGTGTGTGTGTGTGGGGGGAGATACCTAAAATGAAAATGAATAATGTACAATATTGCTTTACAGTCAGTCTGGTTGAATGCAAGAGCACAGGTTAAACCAGTCTAAAAATATGGTTTGGCATCTAATGTAAGTAAACAAGCATAAAAAGAATAAAATAATAGTAATTTTAAAATGAGCATTTTCAAAAAGTATCAAGATATGAGATTAACTTGAAGAATTTGTGCAGCAGCTCATGTAATTTCTGTCTTTACATGGTGTGTTTAATTAATTTTGCAGTCCTGTAGGATATAGAAATCTGTGACAGTTAGCAGAAATAAAACTACATAAATGGGAATTGTTCTTGGTCCCAGTGTTTAGGGATAAAGCAGGGATAAAGCCAGATCCAAGACCACGCCCAGGTTCCTAACTCTATCTGCCAGCTGGAGGGTGGTACCCCTCCCCCAGACTGGAGAGAGGGCCACTGTACCCAGAAGAGGACCTAAGATCTTTAATAGTCTTTGCACCCCCACTTGGACATAGAACAGGATAACAGCATCATCAAGTACTGACATATTTCTGCCATTTAGATAGGATGAGAAAAACCTGGGGCTGGATAGGAAGGATACCTTATCATTTAGGTATAAATTAGAATAAACTTAGATAGAATAAACTTCCTTGACACAATCCCGTATTCACAGGGATTGTGTCTAAAAGGTTGCCGTCAGAGCTGACTCTTGCTTATTGGGTGACATTCTCATACAGTACAGTGGTACCTTGTAGAAAGGAATTAATTCGTTCCAAATGCAATTATGTTAAGCAAATTTTCCTTTATACAGATTTTGCATAGGAATGCACTGAAAACAGAATATTCCCTAATTGTGACCATTTTATGTTGTACAGATCCACCCCATTGAAAATTGTGTTAAGCAAATTTCCCCTATCTCCAGAATTTTTTATGTTGTACAAATTTTATGTTATACAAACTGTTTGTTATACAAGGGTCCAGTGTACTTGGTTTCTCATAAGTAAACTTCCATTGATATTCAAGAATTCCAATTTGCTCCAATGGCAGAGTTGTGTTATGAAGTTAAAGGCTGCTTTAAAGTCTACAAAAATGACAAAGAGTGAGTGGTGGTGGGGAGATGTCTAGTTCCCCACTAGATATTGCAATTAAAAACAGTGGTCAATTGTGGGCCTATCACAGTGGAATCCTGCTTGTTACTCTGCCAAGACGTATCCTGAGGAAATCTAGTGACAGAGAAAACAATTGGGGGATTGATTTCTGGTGTCTTATACCCAGAAATAGGATGATGGAATACTTGTTATTGTGTATAATTACAGTACAAAGGATTAATAAGAAGGGAAAATTCTGTTTTGATGCAAACATTTAATTCAATATAAAATATTGAGGAAGAAGTGGTAAAGCAAAGCTAAAAACATTGTTTTGTACAAAGATGTCCTGCTGAATTTTGTATTTTACCTTAACTGTCATTGCCTATAGTATTGTTTTCCTATTTGGTCAACCACATTAATGTATGGTTGCTCATTTAAAGAAAAGCATGAAGTAATGCCAGAGCCTTACAAGTGTTAGATAGAAGATGTGACTTAGTAATTACAATTGGTCATCTGGGGACAGGAAAGAGGAGCCAGCACAGAGAAACATTAACCACTTACATTTGGATAGGACTATACAGGATTTTCTGTTGCAATATTAGAAGCAAGTACTGGCAAAACTTATCTGCGCTTCGCCATACATACCATTTAATATAGATTTCTCCAACCCCTTCGATGGGTTCCTACAATAAAAAAGGAGGCAAATCAAGGTTTAGTGGTGAGAAATGTTATAGGGTATGTGAAGAAAATGGCATGGGAAAGTGGATGGGCAAGCCCAGTGGTTGTCATGATTCTGCAACCCTAGGTTCCTTTTAAACAAAGGATACAAAGAGGTGCTCCTTCTTTGTAGAAAAGGACAAAGAAAGTCCTGTTCCTCACAGCCATCCTGTGAAACTCAAGTACAGTTGCAAAACTGAAAGCTTACTCACAACCAGTTCTCCTGTGGCCCACAGAGTATAGCAAGCAGTTCAGTATTATTGAATGTAGCAAGTCATTAGTAGTCAAGGTGCAGCTACCTACTGTACAACAACAGAGGACACTACAAATAGTGTATTCAGGAGAAACACTGCACAAGAACAAGCAGTGACACTAAGCACCACCCCAACATTTAACTCCCAATATACAACAGAAGCATGAGAATAGAGCTTGTTACTTAAAAGCACACTTAAAATCTCCCCAGTGGGGTAGGTAACAGGCAGTTTCATAAAACTTTTACCCCTGGATATTGACCATGGAACACAACCAGTGGCAAGGCGAGTCACTGATTTTCAGTAACAAAATGGAGAAAGCCTGCAATTTTTGTTGATAATGGGATGTCATAATTTGCTGCCAAAAGTGGGCTGTGCCAAAAGTGGGCTGTGCAATTTGCCAATGAATGCCAACAGCACTGTTCTGAACTCAAAAATAGTAGGGTCAGGAACCTCAGGCTGCATGTGCTCCATTCCAGCTATTCAGAAAGCAATTAAAATTCAATGTGCATTCCACATGCAGATACTGCTTTTTGCGTTCTTTCTAAAATCTGCTCAGACATAGCTGAAATCAAGGTTGGAAATTCCAGTTTGGAGACGTGTCCGCAAACAGAAAATAGCCATAATGGCTATGCTGTGGCATCACAAGTGCCCTTTTTTAGGAGACTGGAAACCTTGATTCAAATCCTCACTCAGCTGTGAACCTTACTTAGCTCTGCCTACCCATGAGTTTATTGTGAAATAAAGTAACAAGGACAGCCACCTACACCAGCTTGAGCTCTGTGCAGAAAAAGCATCATACAATCATAATAAACTAGTTAAGTGACATAAAACAAGGGCAGACACTGTGTTGAACATTCCATGTTCAAGTGTCAAACAATTTTAAAACTAAAAACCCCTTTACTACTAAAACTCCAAATATGTAGAATCCGATGGTGTTATTGTTAAGCATAAATCAGAATCCAATCAATCATTGAAGCTTGAATAGGTGAAATCATCTACGTTGAAGCAGTAACATTCAATCGTTAATAAGGTGCTGGCTGCATTAATAAGATGCTGGTCATGCATACAATCATATGATTGGGCATATGTCCAGGAATACAACCAGCAACTAATTGTGATTTGCAATTGCAATATATATCATTTTAAATCTTTAATTGAATCCTGGCCATGTTGTATGCTATTTGTATTTTTCCTTTTCTATAAAGGAAGTCTGTGACAAAATGAAGTATATTAACCCCCCACCTATTGCGGGGGTTAGGGACCCACCCAACCCGCGATGACTGAAAATCCGCAATATGCAGATGCAGGTCGGGTGGGGCCTGGGGGGGGGCGATCAGGTCCCCCACCGCTGCTCACTTGCTCGGGCTGCTCCAAGACTTCTCAGAGCAGCCCTTTTGAGCAGCATTGGGGGATCTGATCCCCCACGCCACTTGCCCACGCTGCCCCGAGACGTATCGGAGCAGCGCGGGTGAGTGGCGTTGGATGATCTGATCCCCCACCGCCACTCGCCTGCACTGCTCTGAGACTTCTTGGAGCAACCCAGGCAAGTGGTGTTGGGGGATCTGATCCACCATCAAGCTGGAGCCTGGGGCTTGGGGAAGGGAGAAAAAGGTTTAAAAAGCCTGGGCTTTTAAAACCTTTTTCCCCCCTTCCCCAAGCCCCGGACTGCAGCTCACTGGCGTTGGGGTGGGGAAATAAAAGTTTTTCTCCCCCCCCCCCCCCAGAGCTAATCAGCTGGAGCCCGGGCAGGTACTGCGGTCCCACAATATAGCGGGACTGCAGTACATGAACCACAAAATGGCGGGGTTACTGTATGTTTAACTCTTGAAAACAGTGTTAAAAGAATTCTATCAGAGCTTGTGCAACCAAAATACTATCACCAAAGGAAAGAGAAAGGTCTTGAAAATCAAGGCTACATATTGCACCTGAATGGTGTATCTAACCACAGTTAAGATTAACAAGAATCTGCTGGATCTCAACAGCTTGACAATCCACTGCTGAAAACCATTATGAAAGCTTCAAGACCTCCTGTGTACCAAAGGAGAAAGGGCGGTGCATGCAAGTCCAAGTGCCATGTCAACATATTTGAGTAGGACTAAGCTAACTTAAAATCCCAACAAGCCCCTGAGAGTGGAAACCTTCCAGCCCAAGTAATACCCAACATGCATGTACTGTAGATCTAAAGTAAAAACAGTGCACCGTACTCAACTTGAGAAAGGTATAACTGCACAGCACACTGTACTAAGAGCACGCAAAGAGAAAAACTTTGAAGAAAGCACAACAAATGAAATATATATATATATGAAACCAATAATTGCCAGCAAAAGAGCTTTTAGGTGCTCTAATACATGCTCATATAGTAAATTCACTATCTTAGAAATGTACTCTTCTTGATGCTCCCTTACAGGAGGAGGCTGGATGTCTTCGTGGCTATTGACTCTGGACATGGCTGATATAAACAATGATCTTGAGTTGCATCCAGACCAGTGTCCCAGGATTTTCATCCATTTCTTTTTCCAAAAAATGTGGGGAAAGAAATGGCTAAGAGTTGGGGAGGAGGCTACACCAACATCCATTTATAGCACAGGTTGTGAAGTATTTTACACATTCACCTTGTGTCTGGCTGTAGCACCCAACATGGCAGAGTAGAACATGTGGGCAAAACCAAATGGGACCACTCCAGAAAGCAGGGCATGGAGCTTGAGCCTTATGAGCTGGCTTAAGAAAGAACACCACCACCTCCTTAGCTTTCTCATTGAATTCTTCCTTCCTGGTTTCCTTTCCCAAGCCCCTTTCTTTTCCTTCTCTGCCAGACTGGAGAGGAAGAAGAGCAGTGGAGAATAAGAAAACAGCTCCTGCTGTGCTGCCATTCTTTCACAGCTGGCTGGAGCAGGCAGAAATGGTAATAACACTGTATATATTAGATGTTCTTGATATATTCTCCACTGAGAATGATACTGTCATTTGAATTAGAAAGTACCTTTACAAAGATGTTCTCTGAGTAACTACTGAAAAGCAGTGGCAAGAGGATATCCTTGTTGTACTTCTCTTCATATCATTATGTCATCTGAACTTCACTACTGTTGAAGTTACTACTACAGGTTGCCCATTATATGCATATACCTTGGTAATGTGCTAACTGAAATGTAATATGAGAGAGAGAGAGAGAGAGAGAGATGGCAATCAAGTGATTTCCAAATACGGAATAAAATTTTTCAGAAAGATATTTCTACTACCCTGTAATATATACTGTATACATGCCTATTAATTTTGTTTCAAATTTTCTGGACAATTAATATGGTCATTTTTCAGAAAATTAGTTCCAAACAACAAATCATTACAGTAAAGCAGTATTGTACAACCATGATAAAAGCAAAGGCTTCTCAATCACAAAAGTGGTAAGTACATAACTTTTTTTTCACTCAGCAAAATAACAAATTAGGTTATTGACTAAAGAAGGAACAATGCAAACGTTTTAGAAATCCAGCATATATGAAATTAAGAATGATTCTCATGACCTTTTAAAATCGGTATTAAAAGGGGGGGGCAGCTGATGCTACCAGGCTTAGAGCTAATTAGATTTAAAGGTTGCAAATTAAGGAAAAGCAAGCTCAACCTGGAGGTAGACACACATTCCGAACTATTGGGACCTTAGAACAGTGGGTCAAAATTCACGATCTGAAGCTTTATAATGCTAGCTGCAGGAATTACTAAATGGAAAATTATAAAGACATTATTATAATAGGATGTCAGTTGCAACATAATGTCAGTCAAAGTTAAAATAGTAGCTTTTTTAGTTTTCACTTTGTACAAGTTACTACAGATGGCACCTCCCCTGCCCTCAATGAAAAACTTTCACTCTATTTGATGACAGATGTTGGAAAGGATTTGGCTGGAGGATTTACTTTCCCTTTTGTTTCCTGCATATGATGATTAGCAAGTACTATGACTTTGTTCATGGATATCGCCAAATCATTGTTTGCTTTAAATGAATGAGCGCCTCTGCATTCCCGTTCCTCTTCATACTTCAACTCCTTCTCTACTGTAAATGTTTAGCACAAACATCTTTATTTGCCTGAATATGAAAATTAACGCATCACTTTAGAAACAGAATCAAACCACACTTCACAAATCTTCACAACTATCCAGCAAAACAGATTAGACTGAGAAATGGCAATCCAAGGTGTACATAACAAATTCAATCCTCAGGACAGGACTTAAATTCCAGTTGCCCTCTATCTACTCAAGACACAAAGTGGTTCCTACAAGTATGAAGCAAGAGATAAGCCAGAGTCAATCTGCTACATACATTTGTTTCTAACTAAAAATTTTCCTAATGGGATTTTGAAAGATGGAACTGGAAATAGTACAATTAAGTACCTAAACATATATGCTGCCATAAGAAACCAACTGCTGGACAGCTATTTGCCTCACATTTCACTTTTCTACCAGAAATTCAAGAAGGAATGGGGGGGGGGGGCGAATTAAAAAAATAAGGAAAATATTATATATAATAACCCGACTGTTCTGCAGTAAGTGCACTCTTGTATGGATTTAGCCCTTAAAAATTGTACTTAAATAATTTAATATAAACAGCTTAACACAGATGGCATTCATGTCTCCATTATAGTCCAACATCAATGCGTTCTGGAGCTCCACAATAAGAGCCATTTTAAGCAACCAACACTGTGTTCACTCATCACCAATACACTACACTCTTTTCTGTTCCAGTATTCTAAGCATTCCTTCAGAGATATCTCCACTTTTGCTGCCTCAAATAACTTCTTAAAAGCAGTCTTCAGATCCTTCTCTCTAACATAATTTCTAGGGTTATGCATGCCTTTGGCACAACACAAAGAAGATCCAAGACTGGAAACAAAATGCCCATGCCAATGAGCCCTTGGGGGAAAAAAAGAATTAAAATACAAAATTCTTGCACTATCAAACACTATCCAATCTCTGGCTTCCAAAAGATGGAACAGGGAATTGTGTGTGCCTTACAAAGCACCAGCAATACCTCGGTTTACGACTACCTTGGTTTACACGTATTTTGCTAAACAAGCAAAATGTTCTTATTTTTTTGCTTTCATTTACAAGCAATGTCTTACAAGGACCAAAAGTGCCCCTGGATGTTGCCTAGTAGGCTCCCAAGATGGCTGTAGCAGAGGAGGAAGAGGTGAGCCAAGCCGTGAGGGAGAGCGGGTGGGAAGAAGGAAGGAGGCGGAAGGAGGGGGACCCCCAGTGTCCGGTGTCACCACTCTGGACAGATGCCTCTGGCTTGTGCAGCCATCACTCCCTTGCCATCACAGCCTTCAACCCTCTCTCCTCCACCTTTAGCCTTTGCCGCTGCATCCCCTGCAGTGAGGGAGTGACAGTAATGTTGGGGGGGGGCAAGAGGCCTCAGAACCAATCAAGGCGTCCATCAAGTTCAGGCACAACACCAAGAATGTACAGGTAACTTGCAATGCATCACATTTCAATCAAGCCCCAGTCCCCAGTTTAAATGGCACAAACACTGGAGCCTGTAACTCTGAAGAGGTGAGTTGTTGTTTTAGGAAAAGTTTTGTTTGCTTGCTTTTTTAAGATCTCTAATGCCTAACATACCATGATTCAAACCATCGGACTTGTTCTAAATGAGCATTTCAATATTTCAGCCTACCTAATTACTAATGCTTTTCATTCTTGACAAATTAATTGGATGACAAATTCCATCAGAAATCAATATATATCTACTTTCATTTCCACAACCTTTAAGGTTCATCAGGAAAAAAAGTGAGGAAGTAGAGTCAGGTATAAAGGACAGCAAGGAACAATGAATATATCAATTCAGGAAGAAGAAGGATTTTTGGACAGCTGATTGTGGAAAAACCAGAAAAAATGGGTTCATATGAAAGGTGGGGGAGGGATGAGTGCTAAAACACCCCAGCAGCACTGTTATCTCCAAGTAAAATTGCTGGCCAGGGTGCAAATGTCATTTGATCCTACTGTTGTTTTCTAAAATAAAAAAAATCTACTTATTTTTGTAACGAGCCATTTGGCATCCAAGCCGTCCAAAAGCTAAACCAAATGCCTACAGAGAAGCATCGTCCATGGTGCTTCTTTGCTACAACTATGGAAGTCAATGTGACTGATTGACAATGGGAGCAATATTTTACAAGCCATTTTAATAATGAAAGCCAGTGTGTACTACAGCATTCTGCTCTGGCATGCTGTGCTTTACAAGCCCATCTGGTCCTGTTTAAACCAAATGAGGGACTAATCCCCATTGTTCGGTTATTTTCACAATGCTTCTTGCGACTACTATTTAATACAGACTGAGGCAACACAGAAATAGGGAGGGAAGAACAATTGCTACTTTGTTTCCAAAATAGCTATGACTTGAGAGGGGGGAAGGCAAGCAGTCTGGATCACTTGAAGGCTTGATAATACAAAATTCTTCCTCTTCATTAAATTACATTCACATAAATAGCCAAATCCAATACCAACTGCTAAAATGAAAGTACTCCACTTTAATCTAGAAGATACTACAAAGCATCTTTAGCAAGAACTTGCAACATAAAAAGGGGTTTTAAAATTATTTCCGCTTTCTAAACCAAATTCTAAACCTGGATTACACCTCAAATATATTTGTCCATCCATCTTTCCATAAAAAGAATTCCCACAAGCCAGGTACTCCTACCTTCTGAATTAAGGCCAGTGGTTGCTAGGAGACAGAAAAACCTTGGATGTGTGTTCGGCTGCATCCCAGCTGTGCAGCAGTTCAAAGAATGCTTGTCTGGGGTTAGGTGACAGGGAAAGGGTAACTTATTTGTCTGGCCTTTGGTAGCTGACAATTTTCTTTTCTCTACTGTGTTTGGTTTATTGAATATTATGAATGCGGTATGCTTTTAATGATTTTTCCTATCTTAGCCAACTGCTAACATGCGTAAACTCTTTTATATTTGTGTTTCATGTTGCAATTTGATTAATTTTACTGCCATTTTTATAAATCACTGTACTTAAATTGCTGAGATTTAAAAGATCGAGAGTTGAAACTTTCCCACAGGATTTCTGAGCCAGTTCACAAGAAACAAGGTTAAGGACAACTCACACAATTTTTGTCATGGTTTTGGGAATATGTCCTTAATAAATTTAGCACATTACACCAAAGTAGTCTTAAATTCAGTACTCACTCAAAGGTTCATTATCTACCACAGACTTATAATATGGTCTTGACAAAAAAAAATTACATTAACACAAAACTGTTCTCCAGACTGGAAAAATCCATATACACAATTTTATCTGTATAATACAGAAGTATTTTTTTACAAAGATGAAAAAGCCAAGAAACCACAGGTCCACTGGGTTCCCAACCTTCAACCTGAAGGAACGCTTACATTATTCTTTAAATAATGAAGTATATGTGCAAGCGCACGAGTTCATGTGCAAGCACACATGTTTCTACATCAGAGACTAATCTAGTCTCTTAGCTTTGATATCTCATCTGAAAAAATAGAATCCCTAAAGTATTCACAACTTAATAGTAAGGGGTGGTGATAGAGGAAACTAGCTTCTTGTATGTTTTGGCAGCAATAGGCATCGAAATACGGACTACCTGTTCTAGGTTACAGTAATCCCCCAGCCTATCGCTGGGTTTAGGGACCTGACCCGACCCGACCCGCAATAATTGAAAATCCACGATATGCGGATGCAGGTCGGGTCAGGCCTGGGGGACCTAGCTGGGGGCTCTTCTACTTACCCCCGGCCTGGAGCTGCTTTTCTACGAACTGGAAAGCATTTCTGAGTCCTCCAACTTGCCTAGAAAGGCCCTCGGAGACCCCAAAAGTGCTTTCAAGCGATCCAGAGGTCACTTGCTGCTTTCCAGAAGTCACTTCCGCTTCGCGGGGAAGCCCCTTTGAAGCGTCCAACAGGCCCAGGAAGGCTGTTGCAGGGCCCTTCACGGCAGTGCCAAGCCTGGGGTAAGTATAGGATGCCTGAAACAGGCCTTTCCAGCTTACCCCGGGGCCTTTTTTTCATATACCAAGGTCTTTTCATTGTTGCAATAATTCCAGGCACCATCAACTTATTTAATTTTACAAGCTGTATTTACCTACATTGCTTCAATTTTGTTGTAAAATACTAAAGCCTTACAGGAAAACTAGTAGGGTTTCTTGTATCTATAAATAAATAATATCTATACATCACTTGAAGAAAAATGCTGTAATTCAAATTTGAATAATTTTCAAACAGGCTATAAAATGCCTGAGTCTGCAAAGGATTCGTTCACATGCTGAAGCAGAGGTTCACTATATCCACAGCTTTTAGGCAGAAAGAAGAACAGCTGCAGGATACATTCACCACATGAGTTGAGATTCATTTAAATTGCTTGGGGGAAGGGTGTTAGATTGAAAATCAACTTCCCTTTCTTCACTGAGGCAATGACCTATCAAGTAAACTGCCTGTCCAAGGGCAATTATCTGTCCTCAGGCTACCCATCTCTTCAGCTCAAATATTCATCCTTCCTCCAGGTAATAGTGTGATTAAGCAACATGACAAAGGACACAGGCATCTGCTTTTACAGAAAAGGAGACAGGACAATGACTTATTTCCTGCTACTCCTGCCTCTACTGTAATTCTTATGTTGCAAAGCTGCTCTTCAAACACCAACACCTAGGAGAGCCAGGGGAACATTTTTTTCCTGGAATGATGCACCTTGTTTACCTGATACATTCTGATTTCCTTAACTGAACACTCTCCACATGTCTGGCCCAAATCTCCCACAAGACTGAAATTTGTAGTTCAAAATATCCAAAGAGCACCAGGATGGGGAAGGCAGCTCTAGACCGATGGACTTGTATTATGTTCAGTAGATCTGCATCTCCGTTTTAGCTGATTTTACAATCCTCCACTTTCTTCCTTTAAATTTGTGGAAGGGGAAGCAGGTACATGGTCACTGTTCTAGACCTGCACATTGAGTGAAAGTTATAAAAGAAACCAGTGTGACTATGTAATTTTGGAACTGCAGAGCTGGAAGGGGCCCTATGGATCAAGTCCAGACCCTGTCAAGGATGCACAGTGAGGAACTGAACACCCAACGCTCTGGCTCTGCAGCCAGAGACCTAAACCACTAAGCTATCCAAAACTATTACATACCCTCTCCAAAATGTTAACTGTGTACCATTCTCAGTCATGTGTACAAATAGTCGATTGTGCGCACAATTTTCCACTGAACAGAAGGATCCTAGGACCTACAGATAGGTTCTCATTGGACACACAATGCACGTGCATTCTGAATGACCAGGCCTCATACTACCCCTCTAATCGCCATCCAATTTAGATTCACGTTATAAGAGATCTTTGTTAAGTGTGATGCCTAATCAAATTCATTTCACAAAAATGCTAAATATGCTTCATTAACTTTAACATGTGCCTTCCAAAAGGCCCAAGTCATTATCTCCCTGAATAGTGTATCTACGTGAGCCCATGGAGAAGTTCTCTCTTTCGCCTATGTTGGCAGCATCCTGTCTTGCACATTAGAAACAGTCAAACAAGTTAATCAGAGTAAACTAATCTGAAATCAAAACCATTTTAAAAAACTTGTTTCATTCACCCTTATGCACCAGGACAGGGCATTCTTTGTCTACCAGCCTAACCATATTTTCTTGCAGCACCCACATAGAATATAGAGGTGTGTAGTTACAGTAAGCCTCAAATGTCTTGTTCATGCAAGGCACCATCACAACAAGATAGAACAAAGCTGACACACCTCCGCTTTCTTCCGCAGTTGACTTCTCCTTCAGTCAACAAGAAGAAATTCTGGAAGTGAAGAAGCTTTTCTCCTCCTTACACTTCCAAACCAAGTTCTGTCTAGCACGAAGCTGTTACAAGTCAGAGCCCATATCAAAAAAGACAAGACAACATTCCTATGTACAACAGACACCAACTTAGAGTTCTATGCTTAAATTATCATCTTACACTCCTATTTGCTAAGCAAGTTAAAAACTCCAGCCCAGAAGTTAATTAAACTTGCACATCTCACATATTGTAGCTTTATTTCCCCAAACAGTGTTGTGCCATGTGCTTCCAGAACAAACCAATGATACAAAAAAACTCTGGGCATCTCTGAAGATGCCTTCAATTAATTTAATCTCTTCCTCAACCTCAAACATTGGCAGGATACTACTTTCCCTCCCCCTTATGCAGCTCTACCTGTGGAGTTAAGGGTTACAGCTGCATAGGAAGAGTGCTGCTCTTCAGACCTGTTTCAATAGCACGCATATAAACCAAGGTATACTAAAATTAACACATTTAAAAATAGACATGCATATCCTGGTTCTTCGGCATGCAGCTGCAAGCTGAGCTGACACCAAAACTTGCAGAAACACCTCCCACAGTCACACATGACTGAAAGCCTTTAACAATTCAAAGCATAGTATAAATAGCCAGTTTCCCTTAAATAAAAACGAAAAAGAAAAGAGGAAGTTTTTCCCCCCAGCATAACATCAGATGCATACAGTATTGCCATAAAAAGGTGTTGCTTTTCAATTTTGCCAAGCGGGCCTTGTGCAAAATTGATTCGCATAACAGTAACCTTTTATCCTTTCCATGGTGACAGTCTTTTTATCCACTTCTGGATAAATTAGGAGCCTCTCATGGACTAAGCAAGGAACCATCATCTCTCAATCAGTCCATGAATCAACCTGGGATACACAGAACAACAGCTTGTCTTTCAATGTGACTAGAGTCACCATACAGTTAGTTATCTTTTAAGATATCAGCACATTTAATCACTTTTATTTGCAGTAGTCACCATCCATGGTGTCATAAAACAGCTTGCTTTATGCACTAGCTGTCTGGACATCACTCAGCCTGAACTATGACTTAATTTAAAAAAAAATAAGCCTAGACTTTTATGCTCCTCTGTGTTATCTTCCCGTGCAAACATGCGAGGAAGAATCTCAAAGCTTTTCCTTCTTTGTACAGTAGTCGGTTAACCAAAGTCTGTAACATTAGCCATACTCAAAAAAACATTGCTACATCTGATTTACATTGGGGTAGGCAACCTGATGGGAGAGCCAAGACAGTATTGTGAATAATGCTGGACGAGGACTTGGGAGACCTGGGTTCAAAGCCCTGCTCAGCCAGGGAAGTTTACTGATGAGTGGTGATGACAGACTACTTCTTGAACACCTCATATATTTTGGATACAGGGTTGCCATAGTTCAGAAGTGACTTGATGACACATAACAATAATGATGTGTAACTGATGCCCTCCAGGTACCTTGGGAAACAACACCTAGAATCCATGACCACTGCCATGGGTTCAAATTACTCAACCAGAGATACTCAGTGGAGACTGACTATGACAAGCCACTCCTTGAACATCTCACATATCTTGAAAGACTTCTGAGAGTTGCTGGCTGAATCTGTTGGGATCTGCAGTGCAAACTACTTGGAGGGTACCATATTATAGGTAAGACAAACTATAGTTAAGATTATCACAGTTTAGGGCTGAACCAACAGGCTAACGTGCAATTAATCTAAAAGGGAAGAGACTGTTTCCTAAAACAACATCAGAGACCACCATGAGAACAAAAGGCTTACTTGGGCTCATCTTCAGAGTCATGACTTAGCATGACATCCAAAGACAGCCAGTACAGTAAGGCTCAATTATACAGATTTTTTTCTAAGTTTTGTTGTAGGAAGAGGTAAAAGAGGTAAATCACAGTTGAACAGAGGATGACAAACATTAAGAAGAAAAGTTCTTTTTTTTAAACAAAAGGACTGGTGTTCAGATAAAGGACCTAAGATAAGCTTGCACCATAAAGGCTTAAATAAATTCATCATTCTAATCACCACTGTTTCTTATGACAAATTCACAGTCATGTTTCTTGTGCTTACACCTTCAGTACATTCCTATGCATAGCCATTCATACGTTAGCCCCACTGTGTTCAATAAGGCCCACTCTGAAGACAGGTATCTGTGCACAACTCCTGCCTCACTTTTGTTTTTTGTTTCTTCTAATTTTTTTCTAGCTACAATTTTTCATACATATAGATACAAAAAAAATATTAAGAGAAACAATACAGAAGACCTGTCGTCTGAAAGTCACTCCTGAACTACTGTAAGCTGGAATGCACCTACTTTTACACTCTTGATTACCATACATGTCTCCTGCAGCATGGTCTGAAAGAGGAACTGATTCTTACTATTTTTTATTCCAACAGCATTATGCAAATACTAATGCTTTCAGTTTCTTGTACAGCAAAAAGCTGGTGGGTCCCGGTATTCTTTGCAGAGAATGAAGCAAAAAGACTGCCTGGGTTCTAGGAAAGGTGGGAGATTTTCTCTCAAAGGGGAAGTCCTCTGAGAAAAGAATGACAGCATTCTAAAGCCTGATGCATTTTAAATCCCACACAGCCTAAACTGGATTTAGAATCAATATTACTTTCTTTAAAGTAAAACAAATTCAATACGGGAGAGAAAGGGCAAATGTATAACGTGACTGTAAGGGCATGGGCTGCATTTCAATATGTTCAAATTTTTACTATGTGAGATCTGGTGAATCGATTTAATGTTAACAAACTCACAGCACCATCTGCACGCCACACACTGCCATTAAAAGGGACATTTACCTGGAAGGGAGCCTCCTGGAGTATTCATGTCAACTAAAACCACCGCCTCAAAGCCTGATTCTACATATATTTATTCTGAATTACATCCTCTTAACTTAAGTGCATCAAACAAGTACCCTTAGGATTGTCATCTAAATTGTGCACAACAAAGCTACTCCTCTCAGTGACTCACCCTGTAGATCGGAAGACTCTTTTATACCCTTCCCTGTATATCCCTGTAGGAATAAAGGCATAAAGACTATAATTGGTCTTCACTCTGTCATTTTTTTCTCCTTCCAGGCTCCATTTCACAATTACCACTTCCCTGGCTGAAAATGATTTCCAGGGACTCCCACTGGAAGGAGTCAATGTCAGTCCCTAACCACTTGCAGGAAAGGTGAATGATGGGAAGTACTTTCACCTGCTCCCTTGGGCAAGAACACTCACTCGGTGACACAGAATTGTGTGCCTGGAATTCCAATGAACACTTAAACAGCCTATTAACCTTCAGGAATGAAAACCAACAGCAGGGCAGGCAAAGAAAGAGAGAGAGAGAGAAATGCATTATAGAACTTAAGGTTTTATACTAGCTAGGAAGGCTGATACACTTCCCCCTTGAACTGCGAATGAGCAGCATGATTCTGGTTATACACATAATATTTTTTAATAAATAAGTAACTAAATATTCAATAAATACTGCTTCCCAAGGACATCCAGAACACCATGAATTCAACACTGAAGGCATTAAAGTCATCTATTTGCTCCCAAACATATCTCTATTTTAGCCTTTAGATCAGGAGGTGATAATGACCTTTAAAGCTCGTTACATCCCATTCTCTCCGGAATGGATTCCCAACACTATGGAAGAGAACACTGATGGAGAGAACTGGCATGTGTGCATGTGTCAATCAACTATTTATGCTTTGTAGTTACATATTTGATGGCATAACAGTTACTGTGTACAGTAATCCCCTGTTTACCACGGAGGTTAGGGTCCCAACCTGCAATAAAGGGAAATCTGTGTTGTGCAGATCCTGGGTCAGGTCGAGACTGGGGGGGGGGGGCTGTTTGGGGCCTCGTACACTTACCCCAGGCCTGGCGCTACCCCAAACGGGTCTCCAACAGTCTTCCTGGGCTGGTCGGAGGCCCCAGAAGTAGTTCCCAGCGAAACAGAAAACTACTTCTGGGGCCTCCGACAGGCCCAGGAAGCCAGTCAAAGGCCCACTCGGGCCAGCGCCAAGCCTGATAAGTGCAGGAGGCCCAAAGAGGCCCACACAGCTTGCCCCAGGAGCCACTGCCTTCATATACTGCGGTCCTGCGATATACCAGATCCACCGTATATGAACTACAATATGGTGGGGGACAACTGTATATGGATTTTGAATTACGTGGGGGTCTGGTACCCTCACCCCAGTGTTGTTGAAGGGAGAAGTAAAAGTGTTCTGCTTATATACCGCCCCATACCACTACAAGTAGTCTCTGGGCGGTTTACAATTTTGATTACAGTGTGCAGGCTACACATTATATTTATATTATACATATATAAGAATGTACATATATAAGAATGGAGTAAAAATAATCACAAAGCAAAATATCAGCTTTCATCACCATATGGCTAGAATTTGTATAAGATCATGGACAGTGGAATTGCTGGATTGCTCAGTGAGTCAATCCCACAATGTGCCTCCTTGACTGGCAGTTGGACTCATTGATCCATAGGGTCACTTCCAGCTCTGCCGTTTTAAGAGGATGGTGACGACCATGATTAACACAAATTGTCTTGTACCTATATACTAAATGTGCATGCTCAAAAATATAGTGATATATCCCTTCCAAAAGAGAATATATTTTACATTCCTGCACTCAAGTATCAATCATTGTGATTTAAGTGCAGCATTGAAGATTTCACATAACTCTGTCCATTATCACAGACATTCTACCAGTGCTTCTGCTTGCTGGTCTGAACAATGTTTATATTATATATAACCCATTCCTGCAAGTCCTTGGCTGCAAAACATGAAGCGAAATTACAGCAAACTACTGCAAATTTCACAGCACCTGTGTTTGAGGGTGAAATCTATTTCTAGACCTTTCAGATAAACTTATAACACTTAAACATAATGTAAAAATTGGGGCTGGGTATGAACTCCAGTCATAGCCTGTTTTGCACATTAATTCTATCCTTCTACTTTCTTGTCACAGTTAATCATAATTCAACACAGTGACTAACTGTTGTTACTGCTATACTTTTTAAAAAATTGAAACCAAGGTTAAAAATATGATAAACCGAATTCATATTACTGGCTAGCACTGTGAAAATTGAATATTATATGATCTTTGCCTTGACAAGAGAAATGTTGGGAGAATTAGGGCAAGAATTGCTAAGAAAACAGTGTGGCTATGTCTGGGAGTTGAGTCATGGCTACTGGACTTCTTTTTTGAGAGATAGAAACGTTTCGCTGTTCATCCAAACAGCTTCATCGGTCTGAGAACCGATGAAGCTGTTTGGATGAACAGCGAAACGTTTCTATCTCTCAAAAAAGAAGTCCAGTAGCCATGACTCAACTCCCAGATAAACGCACCTGGATGACTGAGAATCTTCACAGAAGTGTGGCTATGACATTTCTGGTATTATTTCTAACTGTTTTATCTTGGTATCAGATATCTGATCAATTATTTATGATGTTAATATGATATATAAAGATGACTTACCGGTATTTAATTCTTGGCAATACTATGAACAATTAGCAGTAGTTAACTGCAATTATTGATGGGAATGCATGATCTCCATTCCTCCAACTAGATGACGTAGATATTGGAAAACAATGTGCTTTCTTTCATTCAGTAGTATCAAGCTTGTAAATGGCAAAACATTGTTCATAATCAGAATAATGGGAAACAGACCAGAGTACAGTTCATAAGTGTGTCCATAACATAGCAAATCTAGACTTTTCTTACCTACCTACTGTTTGATTAAAAAAACATGCTTAAGGGGGGGGATGAACACAATAGACTGAAAAGACAAATATGCATATTGGTTTATGTGAGATGACTATCTTGTTATCAGATTCAGATGAGGATGTGTAATGGTATGAATGAATGGCAGCAAATAGAAGTTGACTCTGGGACTGTCTAGTAACAAGCTCTATATTAGATGGTGAATAATTCACAAGTTCTTCCAAATCTATCTCCATCACTGGAAAAGATGGACTTTGTTGGCCTGCCAACTATAACCATTCCTGATCAAGGACAACCTAGCCACAATAGCCCATGTATTGTAACTTCCCAATTACACTACTACAGTGAGTTCTACAAGAACAGCCTTTGATAGGCTCTGATTAGTGCAATGTGTAGCGGCATGAATGTGTACAGTACTATGTGTACAGTACTCTGACAACATTTTAAAAGGAATTTCACTGGTTGCCAATATGCTACTTGTTCAAGTTCGCAGTGCTGACAACATTTAACCCCTAAACAGCTTCCGATGTACATATCTGAAGGAGTAACTGTAGCCATACTCACGTCTACATCTTTGAAAGAGTAGCTGTATCTATGCTTATTAAGTCGGTCCAAAAATCAAGATCTGATAAGGAAGGGCTGTTTTGTGCCCTTCAAGAGGAATCATTCAATGCAATGGAAGGGCAGGTCGTTTTCAGCTACAGAACCCTGCTAGCATTTCCCCTGCTTGGACATTCAAATCAATGGAGAAACTGGCCTCATTCTTCTGCCCAATTAAAATCTGGCCAGTGACCACATCAGGATGGAGTTAATATAAATCAATTGATTTAAGTAATTTAAATTTGAAAGATCAGATTTTTCTTGCTTAAAAACCCTCTATGTTTACATTTAAATTGTGATTTAAGATATTTGAGTTAAAACAATCTTTGATTTTTATTCACCCTGGATCACAAGTTGACTAGGGTGCTGATTTGTTTTGTGCACACTATGTACAGTAGCACCTCCATATCCGCTGATTCACCATCCATGGATTCTGTTATCCACGGTTGGCGATTGGGGGGGGGATGCTGGGATCAAAATCTGTGCCATGCAGCCTAGCCCTTTTGCCCCTGGCAAACCACCATCCTCTCCTGCTGGGCAGAGCAGCGGACCAACTGTCACGAAGGTGCACTGCTGCACCGCCTGGTCCACCTCCCAGGAAGCTTGAACAGTCTGGTACACCCCGGCTGTTCAAGGTTCCGGGGTGGCAGACTGGGTGATGCAGCACCTGGTCCGCCACACACCCCAAGCTAAGTTCGAATGGTTGGGTCTCCTCTTGCACTGCCATTCACTCAAATGGCCGGAGGTGCGCCTCCTTGGTTCGTAGGGGAGGGGGAGGAGGGGGAAGGCAGGCTTTAAGAGTGAATGGCAGTGCTTTCCCCTGAGATCTCTGCCTCCCAGGGGCGGCAACGGCTGTCTCCTCCAGCCTCCTCCCTCGTTTTGACACAAGAGGAGACCAAGCCATTCCCGGTTGTCTGAGCTCCGCTGGGGAGCACAGCAGACTGGGCGGTGCAGCAGCACGCCTTCATGACAACCAGTCTGCTGCTCTGCCCAGCGGCAGGGGTGGTGGCTTGCCCTGGCACCCCACCATCACTGTTGCCACCAACACCCCCAGATAAGAGTGTTCGCCCTTCTCCAAGGATTTTGGTACCCACAGGGCATCCTGGAACAGATCCCCCATGGATACAGGGGTCCTACTGTATACTACAACAATGCCTGCAGAATTTTAGATTGTCCTACTGCCTATCCCATGCCTTGAGATAACTAAAAAGAGAACAGAACAGAACAGAAATATTTTAATAAATAAAAATAGGTACTGTTTTTAAGAACAAAATATGAATAAGACAGAAACTTAATAGGAAACTGACACTACCTGCTGAATTATCAGGGGACATAATAGTGAATACGCAGGACACATGATCTAAAAGACAATTAACAACCACAAAGAAGACTATGAAACAAGTGCCTGTTGAAAAAATATGATGAACAAATATGCATCTAGTTTGATAAGGCTTTCTTTCAGACCTGATATTATTAGAACATACCAAACTTACGCAATTTACTAGATACAATTTGTCATATAATCTTAGCATTATAGAACTGCAGAAGTGGAAGGGACCATATGGATCATTGAGTTCATCCCTATCAAGAAGGCACAGTAGAGAACTGAATTCCCAAGCTCTTTGGCTCTGTAGCCAGATACCTAAACCACCAAACTACATGCTATATCAGAGTAGAAACAGCTGTCAAGATGCTATAAAATGGAGTCCTCTTTCCATTTCTCAGAAAGATTGCTGGCAGAGTTGATTACTCTTCTGTGAACAATAAAACCTAGGACAGGCATGTCCAAACTTCGGCCCTCCAAATGTTTTGGAGCACAACTCCCACAGTCCTTTGCCATTGGAAATACAGGCTTGGAAGGCTGGGAGTTGTGGCCCAAAACATCAGGAGGACCAACATTTGGACATGTCTGACCTAGGACGACACTTAACTACTATCCTATTTTGTAACCTGTGTTGTAGCTAGAACCACCTATTTTGTCTACTGTTACAATTACAGAGACCTTGCCCCAATGCTAACCCTCAAATTATTCTTATTGTCATCAACTCTACTCTCAGCATAACCAGAAGACAAACAAGACTCCTCCCACAAGTAAAGAGTCAAAGGGGTTAGTCCTTTCCTGCCAGACTGCTTTTTGTATCCAGATGAATGGCACTGCTGTTCCATTCCCTACAGCAGAAGCACAGGGCTTTGTCAGAATCTGGAATGGCTTGGCACCTCTCTAATACTATCTACTTCCTGCTTCTCCAACAATGGAAATCCACTTCAAAGTGATGTGCCTTCCTCTTCTCTCTCTCTCTCTCTCTCTCTTCTCAGCAACTGCCGCCGCTGAGCCCTCTCGCGCGCGCGCCCCCCTCTCTCTCTCTCTCTCTCTCTCAGACTTCTTTCTGCTTGACAGGAAGGGATTAAACGCCAGGGTTTGTACCCAACCTGAGAAATGTCCAATTCTTTTAAAAGTAACACAGTTTCTTCTTTCTTGTCACCATCCACCACAAGTTGGAACAAACGGTAGGACCACTCTGGAACAGCACCCTCTCAGTCTGGCAAGTATTAGCACTTACAGATGTAAGAGACATTACAGTCCTCCAAAACATATCCACTTACTAGAAGCACATTTTTGCATCCAATTTCTTGTTCAAAAATGATCCCTGCATTACAGAAAATCTTACATTGTCTTAAACAATAAGGAAACAACAAACAATAATTTTACAGCTCGCTGAAACAGGGGTACCATGGCAGCGAACTAACCACCTGTTACTTTTCCATATGGTGCCATTCATTTTGTGCGAACAAGAACCAGGCTCCACTATGCCATAATAAAACATAACTTTATTATCAAACATTTTTTGTGTAGGCAACAGATGGTAACTCACTCGATGTTCCTCAAACAAAACTGTTTGCCAAGACAGTAACAATTCACTTCAGGGCATGAAAAAAAATCATTATACCGTGGTCCTTGCTGTCACTGCAGATGCTCCACGTTGCCTAAGGAGAAAATTCCAAGTGGCATACAGGTGCATGTTCATCCCAAAGGTTGGATGGATGAAGAAGGCATGAAGCCACAGGAACCAAAAGTGAGAGAATTTCAATGTGTAAAACAGAAATAGCTAACCTTAATCATTTTGAAAATCCCTGCATTTGCTGTGCGTGGTTGAAAAGTTTCGGTACTATCCTATTTTTGTTCCAAGAACACTCATTCAGCCACAACGACCACTGTGTAGATGGAAACTAACCTCATTTGTTTCACTATGGTATGGTTTTAGTCAGAGTAGTTTGTTCCAAGAACGTCCAACCACAAACTCAACTGGTCAACACAGGCAGCATGCATTTGCAGGAGTGCCCAGCTTAAAGGAAATGCCTGAGATAACACTAGAATTTCTCCATGCCTCACCTATCCTTCCAATTGAGAAGGCAAGTTCCTCACATTGGAGAGGATCGTCCAAAGACCTACATGGCCACATTAGGCCTTCAGCTGGTTGTCCTGAGGTCTTCCCAACCTGGCCTGAAGACAAAACTAGAAAGCCCAAATTCCCAATCTGCTATGAAAGTGAATGGTTGATGCTCGATAAGTTACATGATTTCCAAGTAAATCACCAGATGGAATTGGTGGGAAGATAAAACAGTGGTCAGAGTGGTGATATAGTATATATAGGTGGAATTACTTGGGGGAAAAGAAATGCAGTGTGTGTGTGTGTGTGTGTGTGTGTGTGTGTGTGTGTGTGTGTGTGTGTGTGTGTGTGTGTGTGTGTGTGTGTGTGTGTGTGTGTGTGTGTGTGTGTGTGTGTGTGTGTGTGTGTGTGTGTGTTGCATCGTTAACAGTTGTGACCAACTCATGACCCCATATCCATGGAGTTTTGTTGGCCATAATAGCAGTTAGCAATTCTTTCCTTGAGAATCAGTTCTCATTTGTTTGCATTTTTAAAATTAATGTAAGTACTGGCCAGTTGATCTCATTAGGTAAATGCTTTTAATAAATATATGATTGGTTAATTTGGCCCAACTTAAAGCTTCGTTTCCCTACTTTCCTGCCCTTTATACACTCTCCTATCCTCTCATTCTACTATATACATCACTGAAACAGGATTTGCAGTACAGTACTTGATTTTCAGCCTTCTTGTTCTAGTTCTTTTGTCTGCCTGCCAAAGAAGTAAGTAGAGCATTAAGGCGAAAGTCCAGAGGCTTTATGTAAAAATTTTATGCAAAATCTAATGCTAAATACTGTAAGTTCAGCCCTAAAAACTTAAAAATGGGCAATTTAATTCTAATGAGTACCACTCTGTTAGCTCTATTAATGAAAGCAAACCTCCCTTCCTCTCTCCCCTTGCTACATAAACTGACATATTATGTCAGTTTTGGCTTTTATTATATTTGGCTCTTACACAGTTGCTGGCACAGCAGAGTATGGGAGAAAGCACTTCATTTTCTAGGGCTGGCATAAAGAGAAATGTGGAGATCAAACTAGAAAGTAAGCCAATTTCATAATTAGAAGCAATAAGATGTTTTCACTCCAGGTATGCAACTCTTTTAAAGGCCATGTCAGAGCTAGTGTGTGTGTGTGTGTGTGTGTGTGTGTGTGTGTGTGTGTGTGTGTGTGTGTGTGTGTGTGTGTGTGTGTGTGTCTGTCTGTCTGTCTGTCTGTCTGTCTGTCTGTCTGTCTGTCTGTCTGTCTGTCTGCTCTTCTGTCGAAAGACACTCAGAATAGTTCACACCGCAATATGTAGTCAACCATTATAATTTAACAATCTCCTGATGAAAACAATCTATTTTATACCTTATAGTAAAAGTTCTACTAAAACGAGCAACAACCTGGAGTCCACCAAGTGGTGGAATACAACTTTACCAACCTCTAAAGGCCTGCCACAACAAATCTGTCTTGCATATAAAGTCTTCTGCTTATATACCGCCCCATAGCATTTCAAGTACTCTCTTGGCGGTTTACAGCTTAATTATGCAGGCTACACATTGCCCCCCACCCCACCCCAGCAAGCTGGATACACATTTTACTGACCACGGAAGGATGGAAGGCTGAGTCAACCATGAGCCGGCTACCGGGGATTGAACCCCAGGTTGTGAGCACAGTTTTAGCTGCAGTACAGGCATTTAACCACTGCACCACAAGGCTCCTTTTAGGCATATAGTCACGACTGTAATGACACAACACACACACACACACACACACACACACACACACACACACACACACACACACACAATTGTTTCTTAATGCAAAGTTATTTTTAAACTGCAAGCCAAATGATTATATGTCAGCTGAAGGAAGGATGAGAAAGTACCATTCAGATAAGCCAAAAGTGGCTTTAGGACCTCAGTGAAGGTAGAGGAAAGACCCACATCCCAGCAGTATCAAAATATGATTAGGGGATTGGTAATCCCAATCTGTGGCACACCTAAAAAGAGTGAAAGGGCCCAGAGACTGGCCTTCTCCAGAAATAACGTCACCTGCACGTTCCATGCTATTTGAAAAGCAGTGTGAAACAAGGAATACTCGAGGTCTTGAAGGGACTCTTTTCATTAATCCCCTTTTCAATCACTGCCCAGGTGCCATGATGTGCTTGCTGTTGCTATTTTTGTGTCGTTACAGTCTTGACTGACTTGTCGTGACCCCCATGTCCATGGAGTTTTCTTGGCAGGAATACTGGAGTGGCTTGCCAATAAATGCAGAGCACAATGATGAAGTAGATGGCATTGTAGTTGATGCACAGAGATCCAGCAGCAGCAAGAACACGATAGACTCTAGATAGAGAAAGGTGTTCTTAATCCTAAACATCCTTGGTTCCTTGATGTGGTCGCTTGTGAGTCTCAGTGTAGTTCACAAATGTACATGCATAGGTAAATCAGGTATTGCTCCAAATTAAATGTTACATGTGAGAAACTCATATTCATATTCATTCATCATTTTCTAAAACATTTAAAAAACAGGAAAAATCATTTGTATTTTATTGCATCCTATATGAGACAAGCCACCAAAGGAATTTGACAGAGCTTGGCAACTAGAGCAGGAGTGGGGAGACTTTGTTCCTCTGGATGCTTTGGGACTCAACTCCTACAGTCCTTTATCACTGGCAATATAGGCTCTGATTCTGGGAGTTGCAGTCTAAAACATCTGGAGGGGCAAAGATTCCCAAGACCTAAACTTACAGAGACACAGAGTTCACAAAGCAATCAACTTAAAAGAACAGAAAGCATCAACTATCTTTACACGTCTTTCCTCCCTATTTCCTGTAGAAAGTGTGTGTGTGTGTGTGTGTGTGTGTGTGTGTGTGTGTGTGTGTGTGTGTGTGTGTGTGTGTGTGTGTGTGTGTGTGTGTGTGTGTGTACACATGTGTGCACAATTATATGACAAGTGCATACTTTGTATCTTCACCCAAATCTTCATCATTTATTCCAGTTTTCTACCTGTGTGTAAAACTGCAGTAACTACGGCATACATTCGTTCTAAATTTCAAATCAAAAGAACTTAAACCAGTGGGTTGTATACAATGTTCCCTCTAATTTCTGCTAGTGTTTGGTGACAGCTCAGCAACACATGTGCAGGGTTTTGGATGTGACCAGAAGCAATTGGGCAGCAACACTGGCTTGGCTGTGTGCGACCAATGTAGCAATGTGTCGGCATGCAAACATACATCTTGGAGATAATGTCGGTTATATACAATGGTGACTCTGAACTGATAAGGGAGATGGACAACTGGCAATCTTCTAGCAACTGTTGGATGACATACTGTATCTCACCATTGACTATGCTGGCCAACAATGGCAAATGTTACAGTCAAGAATATCTGAAAGGCCACAAACTGTCCACCTTTCTGCTAAAAGAAAGTACTTCAGCTTGGGTAAAGAAAGGATCTTGATCTTAGTAGCCCTCTACTGCAGTCCTTGATGCCACACCCTCTTCCAAAATTGGGGTACATGGTCCTCCAAGTGACTTTGCTTTGCATTTCTCATCAGTCATGGTCTCATCACTGTAGGGATTTATGGGAACTGTTGTCCAAAACCTGAGGGGGTTAAAATTGCTGACCCACACCCTATATTGTTTCTGAAAATCACACAGCATTCAAGAGAAGCTGAGAGACATAGTAGGCTGGAAGAGAGCAACCACACAGCTTTTAAAAGTTACATATTTTATTATAGTTCCCCATGAGCTACTGTTGCTGTAGGATTTGAAGTTGTAAAAAAGTAACTTTTCAAGCTCTCACAATACTCAAAATGATGTCAGCAATATAGTCATGACCAAACTAGTTGCCAGCCCTACCGAATGAATTCTGATTCATCCATATGAAAGAGTACCAGGAAACTGTGATTAGCAGGCCCCAGGTTAGAAAAAGGTATGCATTTCAATATCTACAACTGTTGACCTTTGAAGATTTGGACGGCTTCCTAAATGCCTTTAGGGGAAGAGCCTTTCTTTAAAAATGCTTAGGTAGTTCAAACAAACAATTCCTAATTCCCTTTAACCTCCTTTAGACCTTGAAAACCTATGACTATACTTCCAGTCATAGCTGGCTGGAAGACTGTGGTAGCACTTGGGATTATTGCTGGATGTCGTGCAGACCAAATGAGAAGCTAAAATTCTAAAGGCTTGCTTCTGAAGAAGGCTAGAGCCAAAATGTTTTCAGCACGAACTTTTCAGGCAAGAATCAAGTCTCGAGATTTTCTCCTACTTGTAGTTTTGCTGTTTATCAAGCTGAAGCATTGGCAGATGTGAACTATTCTTCTGGAGTTAGTTTCAAAGAGTTTGAAGACACAACTTATGCCTTGAAAATAAATGACTTGAAAGGCAAAGAAGGCACATTCAAATCAAAGGCCTGTTTTAAAACGCCGGTCTTTATCAAAAGGTTAACCACATATGGCAACCTCCAACAACAGCACCTTGCCAACAATCCATACAAAAGAAACATAACATAGGTCCTCTACTTGACATTTTCAGCTCCCACAGGATGTGGCAGGGTGGCAGCTACTGGTACAGCTCATCCAAAAATAGCTACAGGCCAGAACTAGAGGAAACTACAGCACAGGTGTCAACATTAAATACTCTCATTACCTACCTACACTTATTGCCTGTTTAAATACTTCACTGAAATCCCCAAACATGGAGCCTGCCAGTCGTCATACTAACAACAATTTTATCTCCCTTTCAAAATAAAAATGAATCTATACAATTATGGTATTTGATTTAGTGTAGACACTCCCCATGATTCAAAGGTCAGCAGACACAGGGTTTGTTTTTACTTTCTTCTTCATTTCTTTCTCTTCTGTTAAAAAAAACCCTCAACAATAGGTACAGTATGGGAGGCCCTAAACAGTTAAGTTATTAATGTTGTTAAAAGGCAAAACCTGGGTACATAATTGCTGCATGCATAAATAAGCTCTCTAGCCAGCTGCTGTGGGTGTTCTCCCTCAGACTTTCTACATCAAGCAGCAGGTTGGACTAGATCAGGCATGTCCAAACTTTGGCCCTCCAGATGTTTTGGACCACAACTCCCAGAATTCCAAGCCTGTATTGCCAATGACAAAGCACTGTGGGAGTTGTGGTCCAAAACATCTGGAGGGCTGAAGTTTGGACATGCCTGGACTAGATGGTTTACAAAGCTCCATTGGATCTTCTAGTTTGCTGCAGCTTTTAAGGACATATACATACTGTTGAAAGGGATTATTCAACCCTTTACATGCCTACATCCAAGTGCAAATGATTCTTTAAAAAGCAACAAAACTCATGTATGCCTATTGAAATCAAAGAATATATGTCAATATAGATATATAAAATAGTGTACCTACAGCTCTCAATGCTAACAGTACTGTCACCACTTCCATTCTCAGGTTGCAAAAGACAGTTCATCACAGATTATGGGAAAGAGAAACAGACTAGCTAAAGGTAGGGCAGGCATGTCCAAACTTCAGCCCACCAGATGTTTTGGACCACAACTCCCACAGTCCTTTTGTCATTGGCAATCTAAGCTTAGAATTCTGTCAGCAAAATGAAAGTGGTAAATTCTACCGTTGATTCTGGATTGGGAAAATGTCTAGATATCTCAAGATTTCTCAAGATTTACAGCTGTACAATAGTGTAGCTATGTTATTGTGCAGCAATGCAAATGAACACTCTATAAGGCGATTCTAAAAAACTGGATCAGCACCAAATCTGGTACAGGTGTAGCAGTCAGCTCTTCCTCTGTGCCAAAACTGTCCCATTCATTCAGAAACAGGTAAGCTCAAATGTACCAAGATTTAAAATAACTCATGTAAATCGAAAAGACCAACCTTGCTCATCCACTTTTTCATTTAGAAAGAATCCAGGCTGCAAGGTGTACGTGAAATACTGATCCTCCAAAAAGGCCTTTAAAATGGAAAAAAAACACTATCTTTGTTATAAACTGTGTATATGAGGTAGAGACTTGACAGGCAGATGATACACTGTCAATGTAACGTAAGGTCAAGGGAGAGTTACACTTGTTGAAAAATAGCCCTGAAATTGCTTTGTGTTTTTGATGAGGTGGTTAATGGATGATAAAAGGAGCTAGCTTCTGGGATTTTCCATGCTTAGTACCACTTTGTAAATGGTAGTGGCCACAAAAAGATATCCTATATAAACCGTCTTGTCTGCTGCCACTGCTGTTGTCACATTCAGGTTTCCTGTGTTTTTTTTTTCTTGCTGGTAACACAGCCACAATATTGTGTAGCAGTAATGAGCCATTTCCCAATGTTTTGAATCATGATACAGAAGCACAATATCCATCATCTATAAACTGGTGGGTTGTTTTTTTAAAGAACTTAAATACTTTATCGCATTTGACATTTGACAGTGATATTAAAATAATTTGTGTTAGTAGAAGGCACAGATGGAAGCCCTGGTGGGATATTAAAACTTTTGGCATTCTGTACACAGTTAAAGAAGAAAAACAGTTTTTCAGTTGGCACTTAATTTGTGCTTTCAGCATCCAGTTTTGAAGAGAAGTTCCTGCTTATACATAGCTCTAGATGAGAGCACGAACTCTAGGAAATCCAATGTGTGAGGAAAATTATGGCAGATGAGGTGGGGCTAGCCAAGCTCTTCTATGCATGTTGAGAATAATGGAGCTTTTAACACTACAACAGAACCAAGCGCAGGACCATGCAAAGTGAACGGCAAAAACCAGAACAGTGAACCCGGTCACCAAGTGGGAGAGATGCTCAAAGAAATGTTAACTTTTATACAAGAAGATAACAGTTCATCAGGGCTACCCTGATCATGCAAAGTCCAGCTTAAGGGGATCATTTTATTCTCCCTTAGAGGCTTGCCCACATTTTAAGACTGCAAGAAGTGCCTATTTTAAACATCACCTGTTCTCAAAGACATACCTGTCAGGGATACAAGGGAAGTCTTTTTTCCCCCCTCATGGCTGCTCCTACTCTGGAATTCCCTCCTGAGGGAAGCTATGCTGCCTCATCTTGCTCTTTCTCCAGTTTTATTCTGATGGGCCGGGGGCATGACAGTGCTGTGTTTTCATTTGTTCTCTTTCTTAAATGCATTTATTTTTATGTGAGCTTTACCACTGTTAGCCACGGACTACCATTTTTAGGCTGAAAGGCAGGGTACAAATTTAATTAATAAGCAGGTGTACACAAAGCAGCAACAGCTGCAGCTACTAGATAGAATCCAAATGAGTTGTTGTTGAAAGAAAGGCAGCTTCATCGAAGGTCCTGAGATGGGAAGCATCATGCCCATGTGATCATATGCTACAGATGAACAGAAATTAAAAAAAAAAAAAACAGGAAGGCAAGTGGGGTAGGCGAAGATGATCAGTGAGCAGAAGCAACCCAAGTAAGATATGGAACTGTGAGATGAAAGAAATTTACAGAACGGTTCTATAAATAACAGAACATGTTTAAATAAAGGAATATTGAATTTTAAGTGAAGCCCATTCATAAAATAACAGAATATATACAGAATGTGGAACCCTTTAAAAATACAATTTTAAGACCTTGTTTGGGTTTCTGCTTTCAGTGTGCCCTCCAGACAACTTAATGGAAAGGGCACAAATATAAATTTGTCAGTCGCCATTCAAAATCTCTGCTTTATGTTCTTTATTATCCTAGCACACACACACACACACACACACACACACACACACACACACACACACACACACACACAAACTTTTTCTCTTTTCCCACCCTCTACTCTCCCCTCACACATTAACCTAGTGAAATACTCACAGATCTAAACCAACAGGAATCTGAACAACCAGGCAGGGTTTCACTGTTGTGTCCTATGCTATCACTACAAATAGTGCAATTGACACGCCTCTACTATTTACCAAATTTATCAAACCAATACCCAAAGGCAAATACAGTTGACCCCCACTATATTGTGGTTCATATACTGTGGTCCCAGTATATAGTGAGATCACAGTATACGAAGGCAAGGGTTCCTGGGGCAAGCTGTGTGGGCCTCTTTGGGGCCTCCTACCTAGGAAGCCTGTCAGAGGCCCGTCCGGAGCAGCATTAGGCCTGGGGTAAGTGCAGGAGGCCCCAAACAGCACCCCCAGTCCCAACCTGACCCAGCATCTGCTAACACAGGTTTCCCTTTATCGATGGTTGATTCCCTAACCCCCACAATAAATGGGGGATTACTGTGCTCTTGAATTATAAAGGAGAGTCAGCATAAGGTCTTATTTGCATTATACATGGACTGCCTTACTTCTACCAGTGTGGAAAGAATATCAAATTCCCTATACAAGATGAAAGATACTGTAGTGTGGTACACTGAATAGAGCGACAGGCTAGGATTTCAGGAGGCCTGGTTTCAAATCCCTACTCACTGGGTTGTGTCGAACAGGTAAAGCCACCCCTTAAGTATCTTACTTTCCGTGAAAGTCCTATCAGGGTCACTATAAGTCAGTTCCGATACCTTATTTAATGGTACCCCCTGTGGTGTAATGGATAAAAGGACTAGAACTCATGAGAACTGGTTTTGACTCCATAGTTCTGCCATTTGGGGGGGGGGGTTGGAACTGGTAAAAGCACTCTTTAAATGCCTTACTTACTTTGAAAATCCTATTAGAGCCACTATAAAACAGTTTTGAATAACAATACTGTACTAGTATTGCACATAACTCACTGGACTAGTAGGCCTCTGCTCCAATCCCTGAAACTAGTGGATGGTACTGGTAAAACCCCTTCTGAAATCTCCTTCCTATTTTAAAAACTTGCAGTGAGTGGCAGACTCAATGGTCTTACTCTTATAGGTCGCTTTAGACTTCATTATTCTATGCTTAGGATCACAGGAAACAACTTGACAACACATAACACACATTCAAGACTGAAGCAAAACAAAGTTGCAAACCAGTGCCTTCTTCAATGCACAATGGTGATTACTGTTGTCACCTTGGCTACACCAGAGTTCCTAGGCAGCCACTAACCTAGGTGTTCACAAGAATGTCTTGACTGTAGTAAAGCTGCTGCCTCCCAGACTAAGCTATAAGATATATGAATGTATTTAAACGAGTTGCCAGTGGACTAAACATTTTGTCAGCCTTTGTTAACATATAAAGCATAAAACACGAAACCTGAAATATGTCTTTCTAAAACAGTGCACATAATTGCATTCAACATTCTCTTGTACTTAGGCCAAAACAGTATATATATGCTGTATATGCTGCTCACTTTTCTTAAACAGCCCATGTACACTTACTCATTCCACCAGGGAAATCTATTTCCGATGTCTTATTAAAGATTAAGAAGACGATTTAGGATTATATTCATGCAACAGACCTTTAACCGCATTGTATTCTTGAAGGCTTTCACAGCCAGAATCTGATAGCTGTTGTGAGTTTTTTGGGCTATTTGGCCGTGTTCTGGAAGTTTTTCTTCCTGATGTTTAACCAGTCTCTGTGACCAGCACCTTCAGAGGGCAAGGAGCCCAGGGAACTAGGAGTTCTCTCTGTGCTCTGGGGTATAGAATGAGTGAGACTGGGATTTTTTAAAGTTGTGGAAAAGGGGAAACTTGTCCTATGCAGGAAAATAGGTGTTAGTCATTGTATTGTGATGTGGAGGGATTAAGAAGTTTATTTTAACCACACTGATTCAAAATGAAGGCTTTCTGGCTTTAGTGGGTCTCATATTCAAGAAAGTGTGTATTTGGCAACCTTAGCTATCTTCATCATCTTGCAAATTTGATGGAATTTTGTAGAACTCGGCAAAATGTCCACAGCATTCTATTCCTCTTTAGATATCCACAGAAAACATTTACAGAAAACCACCCTAAAGTTCAAATTTTCTTTCTAGAGCATTGGAATCTTACTTTACCTCTCCAGCCTAACCTTGGAGGCCAGTTGCTGCTCCTCTCATTTTTCAGGTCACAGATACACTATTCTGAAAACAAGAGGCAGTTTTTTCCTTTTCCTTCCCTACCTAAGGGCATGTGCATACCTTCATCTCAAGAACATACCAGAACAGTGATACTGACCGGGAAGACAAAGTTATAAGCTGCATCTATGCCCTTATGTACTACTGCATAGTATAGTGCAGGCATGTCCAAACTTCGGCCTTCCTGATGTTTTGGACCACAACTCCCAGAATTCTAATCTTAGACTGCCAGTGGCAAAGGACTGAGGGAGTTGTGGACCAAAACATCAAGAGGGCCGAAGTTTGGACATGCCTGGTATAGTGGTTTAGGTATGTAAAGGTTGGGAGTTCCCACCATGCCTCAATAACAAGAGGTGTCCATGATCCATGATTCCTTCCAACTCTGCAATTCTAAGATGATGATGATGATGCCACATAAATAAATTATGTGGAAAGGCATGTCTCCAAGGTAGCTTGAAACCAGCAGCAGTGAGTTCAGTGCACCATATGGCATAGTCCCCTGTTCCCAAATAAGCACCATGCAATCAGTCTCTAGTCTACAAACCATGCTAATTTAACTCTTCTTAATTAAAAAAGCCTGTGGAAATTGTACATAGAACACTGTGCTGTGTCATCCAGAGACATATATAGTGGACAGGTTAAGCTCACTGCAATGCAATCTCTAAAAAAACCCTTGCAGCTGGCTCCGTTACAAGCTACTGCTAATGGTTTTAGCAGGACAACTGTGTAAAATGCCTCCTGGATAATACCTGTTATATAACCTTCATTGTCATGGACTGAAGAAAGGACAAAAAGAGAAAAGGCGAAAATGATTGTGAATGAAGAAATACAATAGGACCCCCTTATCCACTGATTCAGTTATCCATGGTTGGCAGAGGAAAAAATAAATAAACAATTCAGCAGCTATAAAGGAAGTTACTATCACAAAACAGCAGTTTTGGGACATTTTGGCATTCTCTCTTATCCACGGTTTTCCTTATCCACAGGAAGGCTTGGAACCAATCCCCAGCGGATACTGGGGTCCTATTGTAACTAATTTCCCCCTCCCCCTCCCCTGCTTATTAACAAAGGATCGGGGGAGCATTTGTCTGACATCCTGTTCAACAAAAATTATATAGTTCACTTTAAAGCTCTTTGTTACCTTCAGACAGTTCTACTGCTATGTGAAACAAGATGAGAGAATAAATATTTTTTACTGATTGGTAGGTGGAGCGTTGGTGAATAAAACAGTAAAATCTGACTAAGGAATAGAACACAATGTTCTCGGGGAACTGTTAAAGTTGTTTCAATATTGCAGCACCATTTATGTTGTAGATAATGTTACCAAGAAATGAGGCACCGTTTGTACATATACAGAGGAAGAATAGTTTCTTTCAGTGTCCCAGGCAAGCTTTATCTCTCAGAAAAATGTTTTACGCTCTCATATTTTGGAATGCAGCACATGTACTTTTGTGAATTTCTCTTATAGTGGAAAAGCATTCTAGGTATCCAGAAAAAAATATTTATCTGAAAACAGAGTTCTTTCTTTCAACAAACTGACCGTGCTTCAATAAATCCAAGTGCATACTGGTCATGATCAGATGACCCAAACTCCTAATGAACTGAACGCACAGTGGCTGCAAAAACTTGACCAGTGATCAGGAGTACTGATCAGCTGAAAGAAGCAAGAGATCTAATCAGTGAATTGCTCCTTTTTATAAGGCACTCTTACAAAGGCAACACAGACTTCCAATACACACAAGCATCTTAATATTCAATATCTTTAATATTTTACTTCCTCAGAATTTAGGACCAAGCAGAGCTTTTAATCATATATGACTGATCTTCTTGCTTGCTACACTGAAAAGCTTTGTGCATTTAAAACAAAGTGCACTCATCTAAATACACATCGCTGTAAAATGTTAACTGTGGTAAGATGAGCAAGGACAACAGAAGAGTTGAGTCTTCAGTTATATTATGTAAACTGCAAGATTCACAGTGGTGTACTGCAGGGTCTCAGCAGGGGCAAGGCTATGTGGAGATCTGAACCACTTAAACAAGTCATCTAATATTGAAAGACATTGGATTCAACTTTAAAAAAAAGAAAAATATTTCACTACAGAACAGAGCAACCTGGAAGCTGGACACCAACTTTCTTCATCCAGTTTTTTTAAATGTCTTTCATATCTATGAAATTCACTTTCGATCTTTTTTCTACTACAAAAACCTTGAGGTATGCCACAGCAACTTCATTTGTCTGCATATTCAGGATAAAAACAACACTTTCCAGTGAAGGAAATGTTGCATTTCCTATCTGCACAGCTTTAGGGACAGGCTCCACTTACATGGGTGCTTCCATGTTTTCCTCTAATGTTCTCATTAGACCCAGAAAGCATGACCAATGGCCAGGGGTAACAAGCAAGTGAAGATTGTTTTAGTACAGTGGTTCTCAACCTGTGGGTCCCCAGATGTCCCTGGACTGCAACTCCCAGAAGTCTTCATCACTAGCTGAGCTGGCCAGGATTTCTGGGAGTTGCAGTCCAGGAACATCTGGGGACCCACAGGTTGAGAACCACTGCTTTAGTATGTACACTTTCAACTGAAAAACTGGGAGCCACTCATACAGCCTTGCTTTCTTGTGAACTATTACCACAAGGAAGCACATGTAAGCATGCAGATGCATGAGCAATAAACAAAGGACAGACAAATAATACACTCCATGCCTCCTCCTCACCCAATATTGAAAAGCTGGGTGGTAGGAGGGATGGAACTTTGCATCTACTATCCGCCGGCCTTTGGCAGGCTAGAAACTTAGGGGAAGGGGGAATTAATTTACAAAAATGCTAACTAGCAGGACACATTTGGACCTCATACAGAGGTTCTTCTGTTTTGTTTTGTTTTTAAGTTAAGAAAGGCAGAGGAAAAAGCAGATGCAAAAGGGGCTAGAATTCCTTAAATTGTAGCAGATATCTAGAAAAGACGTGTTGGAACCTGCAACACGTTAGGCAGTACTGAGCATTTCTTAAAATCCCCACTTCTCCACAAATACGAAAGATATCAGAGAACAAGAGATGATAATGTAAAGGATTCTTCCACATCTCTCTCCCTCTCTTGTGCAACACTGAACCTCCCTTTTGTTCAAGCTGTAGTTCATTTTGCAGCTCAGATACACAATCTGTTGTACATATGGTTCATTCACAACATACAGATTTCAGGTAAATGGATCTGATTAGAACCATGCAAGCACACACCCCATCTGTTGCATCAAGAATGCTGCCCATATTCCATAATTAAAAAGCAAACTTTAATGCACAACACTCACCATGAAGCCAGTGCCACCAACTTCCTATGTGAACTGTTTGTACTATTTCAGCAGCTGAATAAATTGTTCAGAAGACAGCTCGCAAGCCCCCTGCATCTTCTTTTTCAAAAATCTGTCCCATGCACAAAGCATCCAAACAACTAATGATACCTGGACTACACATTATGAAATAAACAGCTGCCAGCAAAGGAACCCTCAGCACACTGCTACATGACACTTCAACCATCCAACAGCATGAGTGCAAAGTAAATATATTTGAGCTTTAGAAGATATTCAGGGCAGAGTGATTCTCAACATTTGTTCCCCCAGATATGTTGAAATTCAACTACCAGAAGCCCCAACCACTATGGTCAAAAGTTAGGCCTCTGGGAATTAAAAATCCACAACATGTTTCAAATCCCTTATGCTTTTCTGTTACAGTTCTTTACACCTGCTTCTGAGGAGGTACATAATGAGAAAGAATGCAACAGAGACCAATTGGATTTCTAATGTTATCCAGTTGAGTTTTGAGGACTCCATAAATCACATCAATAACCCCGTCTGTCTGTTTGTCTGTCTCTCTCTCTCTCTCTCTCTCTCTCACACACACACACACACACACACACACAATTCATCCATACTTTACACCCTCTACTGCTGGCCAACAAAGGGGCATGGGGGAGACAGGCATACCCTGGTGTTCTTTGAGTGCACCTCAATAACGGCTGCTGTCCTCTTTTTATACATTTTTTAAGCTTTGGAGTCCACCACCTGAAGTTGCTTTCTCATCTTTTCCAGGTCAAATCTTCTACAGCTGTTTTCTCGATTCTTGTTGACTCCTTGTTTCCTCTCTGCACAGAGTCCTCTGCCCTTTGGACACTTTCCTTACACAGGCCAGGAGTCTCTGTTGGCAAAACAATCCTCTCTTCCTCTACCACTGTCTCCCTGACCCAACCTTATGTGAACTAACTCCAATATTGTCCATGATTACTAATGCTATTAACTATTCATAACAAACATCTGGCCAATGGGAAAAAGTGATAATTTCCAACGTTAGGGAAATTATCTTGCCTTTCACATACACCACGGCATAATTCACAGTTAGCACATATTGTGCAATATTTCTATGTTTATAGCCACACCTCTCTGGTGAAGCTACACAGCATCTTCAGATGAGCCTCAATGCTAGGAGGGCAAGGAGGATTTCCTATGTAAACAGTCTGGAGACAAAACTGAAATCGTAGCACAGCACTGTATGTTTCAAAAGCCATTAAAAGGCAATTAAAAATAAAAGCACAGAGGGAGAACAACATTGCCAATGACTGGGTCCTAAGAAGAAACACAAGGGCACACTTTAAGATTAGAAATAAGCCTAACAAACTCTGCATACACACACACACACACACACACACACACAGTGGTACCTCGACTTAAGAGCAATTGCTTAAGAGCAATTCAACGTAAGAGCGGAAAACTGCTGGCGTTTTAACTGCTGCCTTACAAATTTTAATTATGATCTGCTCGACTTACAATTTTTTTTTTCTATTTTATTTTTTTCAAATTTTTTTAGATTTTTACCCCGAATTAAGAGTAGTTTGACTTAAGAGCGTGCATTCGGAACAGATTAAATTCATAAACTGAAGTACCACTGTGTGTGTGTGTGTACATATTGTGACCCACTCATGTATATTTTGTATGTTTATACTGGCAATAGCCCAGTGCCCATTTGAGGCCAGCCACATGACGGCAACAGGTGCAGCCCATTCCCCCTCACTCCCCCCGTCTCTACTTGCAATGGCAAATGCCAAAACACTGTGGCCAGAAGATGCCCAGCCTCAGAAGGCTTTGTGGCCTTACCCAGTCTGGGCTTCCGAAATATATTGCTACTCCCAATACTGCCTGTCTCGGCTGAACAAGATGAACCCCACTCCACTGCTGGAGGGCAGCAGTGCCCTTATCAAGGTGTTTCCAGGGGAAAGGCACCAACCTGTCAAACTGAGGGGATGATGTTGTTTTTAGCACCTTCCTATAGGACAAGCCAGTATTTATTATTTCTACTGAAGGTACCCAAGGAATATTAGGTCACATTACAGTCTTGACGACCGGCTCTTTTTATTCTATTCATTCATTTTTATTCCACTCATGGTAAAAAAATTCCCTCCTCCCAGCCTTGAGAGAAATCTATAAATATAGTATACCTGCCAGTTTCTCACAATCCGGAATGAAATTTAATAATCCTGTATCTCCTTGGAGAAGCCCCCCCCTTCGTTTGCTTCGCTTCTCCCCCTGCGGCAGCACCCCCCGTTCCCAGAGGCCCCTTCCCTCCAGCCTTCTCGTCCTTACGTCAAGTCTCGCCATGGTGCAGAAAAGACCGTTCACACGTCCAAGAGCCACCATGTCTACCGGTTCAGAGAAACACGGACCTGCTCCCCCCCCCCCCCCAAAAAAAATAATAATAATCACGGCAGAGCAACAGTCGAAGTTCACCTCTTTCTTGGAACCCCCGTACAAACGCCCACTGCGTTGCTCAGATTATTATTCCTTTTCTTTTAAAAGGGCATGGGGAAGGGGAGAGAGAGAGAGAGAGAGAGAGAGAAACCGCGGGCGGCCCCGCAGGAGACGACGGGAGGGTTTTGTGGAAACAGGTGAACACCGGTTGCAAAAAGAAGAACAAGTGGGGAAACGGGCCCACGGAGAAAAGGCGGCCACTGCGGGAAGACGACGTGCAGGCGACGAAACGGGGGAAAATGCATGCACACGCACACACATCCAGTTCCCCCCCCTCCTCGGCAAACAAACAGAAACCCGCGCAAACCTATGTAAGAGGGAAAGGGTTTTGCATAGCTGCGACTCCCTCCCCTCGTATCACGATCCCCGCCGGGAACGTGAGAAAAGGACCCCTTCTCAGCATCTCGCAGCCTGCCAACGGTTCGGCTTAGGGGGAGCAGTGGGAAGAGAGGGGGGAACCGGGCTGGGCGGTCGACACCCGCTACAAGTCCAGGTCTCCTTTATACTCGGTTGGCTATCGCAGGCGCACAACCTAGCGACCAAACCCCAACAGACAACAGACAGACAGACAGACAGACAGACAGACAGACAGACAGACAGACACACACACACACACACACACACACACACACACACCCGGCTTTCGCCCAGCCTGCGCGTCGTTTTCTCCTCTTTTGCCAATCCGGGGCCCTTCAGATCCAGCGCCCTGAATCCTCCTCATCTGCTCGCCGGGCGATTCCCAACACTTGCCCAGAGAGCCTTCCCCCTCGCTCCCCGTCCGCGGCTCTTACCGCCGTCCATACTCCTCCCACTAGCTCCGAGGCCATCGCCTTTTCTCCGGGCCCTTGCGCCCCAAAGCTGCCCATCGATAGCATGCAAATCTGGGCGGCGAAGAGCCGTCCGCTTGCACGCTCTTGGAAGGACAATCGCAAACGGCAGTGCAAAAAGGCGGAGGCGAGTCCCCGGCGCGGCTTGCTTTTCTCGCTCCCTCTTTTCCTCCTCCACCGCAATACCCCGCGATCGGCTGCGGCAGAATGCGGCGCGCCCCGCATGCATGCAAGGGGGCTGCTGTTGCTGCTGCCTACCTGCTGGGTTGCCGCCGCCGCCGCCGCCGCCACTACCAACTTCGTCCGGCTTTTTGCAGCCCCGCTCGGGTGCGTCGCGCCGCGCCACGCCGCTGCAACGCCGAGCGAAGGTCCGCCTCCCTGTTGCTGCGAATGCCGCTCCGGAGTGGCAACTGAATGGGAGGGCAGGGCGGCTGCGAGCCGGAGGAGGAGTTGGTGGTGCCAGTCCCAAGTTTGGGTTCACTCCGCAGTTATGGCGGCGGCGGCGCGAGGAGGAGGAGGAGGTGGAGGCCACACGAGCGAAGGTAGCCGCCAGCGCAAGCGTGGTTGCCCTCCAGCGAGCCGAGCCGGGGAACGGCGGGAGGCCGGGTGTGGAAATGCCCTGGGTCGTTGGGGGGGGGGGGGGAGAGAGATTTAAAAAGCCACCGCGGCTCAATCGGCAAGAAAGAAAGGGGGGAAAGCACCGATTATTATACTGTTTGGATCTCGCTTGAGCCCGCTTCTCCCCCGCCCCTCGCTTTCCGAACCCCTTCCTTTTTTTACTCCGAGTCGAAAAGCAACGCGGAATGAGCGGGGCCAAGCCGACACTCCCACGCCGCCGCCCCCCCCCCCCCCCTCCCCGCGCGCGCCTCCTTCCCGCAGAGAAGTTGCGCCAGATGGATTTGCACCATCGGGGAGGCACCCCTCCACGTGCTCCTCCGCTAGTTGGCTGGGCTGGGGAAAAGAAAGCAGAAAAAAAAAGGAAAGAGGGGGAAAAGAAAGAAAAACCAGATTTCCCAATCGCCCGGTGGGACGAGCTGCAGGTCGTAAATGCCTGGAGCTGCTGTTCCCTTACTGGAGGAGGGTTATTTGTTTTCTGAGTAACTGCTGCTTTATTGCCGTTTCTGCGAATTGAGTAACAGGCGTCTGTATTTTTTTTTCCAGCACGGATACACAAACACGGTATACACGTAGGGTGTGCTTTTGGAGAAAAACTTGCAATCTTTTAGTACAGTGTTTGCATAATTGATATTTTGTAAAGTGATCCTCATGGGAGGTGCTGGTTTGCCTAACTCCCCCCCCCCCCAGGTGGATCAACCAGAAGAGGAAGAGTGTGGTGACTGCGGGCTTAAGTTCCCAGAAGAAATTTAGGGAAGGAAATGTGAAGCCGTTAAGCAAGCTAATGGGAGAGAAGGATCAGGACCACTACCCTCCTGATAGAGGCAACTGCCTGTTCTTCCAAGGTGTTTTCCTTCAAGCATGTGTTCTGGCAGCTGTAATTGGGAGGAAGACCTTGTTAACAAGGGAAGCACAAGGAAGACCCCCTAGTCAAGCAAACAAGGGTACTCCTGCCAACTTCAGAGTGTACACACCACTGAGTTCAATGTCTTTATCCCTCTCCCCCCCCCCAATAAAATCGTGATGGGAAACAAGAATGTCTGCTTGTAGAACATTACTAGTTTTTGGCATTATATTCTGATGATGAGAAACCACTGACCAGAAGCATATCTATTCATTGATTCTTTGATTTATATACCGCCCATCTAACCAGCTGGGGAGTATACAACAACAACATTAGCATAACATAACATGCACATAATCAAATTGAACATTTAAATTGACATTACATTTAGCAGCAGGTAGCTTTCAAACATAGCCTCAGCAGCTCTTCAGATTAAATGTTTTGGAAGACCTGCCAAAAATGAGGTTTTAAAGGGGTTTCTTGAAGGTCACCAGAGAGGGAGTCAGGCAGAATTTCTGTGGAATCTCATTTCAGAAGTCAAGGAGCGAATGTGGAGACCGCCCGGTTCCTTATTTTCTCCCTTTGGGCCTCCCTTTGAGTTAATGCCCTCATCTCACCTGGGATGTGCAAGAAGGACAGGCAGTTTGCATTGGAAGTAGGCACTGAGCCATGTCCTGAGGTCCTGAACTATTAGGTTTATAGGTTAAAACCAACACCTTGAAGCTGGTATGGAAACAGACTGGTAAACTGCAAGGTGGGCAGTATTGAGAATATATGGTGGTATTTATTTTCCTTCACTAGCCTGGCTGCCATATTCAGACCTTGTTGAAGTTTCCCATTCAGTATTAGGGGCAGCCCCACATAGAGTGTATTGCTTTAATCTATTCTTGAGACTATAAATGTTTGGCTCTACATGGCTAGAGACTTGGTGTCAAGGTAGGGATGCTGTTGAGCAATCTTACTTATCCACATGTGCCCTATCTAATCAGAGGGAGAAAGAGCCGCTGAGAGACTGAATTTTATCAAGTGGTGGTCCAGCCATTACAAGGGAAGATATGTGAAGTCTGTAACCCTCAGACCCACCCAATCCCTGCTGTTGAAAATACCAGGTCTAGCATTGTGTGGGGGGGTGGGGGTGGGGGGTGGGGGGGTGGACAGCTGACATACTGGGACATGCCCAAGAAGCATGGTAAGGAAATCACAGGGATTTTCCCAATTTACAATCCATGCTTGCTTTCGCTTCTCGTTCTCAATGCACTCTTTGACAGCCCCAGAAGAAGGATCAATGTGTCTTTAGTAGACTTAACAGTCTGTGTTGAACACCTCTAGCTCCTAGGTCCAACACTTGCCATCCCATTCCTCTATAACTGTACCTATAGCACGTTTGTCCCTTTAATCTTTTCTAGTTCTCAAAATGTACTGCTACCTGGCTCCAGCTCTGTGGTAGAGGGCAACAAATCCTGTATCCAAAAGGTCCCAGAGTCATTGAATAACTTGGGGTTTGGGGGGAACTGCTCTCTGAGACCCTGACAAGTGACACACAATTAGAAAAATCAAAGGTCTGTCTTGGTACAAGAGCACATTCATATTGATGGGAGAAGCTGCTTCAGCTGAAACTGTGGAAATAACTCCCGTGGGAAGCCCCAATCTGTGAGGCTTGGAAAGATGCTTGCCAAATGTAGGAATTAAACCCAGGGAAGCCTTAACGTTTAAGGCTTGAGAGTAGATGTGGGAACCCAGCAGGAAAGCTTAACCAGCAAGCCCCCCCCAATGGGTTGGAAAAATAAAGACTCCGACAAGTGTTCTTCTTGGTGCAAAATGGAGCAGCTTCTTCTCTCCTTTATTCTTGATTCCCCCTTGATTCTTGATTCCCCCTTGATTCTCCCTTGATTCTCCCTTGATTCTCGATTCCCGATTCCCCCCTGCCGCACCCCAGCAAGGCTGTTTTATTGAAAACCACATGACTACAAATCCCATATGACTTTGCAGTAATTTCTTAACCAATTACAAACTTACACATCTACGTAATGCCTAAATAAAGTTACTTCTTTGTCTAAATCTTAACACACTGAGCATGAGCAGGAATGCAAACTACTGCGCATGTGTGAAATTAGCCTGGGAACCTGATGAGAAGTGAAACATAGTATCTGAGCATTGATTTAGTACAATATGCCTTTGTTAAACTGTCCTTGCTAGTTACGTGATTTCCAGCTTACATTAAATGGATGCCACAGAGGCACTGTGAGAAAGATTCGCCACATTTCACTCTTTTTGTTTTAAATTTTTTGAAGAATAGGAACACTGAGTTCGTAGTAATCAACTAACTACGATAACACAATAGTATTGGAATAAGTGAGAATATAACTATATTTTCAACCTTCAGACTGTGCTGTAGCCAGTTTCAACCTGAAGGTGGCAGTACACTTGTCTTTGCGTGAAACCAGAAGTAGCAATTAGCAATATCAAAAAAACTGAGATATAGTAAATATACATTAAAGGCAGCAACTTATGATAATAATGCATACCACAATACTAAGCATAGCCTTTATGCAATTGCAGCAGTATAAAACCAATGTCATCTCTGTTATCTAAAGTAATCTAATTTCAGTTTGAGCCTTGGAAGTGTTCAGTTACCCATAATTAGCTGTTAGCTTTCAAAAATGCTCTAAAACCCCAAAAGATAGGTGATCCCTGAAACTAGCACTATATTTCTAAACCATTGTGAAACAGCAAACAGAATCTGATAGCTGGAATGTAGTTGAAGCAACACATATGCAAAAATAATAACAAGACAATTCAGCTGTGTGGTACTAGTGTTGTGAAAAAGTAAAAGCAGATTTAGGAAGTCACTTGGTGGTTGGGCCCCAGCTATTATGTTCCAAGCAGAGCCAGCTTGACAAAAACTAGAGGGTGCAAAAGTCAGAAAAATCTCATATAACTAGCAATGAAATTCTAGCTTGTGAAATTGTCAAACAGAGAGAAAAAATTTGTGTGTGCTCTGAAATAGGCCAAAAGGCACAGCACGCAGCGTTCCTGTAAGCTCAACAAAAGACAATTAACAGTACATAGATAGCTAGGCAGCGATTGCCAGCAAGAACCGTGTGAATCCCCTTATCAGAAACCTTGGCATCTTTCCCGGAAAGGCTGTAAAGGAAAGAAATTTGTTAAACCATAGAAAGTTGAATGCAAACTTTCTCTGATCCTTCCCAGAAAAAGCTGCAAAGGAAAAATTTGTTAAGATGACCTGTGAAAAAGGAAATTAAACAGAGGCAATTGTTATAAACAGCCTATTGTCCACAGTCATTGACAGAGACATAAAGGTGAAGGCAGGATGGCAGGATGGCTGTTTAGCTGAAGGCAGGGAAGAGGGGTGTGAAAGTGTTCTGTTGTGTTGGATGGCAAGACAAGCAGTCTCAGTTGACCTTCTGAACGCTGATTCAATGTTTCCTTTGCAACAAGGTAGAGATCCATGGCAGTTTCACTCTGAGGCTGATTTTCCGGCAGCAAAGGAATGGAATGTTTTAGAAAAAAGTGCCTTTTCAGAACAAAGTGTGTTTTTCAGGGCTAATTCACAGTTCACAGCTGGTAAGGATAGAACCGTTGATCTCTGGAACTGTTCCACGAACTTCATCCATGTAACGCAGTAATCAGGCCACCACAACGTTCAGTGGGTGGAAACAATGAAGGGAGACAAGGCACGGCATGGCGACTGTATCAGTTGAGACGCCTTTTCGGAACGAAGGAAAGCAGAGCTTTTCCCATGGGGGGTGCATAGAAGCAGCTTCACCCGTGGAACAGGAGCCTTGTTTAAGCCTGGATTTCTCCTCCTCGTCATGATTACTGTTCCACATCTCATTAACCCCTTTCATTCCACCGCCACCACCGTCATCTACCTTATCAGAGTCAGTACTCACAAATCGGCACGCATGCAGAATATCAGCCAGGGAGATAGCAGGACTGCTGGAGAAAGTAGCAACAACTGGATTGCAGCCAGCATTAGAGTTCTCAAAGGCCAATTGTTTAGTCAGGAGTTGTTGAACCTCCGTATTTCCCACCTGGTCTTCAATTGCCACAATCAAGCGATCCTCACCCTCTTTCAGTGCTTCAGAGGGAATTGGGGCATTTTTTTCAGCGTGAGCAGGGGCAGTAGCTTGCAGGACTGGAGAAGCAAGGTGCACAGGCTCGATGGCCAAGGCTGCTGCTGGAACAGCGTCAACAAAGCCAGCACTGAGCAATTTTCCATCATTTGCAACGGATAAGGCTGGAGAGGGCTCAGGCAGTGAATCTGGCAGCTGGCTTGGAAATTCAAGGGCTGGGCACGCTGGTAGTGGAGCTTTAGGAGCCTCAATTAGCCAAGATGCTGGTTTGGGAGGCAGGATGATAGGCAATGGTGATAGCAGAGACTTTATTGCCAATAAAGGATTGTCTGGAGTGGGTCCTTGAAGGCACGCACGAACCTGAAACCATGTGTGCCGGACCTTAAAATTAACTTTGGGATGATTCCGAAGGCAGTAGCCAATTTTGTCCCATTTTTGAAGATCTAACATGCCAGCTAGTGGGAACCAAGGACATATTTCAGCAATTTCTTTGGCAAGATCTTCCACCTCCTTTAGAGGAGTTTCGTAGCTATTCTTAGTGAGCAGATAATGCAGTTCCTGGCAGAAGTTTTGTTGCGGGGAGGAAACAGAATTCCCACCCATGTTGAAACAGTATCGGTAGTCTTAAAGTACGGGATCACTCACCAATGGGATCGAAGGTACGTCTTCGATGGTGATTTGAGCGCGCTTGGGATCCTTTTGCCCGGATGAGGATGGTGAGCGATGGAAAGTAGACTCCGTAGTCTCCTGGCTGGCTGGCCAATATGTGGGAATTACTCCCGTGGGAAGCCCCAATCTGTGAGGCTTGGAAAGATGCTTGCCAAATGTAGGAATTAAACCCAGGGAAGCCTTAACGTTTAAGGCTTGAGAGTAGATGTGGGAACCCAGCAGGAAAGCTTAACCAGCAAGCCCCCCCCAATGGGTTGGAAAAATAAAGACTCCGACAAGTGTTCTTCTTGGTGCAAAATGGAGCAGCTTCTTCTCTCCTTTATTCTTGATTCCCCCTTGATTCTTGATTCCCCCTTGATTCTCCCTTGATTCTCCCTTGATTCTCGATTCCCGATTCCCCCCTGCCGCACCCCAGCAAGGCTGTTTTATTGAAAACCACATGACTACAAATCCCATATGACTTTGCAGTAATTTCTTAACCAATTACAAACTTACACATCTACGTAATGCCTAAATAAAGTTACTTCTTTGTCTAAATCTTAACACACTGAGCATGAGCAGGAATGCAAACTACTGCGCATGTGTGAAATTAGCCTGGGAACCTGATGAGAAGTGAAACATAGTATCTGAGCATTGATTTAGTACAATATGCCTTTGTTAAACTGTCCTTGCTAGTTACGTGATTTCCAGCTTACATTAAATGGATGCCACAGAGGCACTGTGAGAACACTTGCCATCCCATTCCTCTATAACTGTACCTATAGCACGTTTGTCCCTTTAATCTTTTCTAGTTCTCAAAATGTACTGCTACCTGGCTCCAGCTCTGTGGTAGAGGGCAACAAATCCTGTATCCAAAAGGTCCCAGAGTCATTGAATAACTTGGGGTTTGGGGGGAACTGCTCTCTGAGACCCTGACAAGTGACACACAATTAGAAAAATCAAAGGTCTGTCTTGGTACAAGAGCACATTCATATTGATGGGAGAAGCTGCTTCAGCTGAAACCTGGCTCCTTGGTTGTTGTCAATTTTTCTTCCACAAAATGAAAGGTGCTACAGTGGTCCCCTGCCATTTCACAGTTCATATACTGTGGTCCCAGTATATTGCGGCCCTGCAGTATATGAAAGGCAAGACCCCCTGGGGTAAGCTGCTTGGGTCTGTTTTAGGCCTCCTGCACTTACCTGAGGCCTGGTGCTGCCCTGTATGGGCTTCCTGTGCCTGTCGGAGGCCCCAGAAGTGGTTTCCAGTGAACCGAAGTCACTTCCAGATCACCGGAAACAACTTCAGGGGGGCTCCGACAGGCCCAGGAAGCCCATCAGAGGCCCATTTGGGGCAGCACCAGGGTGTTGGGTCCCTAACCCCCACAATAGGTGGGGAATTACTGTATTTGTAGTTTGACACCCCTCAATGTTATGTTATCCTGTGAGGCAGGTTAGGCTATAAAAAGGGGATTGGCCCAGGTTGACCCAAGTGAGCTTTGTTGCTGGATGGGCTTGTGCCTTCTGGAACAAGGTTCTTCTATTACTACAGTAGACTCCACTCCCTCTTGGCCTGTACTTTTTCCTCAGTTCTACATGTAAAAATATATCCCTTTCTCAACTTACATCCTCTTGAATGGAAACAGTTAAACGATGGTACACAGCCAGCCTTCTGAGCATGCAGCTGCTGGCAATTGTATGAAACAGTCAATGAATGATTATATGACTGTGTCACTTGAGGACAATTTAACATTTATTAGTGTGAGCAGAACAGTGTTGGGAATCATTGAACCATGCAGATAATTGCCACCATCAGAACTAAGCTTGACCTGAGTAGGGGGTTGATGTGTTTGTTTGTTTGTTTTTGCATTCTCCTTAATTATGTACAGTACACCCACTCCTCAACTGAATGTGCCATTTATGTCATTTGTCCTCTATAAACTCTAATCCATTTATATAAAATCTATTAGTCTTTTTGTTACTCTGTAAATAAAGGGGACACTGGCATTTAGATCAAGAACTCAAGAAACCCATTGGCTTGTGGGGTAACCTCTCTGATTTATCTGCATACATTTCTGCATGGAAAAAAAGCTAAGGAACCATTTTAATCTCTCTTTTCTCACCTCTTGCCCAATTTGTGGGTAGGTGAGAGAAAAAGCCGCACTAACTACATTCTGTATCCCTTTGTGGGCAGACAGACAGTGTGGGCATCAGTATGAGAGTCTGTCTAAGGGGAAGAAAGTTTTGCTGAGTCATTGATGAACTATCAATGGCCATTGTGCTGTTTTCTGTAGGGCTGGTGAGCACTTGCTTGCATTGTAGATTTCTTTATTACTGATAAGTATATTACATATGTGAGCCTTTTAAAAAATACAAAGAAACATCAGCATGAGTAATGTCTAGTCTCATGACAACTGAAATTAGGATGTCTGAATGACCATGAATGTTTCCATACCTGACTTAAAAGCATGAGGGTGAATTTTGTTCCATATTGATGACAAAAAGGCCATGCATGGTGTAGTTTGTTGAAATCTGTCTTATCGTGACACACAAAGTGCTTAGCCCACTAGTTTATTCATCAACCACAAACCACAATCTGAACTCTCCTGGTATGTTGGTTCATTTATAAGTTTTGCCTTAACATGGCTTAATGTGCGCTCTGTCCTTTTTTCGTAGCTACAACTATTTGGGCTGAGGTCCACGAATCTTTCCTGATTCATCGCTATTTCATGTCCCATGTGTGAAGCTTTCAAATAAAATCCTCAGGGTATACTTTAGTATAGGTAACTTCATTTTCATTTACTTCCCTTTCACCCCATTTGGAGAGATCTTTTTGGAGCCCAAAGCCACCTTCTTAGGACTCGTATGTACTATAAACGCATTTGCAGTAGGATACGTACGATAGTGGTCTACCCAAGTCTACTGCCATTCTGCTCACCATATTGGTCATGAAATACAAACTTGGAAGAATACAGCCCATGCTAGTTTCTGTCTTCTGCCTTAACTGATAGATAATACCGTACGAGAAGGAAACATGACTAAGACACGAGTTACAGCAGGACTGGGGAATGTTCTGGACACATTAGAAATGCCCAAATGCCTGAGATAGAGCTCATGATCTGCTGCATGCAGGACATGTGTTGTTCCTCCAGCGTACAGTCTGCAGTAGAGATTGTCATCAAATTAACTTCCTCAGATGCCATAAGGAAGTGAATTGTGGTCCAGGAAAGAGGAACAAAGAGGTGACCATCCGGATCTTGTTGAACTATATCTCCTGTTGTCCCATGCCGCCACTGTCTGGGCTGGTCATAGTTGTCATGCATCCCCAAACACAAAATAATTGAGGTAGGAAAGGGGGGGTGGAGACCATGGAAGGGAACTGAGGAAAGAGAAGCCTTTCCTCTGGTCCTTTGAAGAGCTTCCATAGCCTAATCTGGTTAAGGAGCACCCGATTATACAGTCGTTTCCGTGGTCTTGGGACTCACTGGGCTCCATAACTGAACATGGAATTAAGTCCAGAATAGATCTTTCATTTTAAAACAAGTTCCCTTGATTAATTCACAGAAAGTGAAAAAGAACACAGGAGGTGCAAGAGGTAATTCAAGTGACACTTGGTTCACCTTCTGCATTGTTATTCAGACATCCTCTGTTCTCAGAACATAAGATCAATAATTCAATTCTGAAAACAAAACAAAACTACAGTTCATGAATGTGAGATATTGTGTTTCTTTATCCACAATTTTGAACACCAGGAAATGGCCCAGTTGCTGCACAAGATTGTGCCTGCATTGCCAGGAGGGGAAAAAGATAGGATGCCAAGCTTTGCATAGCAAAAAACAGCCTGAATATTGACACCACCAGCAGCAGCAATCAGGATGGTTTGCTAGCCACCTTCTTGTGCTCACTACCATTCCCACTTGTCAAAAAACAGCCACGATAATTGTTTGGGTTTGACGGAAAGTGACTAACTGGTGAAAAAATGAAGTCAGCCTCCGGGATTTTCCCTTGCGTGGTGTCACTTTGCAAATGGTATCTTGAATGGCTGCAACGTGGTGTGACTATAATAATGTATCTGGAACTACCAACTCATTCTTTATAAATAACCAAACCGTTCAGAAGATTCATAAATGACCAAATGAGTCAGACAGAGGCAGGAGAAATTATAATTCATTATTTTTCTGCTGAATCATCTAGATCAATGGTCTTAAATTCAGCTTGATTAGTTTAGGCTCCATCCAAGGCTGTTAGAGAGTGCTTTTTCCCCTTTCCAAGGCTCATGAAATGCAATTAAGCACCATTATAAGCCACACACATAATCTGAAGTAGACATGAATAAGTGCCTCAAAGAAAGAATCACATCTGGTTCCAGTTGAACATACTTGTTCATCTGATATCAGGTTCAGAGCAGTCTTACACCCCCAGGCATGTTAAAAATATTTTAATTAAATGCACTGTTCATATGTACCAGAAGAAAAATAAATTAGAAATTAGAGATTGAATTAACATCGCCTGTGAAGCCTGAAAGTCCCCATACATGACACAAAAATATGCTCACATACACAACGTGAGTCAAATGATAGGAAATTATGAATTTTGGTAGTGTTTTGGTGCTGTTCTCCCATATATCAGGACTCATAAGTTAACTGCATCAACCAGGAAAGTGGCTGGAGAGTTTAACACAGGAAGGTAAGGCTGTCCTGAGCCAGATATGGTATTTGGTTTTGTGTGTTTTGTGTTTTGTTTTGTTTGCAGAAATGACTGGCTTTGTGCATTTTGTTTTGTTTTGTTTGCAGCCATACCGACTGCAGAGTTTGCAGAATTCTGCCTTCCCAAAAAAAGTCTGTTTTCTCTGGCCCTACCATTAGGCAGATCAGGCAGCAGCCACCTCCAATGGCAAGTCCTGAAGGCAGTTGAGAGAATGAGGAGTGAGAGGACAGAGCTGTGTGCGAGGATGTTGGCGAGTCTTTCGGTCCAAGTCTTTGTTAACAAGTCCCAAGTTTCAGTCCAAGTCTTTGTTGCCAGGTCCCGAGTCTGGAAGTTGAGTAATGGCAACTGGACTTCTTTTTCTTGAGAGATAGAAACGTTTCACTGCTTATCCAAACAGCTTCATCAGTCTGACTTCCAGATAAACTCACCTGGATGACTGAGAATCTTCACAGACAAGTCCTGAGTCCCAAGTCCAAACCCCCGTTTTAAAAAGGAAGGGAGTGGGTGGCTGTTGAGTCACAAGTCAAGTCCGAGTCATTAAAAAAAAAAAACCAGCCAAGTTGAGTCTAAGTCAAATCACTGGTGCGACTCAAATCCAACTTGACAGGGAGTCCTGCAACTGAAGTTGCCATCCCTGGCTGTGTGTCTATTCAAGGTTGCTCATCTTAAGGTCAGAGGAAAAGATGGTCCTGGCCCTTGTGTTGCAATGCTGATTGTGTGATATCCTTTCTTACATCTCTGTATGTATGTATGTATGTATGTATGTATGTATGTTGTATTTATTTATTTATTTATTTATTTATTTATTTATTTATTTATTTATTTATTTACCACACGACTTTCCAATGGAACTCTGAGCTGTTCACAACACCAAAAAAATCCATACAAGTTAATAATACAAAAACATAAATAAACACAAGACCAAACAGTAACAACAATAAAATCAGTAAAAGTGGGATATGAGATATAAGATGGCGGCGAAGGGTGAAAAATTAACCTCCATTAGTCGCCAAAAGCAGCCTGGAAGAGCCAATTTTTAAATCACTTCCTAAAAGCTGAGAAGGCCTCGATGATCCTAATATCGCTGGGAAGCTGATTCCACCACCGAAAGGCACGGTTCCGGGTGGAGGTTTTACGAGCTTCCTGAGGGGTAGCAACTCTAAGTATTAGGGCCTGGGTTGATCTGGTGGGCCGGGCAAAAGATAATATTTGGACGATACACCCCCTCAGGTAAGCTAGACCCAAGCCATGGAGGGTTTTGTAAATCAAAACCAGTACCTTGAACTAAATGGGTAACCAATGCATACAACAGGTAACTAATATAGGTGGGCCAGAATGGGGGTGATATGGTCATATCTTCCCACACCAACTACCACAGCTGGGTTAGGATATAATAAAATGTCTAACACTTCATTTCAATTTAACATTGCCCAGCACGTTTCAGACTGAATTTATAACCTTCTTTAGGACCTATACAAAGAAAAGAGATTAAAAGGGGGACCACACATGGCTACATTTGTAATTTAATTGTCATTAATAATATGTGGGATGAATATTATCTTTGCATATTAAAATTTTAGATGGCTATATGCATTGTAATCTAAAAGTGTAAAGATGCAAAAATGTTAATGTGTTGTCCTCTATTTTCTCACATTCCTGGACTAGGTCTCAAGGCAGCTCGCAACAAGATCAAACACTTTAAAGATAAAAACAGGTAAAAGCAATTATCAATTTCTTGGAAAGGAATGCTGAGGGCTAAAACAGAAATTATTTTAATATTAAGTTACTATTAAAATTGTGTTAATGACACATTTTGAAAAGGAGAAGACAAGGAACAATCCATTAAAATCCCCTCTCTCAACAGCCACTCTCTTGCCAAAATCCTAACTAAATACAAAACGTCTTTATCTGTTGAATGAACAATGGATTTAGTTGTTAATTTAAAGTGATAGCATGCATCATTATACTAACATTATACATTTCAATCCCCTGCGTGGTAGATCAGCCTGAGAAACCATGACTGATACAAAATCACTCACAAACTTCAGAGACAAGTAAGAATTTGAACCCAGATCTCCTTAGTCCTAGTACAGAACACTAACCATGAAGCCATGCTGAATGAATTGCAGCTCAGACCAGGCTGCTCCATTTAGTAGATTGCTGTTCCTCCCCTAACCCTAAAGGACTTCCCCACTCATTTAAGATATAAAACTTATATCTTAAAGCAGCACATCTGTACATGCATTACAAGCAGCAAAACCAGAGACTTGTTAGCGATATTGGAAGACACTTCAGGCAAAGCTCAGGGCAACAGTGGAAGGTAAAAGACACTGGACGGTATGTCAAAATGGCTGAGCTCAACTGCATTGGAAGATGGGAGAAGTAATTGAAGAAATAGATATTGCTTTTCTGTGAAAACAATGATAGGAGACTGCATGGCCCTCCAAATGTTGGACCAGAGCTCCCAGCAACTTCCTCATTGGTTAGCATAGCTGGGACTGAGTTGGAATCCGTCAACATTTGAAACACCAGACTGCTCCAACTTGCTCTAAAGCAAAATATGAGGAAACTGTGGTCTTTCAAAATGTTGTTTAACCATGAATGCCATTCCCCCCTAACCATTGGGCTTGTTGCCTGCACCTAACAGGAAATTAGACCCAGCAGTATCCATTCCCCATTTCTGCTACAGAGATGTAGAAACATATTTCAGACAAACATCAGGACAACCATGGGAGAAAAGATTACCATGTCCACATTGGTGAGGCCTGTTTGTCTGGTTGGCAGCTAGTTGGTGCCATGGTGGTAGTGGCATCTTTGATGGCCAGAGAGATGAAACACACAGAGAGACAGACAGGTGCTGCTGCCGCCGCTGCCAGCATGCTCAGCTACTGCTCCAATGGTCATGTAAGTGAGAGAGCTTGTCCAGCAGGGAGCTGGACAGTGGCAGCAAGGAACGTGGTGCCAGCAGCAGTGGCAGCTGCGTCTTTGATAGCCAGGGAGACCTATCCAGCTTCATGAAACACATGCATGAATACAGGAGGTATGTTTCAAGCATTTTCACTCTGCAGATAAACCACAGTAAAAAAAAAATAATTTAGAAATTGCTTGCAGCGGGTTATCTGCCGAGGTTGTATGGACATATCTGGCTGCACAGCATTGCACAGTATTGGCTAATATCTGCTACCTTTGCAGCCTTTCGAAAGAGATTGGAGGGGAGAATAAAAAGGCTAGAGATATTTTTTCTCATGTTGTTGCTTCTCTTATCCCACTAAGGCTTGTGTTTCTTCAAAAGCTATGTTCCTGTAATGACTCGGCCCAGCCAGCTTCCAACCCACAAACCCAAACTTAATCTAAAATAACCCTGGGAAAGAAATAGGAGAGGAGACACTTCTTTTTTCATCTGTTCTCTTCCCTTAACCTGTTTTTGTTTTATTGGCAGGATTTCACTTGCCTGCAATCTTTGTCCTTCTCAATTTGAAGACGCGCAAAGACTTGATGGAACTTGCTGCCCCATTTATGGGGGACTCTTTTGCCAAAGCAAAACCAGGTGGTTATTTCCTAAAGTATGGGGTTACAGTAGCTTTTGTTCTTATGGCATGCATTTTATTTTACTTTTTTGGTCAAGTGGGGAGATTTCACTTTTCCTCCAATTGTACCTATCGGGTTTCATGGATTTCAAAGGGCAAAGGATTGTGGAAGATCTGATTACCTCTCAAGCACCAGTTAAACAAAGGCCTACGTGGCTGAGGGCAAAAGGTGGGTTTTCCCAAAGAAACATTTTCAACAAACAACTCTACTGGGAAAACAATTCTGCCTTCTGAAGAATGAGACACAGATGCATAATGAGGCTAGGAAGGATAAAGATCAAGGATATCCTTTGATAAAGGGCTGTTTAAAAGTGTAAAAGAGCATTTTATTGGGGCATAAAATGCAGAACAAATCTTAGCCATGCATAAGAAAAGAACAAGACAGGAACTGAAAGTTCATGCAAAATTTACGGGTAACACTTATAATTTTGCTTGCTGAGTTGCATAAGCAGTATTTACTCTCCTCAGTGTGCCTTGTAAGAGGATCCTGGCCAAAGACTTTTGGGGCACTTTAAAGGCTAAGAGATATATCATGGCATATACATTTGTAGACAGATACCAAATTTGTTTTCAAGTCTACTCTTGACGTGATACCGGTAATGTCATTTGTAACTTTAAGGGTTCCTTTGCCTCCCCCTCTTTGAATATAACATATATTCCCTGCAAATGGCATTGAGAGATATCCTGCCTATCTCTCCAATCTGGAGGTTGTCCTTAGGCATCCATAATGGTAGCCATTGATACCCTAGTTCTACATGAACTTGTCTAATCCCATGAATTATATCCAGCAGTCCTCAAAAACAAGCAAGGAAACACTTCAGTCTTTCAGGACATTCGTTAACTAAGGTTAGTTGATTAAAGTTAATTTATGAGCAGAGGAACTTTAAAAACAGATTCCAATTAGAAACAGCTAAACAGCAATTAAACAAGGGTATTTTTCTGTCTCTGATGACTTGAAAGTGACCTTAGTTTTGCAACATACTACAGTATTATTCCAAGGTGGTCTTCTTGACCAAACAGCTGTTCTGTTGAGATTTTGGTTGGATAGCTTACTGAATCAGATACCTAGCTTAAGAGCTTCAGTTTTTAGGTCCCCAACAGGTGTTCCATGAAAAGAGCCAGCCTGCATAGCCTTGGGAAAGCTGCACAGTCCCAGAGTGCCAGGAGAGGAAGTGAATGGCAAAACACTTGTGAGGTACCTCTACTTACAAATTTATTCCGTTCTGAATGCATGCTCTTAAGTCAAACAACTCTTCAATAGAGTTGTTTGACTGAAAAAATAAATAAACTGAAAAAATAAATAAAAAATGGAAAAAGAATTGTAAGTAGGGCAGACTGGATCTAAATTTTTTCTTTTTTATTAAAATTATAAAACTACAATACAAAACGTAAAACAACAATATACAGTAAAGGGGGGAAAAACCACTGAACAAAACTCAACCAAATAGGACAAGAAGAAAAATAAACAAATTTGTAAGGCGGCAGTTAAAACACCAACGGTTTTCCGCTCCTAAGTCGAATTGCTCTTAATTAGAGTTGCTCTTAAGTAGAGATACCACTGTACTTGACCTAGGCAAGGGTCACCATAAGTTGGAATTGACAGCATGCAATTAGTGCTGCTGCTGGTGGTGGTGGTGTTCAAGTAGCTGCAATTCTTTATACTTCCCTATTTCATTTTCCTTCTGATTTTAATGTTTATACGCTTTCTGTTCCCTCAGGCAAGCATGTATAAATAAATCTGCTAGCACGAGGAAACACTTCTTGACAATATTTGGAAGCAATTTATTATAAAATAATTGGTTCTCCACAATCTGTTAAAATTCAGCAACTATTTTAAAATACAGTGCTCCAAACTGCTGGATCGCTCAATGGTCTTAAGGTCTCTGGCTGGAGTAACCCAGAGGTTCGGACTGTGAAGATTCTCAGTCATCCAGGTGCGTTTATCTGGGAGTTGAGTCATGGCTACTGGACTTCTTTTTTTGAGAGATAGAAACGTTTCGCTGTTCATCCAAACAGCTTCATCGGTCTGAATACAGCTAGTGCAAGAGACCTTCTTATAGTCAAGCTGACTATAAGAAGGTCTCTTGCACTAGCTGTATTCAGACCGATGAAGCTGTTTGGATGAACAGCGAAACGTTTCTATCTCTCAAAAAAAAGAAGTCCAGTAGCCATGACTCAAATCCCAGACCAGAGGTTCGGAGTTCCCCAGTGTGTCTCTGTGATCCAGGGCTGGATACAATGATTCATAGTCTCCCTTCCCACTCTGCAGTTCTAAGATGATAGTTAGGATGATGATGACTGAACTGTTATTTTATCCCCCAGTGATGTCCATTTTTTTTAGTAGCACTCTGTGTTTTTCATTACTTTAACTTGTCACGGGATATTTTAATTAACTTTAATATTTTAATGGCATCATCTAGTTGTTTAATAATTTAATTAGTGTCTTGCTTTATAACATGGAAATGCATTTAAATACTGTACCTAACATTTTTTGAAAGTGAGAGATTTGAGAAATTAAACTATGCATTGAACATTTAAGTTTCATTAAAACATGTTTGTTGACTCCACTTGAATGACAAAATGTCCACCACAGGCATATATCTGATACCTTTCAAGAATTATGTAATACGTTATGGAAAGCGGTGAGTGGCTTCCTGATGCTATATCTGTTAATAATAGAACTCGTTATTTCATGTCATTGTGCTCTTATTTTTAATATATTAAAATGTAGAGGATGCAGTGTATACAGCACTTTTAACAGCTCTTTTAATGAAGGGGAAAGAGAAAGCCTCAGTACTTTTGAGGATGCATGTATATTACTGGATGTATTTTAATTAAAACATATATTCAGAGTTAATAATAACTTGGCACCTGTTTTGAACTACTAAAGCAGCCAAAAACGTAGACATTTCTCCCAGAGAGACAGCATTTGGAAATGAAATGCAGACCACATTAAAGCAACATGCTTCATATAAAGAAAACAATGAAAATATTCTCACCCCTGTGCACAAATTAGAGTAACCCTAAAGCAAATGAATGGTCCCTAGAAAAGTAATCCAAAATCAAGAGCTCTATCTGCTTGACTGGAGTTGGAGAAACCAGACCTAGAGGCAACAGAGCAACTGGTAGTGGACAGAGCTAGTGGCCAAAATGAGTAATCATACATAGACACTGAAATGAAATATTTTCTCTCACACACACTTACCAAAGAGTTCTTTGTCTGCCTGAGGAGTCTATGTGGGTGGTGTGCTACCGTGAACTATAAATTGGAAGCCTCCCACCAACTTTTCTCAGACTGAAAAAGCTACTTGGATGAGTAGTGAAACGTTTTGATCCCACAAGAAAATAAGTCCAGTTGCCATGACTCAACTCCCAGATAAACTCACCTGGATGACTGAGAATCTTCACATACACACACCCCAAAGATGAATGAAGGAGTTGCTTTGAATGCACAGAATCCCCCCCCCCCAATTCATGGGTTCTTAGTAGCCTACAGGACATATGTGGATGGAAGCTGGAATTTCTCCCCGGATGACTTGCAATTATTTGTAGAAAGCAACAACAGAAGGGGCAGAGGCCACTCGCTCCCAACCAAACGTGGTAGATTGCCCCCTGTAGAGAATGACAGAACAGGGTTGATAAATTCAAACGGCCAAACATGGAAGATTTCAAATTTTGTGTGGTACTGTGTACAACCCTGCACTGCCTGCTCTCCTACCTTCTCTGTTCTTTTTGGAAAATAGCACAGAATGGGAAGGATGCCATTTTATAATCTGCCTCAGGTTTAACAATTATCTAAGTACAGCTCTGACCCACACACAGAGGCAGGCAGGAAGGAACACATTTACATGTACACTGGAGGAAAGAAGACAAACAGGAATGGACTAGCTGAGATTTAGGAGAGCCTGTGGTGGGACAATGACCCATTTTCTCCATCAGTCAGCCTTCACTGGCTAGAGGTTGCCTAGATAATGGGGAAGCAGAAAGTGCCCTGCAGATGGAGTAGAAGAACCTGACTCCATAAATGACATATATGGAGTAGACTGAAAAAACCTTTAAATTCATCCCTTCAAAATCTTTCTACTTAGTACATGGATGAGACCCCTTTCACTCTAAAGATGCAAATGACCCATTCTGATCAAGAGCCTGAAAAGCTGTGTTTTTGGAGTTAAGTACCACTAAATAGGTTGCTATCTACAAAATTCTTTTCCTCATTTTTTGCAAATTTTACTGATTCTCAAAATGGCAGGATAATGAATGAGCAATTATAAACCCTCTTTGGTGTCTTTTCCTCTCTCTTGCCATCTTGCCACCTTCTCCTCTCCTTCCCTCCCTGAACAATCTCAGAATTACAGCCTCCATAAAAATGCCCTGATTAGACACGGGAGCCCAACACTATTTTGTTTCATGCCACGTCCTGATTGTCTTGGTTTGGTACTGTCATTTTGCACATAAAGAATGATTTTAAGTTTCAGTTAAAGATGCAGATTTTATGATATTCATACACCGGCTGACCAGCTTGCTGCTTCCTTGTTAAACCAGCCTGGTTGTGTTTGTACGGTCAGTTGTTTGGACATTTTATGAAGCATCAATGCTCCACACTGTCATCAAAGTGACTGGTCCATGCCTCAAGCTCTGTAGTATAATGTCACTCTAACCTATCCTGCACATCTGAGCAGTTACTGCCTGGTGCAAAGCTAGCACTGGCAAATGTTCCATCTGTTCCGGCCTCACCCACAGCAAGATGCTAAACCAGCAGCTATGAAGGCAAAAGCTGCTCCCAGTCACCTCATTTGCAAAATGGTGCTGTCCCCTCATCAAAGGGTGACAATAGGAAACATGATATGTGGCTCCTCCTCCCAATCAGCATTTTAAAGCTCAGCTTCCAACTTATTCTGGGTTTACCTTAACACACTAGCAGAGAAAAACTTCTGACACCAGAATCATAGAATCATAGAGTTGGAAGAGACCTCAAGGGCCATCCAGTCCAACCCCCTGCCATGCAGGAACCCCATCACAATATTTCCGACAGCTGGCCATCCAGCCTCTGCTTAAAAACCTCCAAAGAAGAAGACTCAATGGCTGTATGTCCTGTGGAATAAATAGATATGGATAACTCATTCCCTAAACCCCAAGTTAGTGAGTGGCCGCTGCTTTAGTCCCACATGTGGTCAGTATTGTACCGAGATAGCATGTACCTGCTTTTAAATGCTGCTATCAAAGTTAAGGACATGAATCTGCAGCAAACCAAGGAAACAGCTATTTCTGTATATTAGCGCCTTTCATTGCAATCCTAAGTAAGATTGGAAGAGGGTCAAGTGGCAAACTTGGCCCTTCTAAAGTCTTGCTAACTTATTTTAACAAAGATAGGAGGCTTGAAGGTGGATTTATAGCCATTTTGGACCAGTTGGAGGGAAGTTCATTAAACAACTTGAAGGCTTGCCTTTAGATCAAATGGATCAAACATTGTGAGGTCTATGCACCTACAACAGGAAGTGAGAGACATAGGAGATACAGATCTACGCTACAGACTGCAAAATTTAGCTCTAACCTCAGTGTGTTAGATGTCTGATTGCGGGGCCTGAAACTAGGAGTTTGATTGCTCACTGTTCCTTCAGGGAGAAGAGATACCCTTTTCTTTTCTTTAGGCAAGGTGCACAATCCCAGGATGCCTCCAGAAAAAGGGAAAGGTAAACCACTTCTGTGCACTAGGTGCCTAGAGATCCATGGATATGATTGTCATTACTCAGAATCAACCTGACACCATGTGCTGTAATCATTATTAATTGTCTACAGCTTATGCCTTGGTGGTGATGCATTCTAGTTGGGCGCTGACTTGTGTGTCTCGGGCAGAGCAATTGTCAACATGAAATCCAAGTTGGTTAAAATATTCCCTCCTTTTTTTAAGGCAATAGGAAGGAAGTTCTTTGTAACAGCTCCCAGGCTGAGGTAAATTTGTGGTGTCCATTAAGGTTTGATTATAAATGAAAAATGCTCAAATATGGCAACAATATCCATGCCTGCCATGTTTCCATGTTTTAATTTCTGCTGTGAATCTTTTCTGGTGGGACAGGCCCATGGGAGAAGGGCTTTGTTGATGTATCTGGTATGTGCGCATGTCTTGTGGCAACCCTCTCTTGGTCCAGGCAGTAGTCTTCTGGTTCTTCCCTTCGACCTAGTTTCCCACCAAATATTATGGCTCCCTCATCCAACACCTCCTCAATACAGGGTTATGTCCAGCATTTCTCCCCCCCCCCCAATCTCTGAATAACAGATACAGTAGGACCCCTGTACCCACTGATTCAGTTATCCACGGTTGGCAGAGGGGAAAAATTAAATAATTCAGAAGCCACAAAACAAGCTGTAAAGCAAACTGTTGTCACAAACAGCAGCTGTAAATCAAGCTATTGTCACAAATAGCATCTGTAAAGAAAGCTATTATCACAAACAGCTTCCATAAAGCAAGGTACTGTCTCAAAACAGCAGTCATAAAGCAAGCTACTTTCAGGAAACAGCAGTTTGGGGTGGGTGGGGGTGGGCTGACGTTCTCTCTTATCCATGATTTTCATTATCTATAGGAAGGCCTGGAACTAATCCCCAGCGGATTCCGGGGTCCTACTGTATTGTCCCTGGTATTAGTCTTGTTGGCATAAGTTTTTTTTCATGCTTTGCACCAGGTGATTCTTTGCTTAAGCCTGTCCGTTTTCAGTTTTCTCTGAAGTGCATGCAATATGCCATTGCATCAGCTGTGAACATTGAGCAGATGTGGAGAAATGTCCCTTTGTGCCCTTGCCCTTGCCCTTGCAATTCAAACCAGTGGTCTTGCTGGCTAAGGAATTCTAGGAATTTTAAGTTCAAAACAGCAAGTTTTTCTCACCTCTGATTTTGATTGTGGGGATTAAGAATAGTTATTTGCCTCGGCATTTACCACAGGAAAAGGAGGCGGGGGAGGGGGTAGAACTTTCCAACCATTGGTACATTCAGACCTCAAGGTGAGGGTTGGGTGCAGAATTAGTGTGCTTCCTCTCTCTCTTAATGTATGGTGGGTATACCTAAATATTAACACAGCAGTGCAGTGAGAATCACATACTAGCCTACATATGTTATTTGTCTTAACTTCTTACCTCACTGCAAAACAACATGCAAACTGGCAGCTCAGTTATCTCCACCATCACTGAAATGCATGCCCAGGCTGAAATTTACATTCAGAGAGATATGCAGATGCAGAGGAGTTTTGCCTTTATACATTTGCAGTGTTGTGTAACTTTGAGCGGGCAGCTGTGCCCCTCCAGCTGCCCGCTGGGTTTCAGCTCTCCTCAGCCTTTGCTGGAAGAGGAAATGGTGAAGGATCAAGGGAGCTGCAATTCAGCAATATCTGGAATTGTGGAAGATCAGAGAAATTGCAGACTCATAGACTCATAATATCTGGTGGACCACAGTTGCATGTTCCTGTTGTTTGTTTGTCTGACTTATATACTGCTTCGTCTGTCACCGGAAGCCATTCTGGGCGGTTTACAACATTTAAACATAAATAATACAATATACACTGGGAGGAATTGGTGTTCTCTGTAGTAGGAAGCATTCTGACAGATATAAAGGATGTTGTTATAATGTCAGGTTTTTTAGGGGTGCCGTGTTACAGATGTTCCCTTTTCCAAACAACAACTGCTAAAATTTAAAAACAAAGAAGCAGGGTAAGGCTGATGATAGAACAAGACTGTTTCAACATCCTCACACAGACTGTTGTCCTGGCAATGTGTAGGTGATAATATATTTTATTGGGCCATTGTCTTAAGATTGCATGCATAAATAAACCTCCTGCATCTTTATCTGGCAATTAGCATTTAGGGTTCCCATCCTGCCCCTAAATGGTTTTTGCAACCTTGAACCATCATATGTAAAAGGTTGGCATTCAAAACAAATAGCAAGTGAAGAACAGTGGGGTTCCCCTAACCCAACCCCATTGCTTTTTTAATTGCTGGCAGTAGAAGACAAGGTGGTTGCTTTAACCCACATGGCTAGTAACTGATTGAGGTGACCTCCTTTCATTTAGTGGTTTTGGATTTCATTTTCTAATGTTTATATATGCATATCACTTCAATATGTGACAGATTAGCAAACACCACTGTATTATCCTGGGATTTGTTATTCCTGTCAATAAGAATGCAGGCATGCATGAGAACGTAGCTGCCTAGATGCCCAAAGCATATTCGATCTCCCCCGATTTCGGAAGCTAAGTAGGGTCGGCCCTGGTTAGTACTTGGATGGGAGACCACCAGGGAATACCAAGTGCTGTAGACGCCTGGAATAGGAACTGGCAGACCACTCTTGTATTCCTGCCAAGAAAACTCCATGGACATGGGGCCACAAAGAGTCGGTCACGACTAAGGACACAACACACGCACACGCACATCCATGAGAACAAATACTGTAACATGGAGATTAACATGGCCCCTTATGTACTGCAGATACATTGTTATCCAGATATTTGGGCAGTAACCTCAGTGTCCCGGCACCCACTGGTTTTCCACTGGCAAGTCTAGATAAAATATGGCCAAAATTAATGTCATTCAGTAGATGAATTTGTCACTTGTCCAGTGGATTTGAGAATTGATTTTTTAAAAATTAACGTTAAGGTTTATGTTTCTTTAAAGTCAGATGTTGGTCTGTGCCTCAGGAGGTTTTCTGTATCCAAAACATTCCAGACCTTTTCCTATACAAAATGTTCAGGCTTAAATCAAATTGTTTGCAACAACTCGAGCAGATCCACCATTACATGACAGTGGTTTATTATTCAGTAATGAATGGGTCTACTTTTCATCTGGGACTTGCAATTTGATTTAAGCCTCATAATTACTGGATTTGTGCCTTTTTCAAAGCCGTCTACAGTGGACCCTCGTATAACAAACAGTTTGTATAACATAAAATCTGTACAACATAAAAAATTTCGGGAGATAGGGGGAATTTGCTTAACAGAATAGCTTATGGGGCTAATCTGTACAACATAAAAATTGTCGTGATTAGGGATTACTCTGTTTTTAATGCATTCCTATGGGAATTTGTATAAAGGAAAATTTGCTTAACATAATTTCATTTGGAATGAATTAATTCCTTTATACAAAGTACCACTGTATTTTCCATCCTTATTCTCAGACAAACCCCATCAATGAAGCCAATTCCCTATAGAAGCTGCAACATTTTGAGACCAAGAGGTGCAAAAATAAAGCTTCAGAAATAAAAATATATGTGTCACAATGAGAGGGCAGCATGATGGAATCATAAAACAGATCGTGCGTTTAATTGATGGCGGAAACTCCCACGAATTCCCATTAAAGAAACAGACCTGTTGTTCTGAGAGGGGTGTGTGCTCTTGCTTTCTTAATTGCCAAAAGATATTGTTACAGTTCCCGCAGTGCAAAATGGGAATTTCCATGAGCAGGTGCCTGGCTGTGAATCAAACTGATATGTGAAACTGCTCTGTTTGTGTATCTATAGTAAATGATCTCTGCAAACGCCCCAGCCTATTTCAATAGACTGATGCGTACAGAAAAGTAGATTATCTAACACAGAGATCTATTTCTACCCATGCTTTTAGGAGCTGTGGCTTCCTAAAGGCCTGAAGAGTTTATCCAAACAGAGAGAGTGAGTGCCATGCTTGCATGTTCCCCTTCCCATTAAAATCTTCTACTTGCCATTTTACAAACAGTGACTCAACATTTTCATGGCTGGTGAGTGAGTGTTGCTGCTCACTTTCTGCTATGATGAACGGAAAACAAGGGTGGGGAGTATCTCTGCTAGTCCATTAAAATATCAAAGTAAGAAGTCAGCTTTCAACTCTGCAGGTGTCTCTATCATACTAGGTGTTATGGAGCCTGAGGCAGTGGTGGTGGGGAACAGGGGTGAAAAAAGGGTTTCAATTCCAAAATTCCATGGCCAGATGTGGAGTGCAGAATGCACTCAAATATAGCAGGCTTCAGGAGAGAGAGAGAGAGAGAGAGAGAGAGAGAGAGAGAGAGAAGGTCCATGCAAAATGCTCATGAGGGGGGGGGCATTACAGAGGGTGTTATTAACATAAGAACATAAGAAGAGCCATGCTGGATCAGGCCAAAGGCCCATCTAGTCCAACTTCCTGTATCTCACAGTGGCCCCACCAGATGCATCTGGGAGCACATGAGACTAGATATCTGTCTCCTGATACCACTCCCCTGCATCTGGCTCCTGAAGTACCCTGGTTTTAAGTCTGGAGATTACACATCTCCATCATGGTTTTGCATGTCTGATTATTTTAAACAGAAGCAATGATGCAGAAACATGTGATCTGTGTGTCCTTGTGTTACTCTTCCTCTGTGGTTATTACCAGAATGTGCCATTATTCTGGGTGTAAACTAGCCATTTTTAATGTGATGCAGTTGTGAACAAGTAATTAATTCCACCTTAGGTAGGGGGCCCAGCTCTTGGGACAAAAGGAATCAGTATCAGCCAGAGATAGGCTTTTTCAAGGATGAAAATGTCAATGTTGTCTTTCAGAGTGTTGGCCAAGGCCAGCAGGATCATGAGCCCAGTGCGAGGAGTCTGATTGTTAATTAGCTCCAGCTGCCTTTCCAGAAAGATATGCAACTCTACCAGGATTCAGGAAGATGCTGGTGGAACTGGGTTTGGATTACCTGATCACTGTTACAGTCATTGCTGCTACTAAGTGTTAAAGTATATAAGAAGACCAGAGTTACAACAACCCTTATCTTTTCGGAAGTTAGTCTGCCCTTCTACTGATTGGAATTGCCTTTTGTGCAGTTTGAGAATTTTGTCTACTGCTGTTGCGAGCTCCAAGTGTTTACCTTTGGCTAGGAATCCTTTATTAGGCTCCCTTTTTTAAATGTTCACAGATGGATTTAAATCTGCCTCTGCTATCTGCTTTATTTTTTAATTTTCAAAAGTATTTTATTTTCTCCTTGAAGTGAAATAAAACATTTTCCTCTTTTGGCATGCTTATTGGAAATATGGGTTGGTGGGTCAATCCTAAATCCAGTCTTAACACTTTGGTTAATCACTCACTAAGGAGCTGAGTGATTACCGGTAAGTGTTTCTGCTCTGAAGGGGAGGTTTGCATTGGGCCAACTGAGGGCCTTTTTACACGACCCCTAAACTCCGCCACAAATGGCTCCCAGCTCCGGAGCTTAACATTGTTTACCCACCAGCTCTGGAGTTTACTGAAAATTAAGTGCGACCATGCCCACCTAAGCGGGTCCCAGCGCACTTTTCTTGTACCTGCTCTCCAAGGGTGAAAAATCTTGATGCGGATGTGCTGGTCTCTCCTCGCTTCTTTTTGTTGTTGTTTTTTGCCTCCCGCCCCTTGAAGAGAAGGAACCAGGAAGTGACGGGGCTCCCTGCAGCTTCCACACACCTGGAGGTAAGCCTTTATTCTTTTGTCCCTTTTTTTCTCCCTCCCCTCAAGCAGCCAGCAGCCAGGAAATGCGGAGGGGTGGGGACGCACGAAGAGCGACAAACCCCTAAGATCTCTGGTTCGAATTTAAGTGACCAGTGGATCTTAGGGGTCATGTAAAAGCGCCCTGAGTTACCCCATCTTGATGGCTCCTGCAAAGAGAGAAATAGCCTTGGGAGCCCAGGGACCTCAGCAGCTTAGACCCTGCACCAACCAATAAAACTTTAGAACTTAGTATATATCTACAGCTACCAAGCAATTTTGACAGAACTCCAGCCTACCCAGTGGTTTTGTGCAAGCATGCACACAGAGACATAGCAGCCATTCTGCACAGTGTTAACTGTTTCAGAGAAAATACAGTAGAAGATTCCCTTTATACGCAAAGCATCCAAAATATGGCCAGAACAAGATTTTATGAAGCACAAAAAGTTGTGTCAGCAAGAAAATGTGTATGTGATATTTTCTGCAGCAAGAGGCACCATATTTGGGGACACAGATAGATCCTTTACAACATACTAATGTTAGTGGGGCATGGTGGCTCAGCAGGCTAGAGCTCTGAAAACTGTCGGCTGCAAAGTCTTCAGCGGTTTGAATCCCGGGTGCCACTCAGAGGAGTGAGCTCTCGCTGTTAACCCCAGCTCCTGCCAACCTACCAGTTTGAAAGTATGTAAATGCAATTAGATAAATAGGTACCACTGTAAAAAAAAAAAAAAGGGGGGGGGTAAACAGTGTTCCATACGCAGAAATGCATTCAGCCATGCCAGCCACATGGCCACAGACTTGCACAACACTGGCTCTTTGGCTTGGAAACAGGGATGAGCACTGCCCCTAAACTTGGACACGACTAGCACACATGTGTGGGGGGAACCTTTACCTTTACCTTTTTAATGTTAGTGCCAGCAGCAAAAGCATGCATTTTGACAAACCAACAATAATTCTGGAGACAAAGAGCCCTTGATTAAGAGACACTCATACCCCTGTGAGCACACCTTGGCATTGGATCCGGCTATTGTACCACTCAGAAAGTGGACAAAAGCAGGGTCAACCTAAACAAAACAAATGTAAATCACCCCTCCTGGCTGAAGTAAACAAGCAATCAAACAAAGTTTCCCATTCAAAGGAGACAAGTTCACAGTGGGCTTTCCTACAATGAGCTTTGCTTTATTAGAATTTATCTGTTCCCAGTCCATTGCAAATGGCTGAGTAAATGGCCAGTGTACTCACCCTTTATTTGAAAACAAAAAGTACCACAGGAAACCAAGCAGAACTTGTTACCAAAGAATTATGTTTATGGAATGAGCAAAAATAAATTCCCAGGAGAGGTTCTATCAGTTCTTATGAGGAAAGGCTAAAACATTTGGTGATCTTTATTCTGGAAAAAAGGCGCCTGAGGCGGGATATGATTGAGACATACAAAACAATGCAAGGCATGAGTAAAGGGCATGCTGTTCTCCCTCTCACAAAATACCAGAACAAGGGGACATACACTCAAATTGAGGGCTGGGAGAGTGGGAACACACAAAAGAAAATATTTTTTTCACCCAGTATGTTGTTGGTCTGTGGAACTTCCTGCCATAGGATGTGGTGATGGCATCTGGCCTGGATGACTTCAAAAGTGGATTGGACAGCTTCCTGGAGGAAAAGTCCACCACAGGTTACAAACATGATGGAGATGTGTAATCTCCAGGCTTAAAACCGGGGTACTTCAAGGACCAGATGCAGGGGAGTGGTATCAAGAGACAGATATCTAGTTTCATGTGCTCCCAGATGCATCTGGTGGGGCCACTGTGAAATACAGGAAGCTGGACTAGATGGGCCTTTGGCCTGATCCAGCATGGCTCTTCTTATGTTCTTATGAGGTGGTTCTCTCCAGGTGTCAGAATCAGGGGGGGTGCAGAATCAGGGATGCCTCTTGCTGAGGCTTGCAGAGAACAGATGATGGGCAGATTTGTGGTGCAGCTGGAGACCCTGGAAGAGCTGCATACACTGGTTTCCTGCTGTGCTGCTGCCCTTTGACTCAGCAACACAAGTGTCCTGGTGATCCACGAATTCTGGTCCTTCCCTCTTCTGTTCCTGAAAGTTAGGTTCCTGCCTTGCTCGTTCATTCCTGCCTTGCTCCGAAGACTCCTGTGTGTTCCACAAGTTCCTGCCTTTTGTCTGCCTCACTTCCAAAGAATCCTGTGTGTTCCAGTAAGTTCCTGCCTTGCTTTGAAGACTCCTGTGTGTCCCACAAGTTCCTTCCTTGCTCCTTCCTGCCTTACTCATGAGGAATGCTGTGTGCTACAGTTGCCCTCACAGACTCTGCCCCAGCACTCTGGTTCATGTGTCTTCTGTATTTCATCTTGCTGCCCATCCCCATCCCTGACATCAGGGAACCAGGGCTCCATAACCTTATGGCATCTTGTGAGCTCCACTGGCCCACTGGAGCTCCTTCCTTCATTCCTTGTACAAGGAAGATTTATTACAACAGGGGCAAGGATTACAAACACATGGCCATTTGGCTTTCCTGAGAGAGTTCCCATCATTTCCTTTCAGTGTTTGAGTCTCCAGTTAACATTAGCTCAGTCTTGTTTACTCTGATTGCCCCTGTCAGCCTGAACTGTGAGGCCCACAACAGGGCAGACTGAGGTGCCTGCACCAAGGACAGTGGTGACAGTCCCTTTCCCTTCTTTCTGGTTCTTGGGGAGTGGCACTGGTGTTCTCTCTGGCATTGAACTGAGTCACTTTTAGTTTCCTGGGTCTGAGTTTCCTGGGGTGTAGTCTTTCCCCCTTGTATCTTCACTCTTCCCAATAAGACAGATGAAGAGGGAATGGAGTTTGAGGTGTTTCTTGGTGTCCTGTTTGGGCACCCACAATTACACCAGTGCACCAGTCCAGGGGCCTTCTTTGAAAATATAGGTTCCTCAGGGGTAACTACCTCTACCTAGAAGTCCTGTGCAGGTTCCTCCATGGCATCTTCCCCCAAACCTTCTTCTTCCTTCTCCTCAATCAGGACATTGGCTAACAGGTCCTCCACCTGCAACCCCTGCTCTATCCTTTCTTTCTTTTCTCCTGAAGGGGTCTGGGTCTCAGTTTCCAGAGCCTCTGTGATATTCCCCAGCTCCTAATAGCTTTCTTTCCCTTCCAGAGTTTGCGCCTCCCAATGCTGGCTTCCTGCTAGGGCAGTGTTGGCGAACCAATGGCACAGGTGCCAAAGGTGGCACTCGGAGCCCTTTCTGTGGGCACCCGACATCACCCCTTCACAGCCACCTGTATTCAGGTTAAATTGCTCTATTGGCACTTTGCAATAGTTAGTGGGTTTTGAATTGCAGTTTGGGCATTCGGTCTCTAAAAGATTTGCCATCACTGTGGTAGTGGCTCGCCCCCCAGGGCCTCTGTCTGGGTTCCCTGCTGTTGTGCCTTGTTGTGGCAGCACTGAAGAAGTCCAGTTCCAAGCTAGGGATCATCAAAAAGGGGACTGAAAATAAAAAAAGCCAGCATTATAATGCCATTGTAGAAAACAATAGTAAGGCCACACCTGGAGTATTGTGTACAGTTCTGGTCACCGCATCTCAAGAAAGACATAGTTGAACTGGAAAAGGTGCAAAAGAGAGCGAATAAAATGATTACTTGGCTGGGGCACCTTCCTTATGAGGAAAGACTACAGCATTTGGGGCTCTTTAGTCCGGAAAAAAAGGCGCCTGAGGGGTGATATGACTGAGACGTACAAAATTATGCAGGGCATGAATAAAGTGGCTAGAGGGACACTCTTCTCCCTCTCACAGGTTGTGTGAACTAGGGGACATCCACTCAAATTGAGGACTGGGAGAGTGAGAACAGACAAAATAAATTTTTTCTTTACCCATTGTGTTGTTAGTCTGTGGAACTCCCTGCCACAGCATGTGGTGATGGCATCTGGCCTGGATGCCTTCAAATTGGGATTGGACAGATTCCTAGAGGAAAAGTCCATCACCAGTTACAAAGCACGATGGAAAAACCAGGGTACTTCAAGAGCCAGCTGCAGGGGAGTGGTATCAGGAGACAGATATCTAGTCCACGTGCTCCCAGAGGCATTTGGCAGGGCCACTGTGAGATACAGGAAACTGGACTAGATGGGCCCATGGACTGATCCAGCATGGCGCTTCTTATGTTCTTATGTTCTGGGCGGCCCCCTGTTTGGCCAGGTGTTTCAGGTCTACCTCAGAGCTCATTGTGTGAAATTCTGCAGATGTTGGGTAAAGGTCAGGCATTCCACCAAGAGGGGCACCTGCGCCGCCGTCACTGTCCTCATAAATGATTTGTGTTGGTGCCTAGTAGAGCTGTGGTTGGCCAAATGCATGGGTGTATCCAGGATGGTTTTTGTGCAGTAAGAGCTAAGTGCACTACAGTATGTGGCATTTGTATGAACGGTATGAAGAGTGCCCATGCCTTCTGAACACTGAAGGTAAGATACAGGCTGGATCTGCACCATGCAGTTCTAGGAGGCTGATATACCACTGCAACTCTTGTGGCTCCCCCATACAGGATCCTGAGAGGAGTCGTTCAGCAAATAAACTATCAGCACCAAACTGAAGTTCTCCTCATTGGGATTTTTTTTTTCCTGTTCGAAAGGGTCCCCATCTTTGAGGCTTTACATCACACCTATTTCTCACGCTGGATACAATCAAACCAGGCCAGGGCCACATTTCCAAGGCACAAGCCTGCCACTCCACGTGTCCCTTCCATCAGTAAAATAGCCTGCCCACCCCTCCCCAGGTGAAAATCTCAGAGGCTTTAGGAAATGAAGCCACATAGCGCCCTCCTCCAGAAAATGAAGCTAAATATCCCAAGGCTAAGGAAGCAACTGAAGAAGGAGCAAGTAGGCAAGCAAATACTGGATTAGCTTTGCTGATAAATAAAACAAAGGAGAAATGTTGCCTCTGGGGCAAAAAGACAAATATTGAATGTACAAAACACTGCCTTTGGGGTCCTCTTAATGATCAGCCCTGGAATGTATTCTAATGGAAGTCTTAAAGAAGCATTGAAGGAATCCTGCATGTCTTTGTTACTTTTCAACACCCCCTGGGGGCAGAACAAAGTTGCAGTCCTTTTGTTTGTGGCTACCTTGAGTTTTATATGGTACTCAAGTCCCCCTCCCAGGCCATATGGAGCCTGCTTTAAGTGACTGGAGAACTATAGCCTTTGCAGCTCCTAGATTCTCTCACCCATGACTTTGTTGGCTCCCAGTGATGATGAGAATAGCAAATCAACAAAATCTAAAAGGGTGCATGCTCACAACCCCGGTTTCAGAGAGGGTATAGTCCTTTCAAGAACTGCAGGCAAAAATCAAAGAAAAACAAAACAAAACAAAACAAAAGACACAAAACATGTGGCACCTTAAAGACTAACTTTCATATTTTAATGTAACATTTCATGGACACGTCCACTTCTTCAGACATATAGCAGCAGAAAGAGGTGTGTAATATAATAGGTGATGAGATATAAATTTTATACCAGATGTTCATTGCTGGATAAGGGAGGGGGAAGAGGAAGGAGAGATGATTAGTTGTAGAAGTGGTGGGAGGATTTGGCCAAAGCATTGTTAATGGTTCTGTGTTTTAGATCCTTCCTGGTCTGATCCCCCCCCCCCCGCCACACACACACCTAACATCCTTTTCTTCAGTTGGGCATCACCCAGCATCTGATTCTCTTTCTTTCCCTACCAAACCCTTGGCAGGTTACCATTGCTTTTATTTGCTTGATACCCAAATTAGTCTGCTGCTGCATCCTGTTAAAAGAGAAATACACCGGGAATGTATGGTCCTACATGACAAACTAGATCTCCACCATTACTACAAGAATAACATGGAAGATTTTCTGCAACCTGAAAGTAAACACGTTTGCTTGGAGATAATACCATGTTGCTACAGAAATAATTTATCTTGGAAATAAAACTAATAACATGAGCATCTGTTATGATGTATATGCTTGACTGCTCATACTCAGGTAGAGCATTAAAAAGGAAGAAACAAATATATACTGTTTTTGTATAGCATAAAAAGAAATGCATAATGTTCTGTATATATTAAGAATGCAACTAAACACGGGGATGCAAGGATTTTCTCTTTCTCCTGCTGTATACCCCACCTTTCCTTCAAGCAGTTAAAATGGCTTACATGGCCCTCCACTCCATTTTTACCTTCACAACAACCCTATGAGGTAATCTTGGTCTCCTCAGTTTGAATTAGTATACCACACTGGTTCTCTTGCATGTTCTTCTTTGACAATAGATAAATACTCCTCTCCTTCATTATAAGCACTACCTTGGTTGGGATGAGTTCTCTCCAAAACCACTCCAGAGGTCAAATGGGGCTTCTGATTTGCCATTCTGCATCCCTCTCATGGTGAGGCAGACCAGCAGGCTTCCAGTGCCATGCTGGATCCATATATCCCATGGACGGTGGAGATATGAAATCTTTGAAAGCTGGGTGAAGCCAGGGGTTTGGAGAGGAAAAGAGAAAATGGTGTCTCCAGATGTGGATGGCCCTTGAGGTCTGTCTCTTTCAACTCTATGATTCTATGTTTTTGAACTACAGCTCCCATCAACCCTGGCAGATAGAGTCCATGGTGAGAGATCATGGCAGCAGCAGATGGACAATGCCTGAAGGGCCAGATTTCTTCACCCTGTCTTGAAGATGATTCATAGAATCAAATCAGAGGCTACAGATTGTAGCTGCTGGTTCTTCAGCAAATTAAGAGCTAGGACAGAGAAGACTGGCTTTCTGTTTTTAGAAGTACCAAAAAACCTGTGATACAAAGCAGAAGTACAGAAACACTTACATACCTTGAAAATCAGTTATGTTCATATTAAAAGTAGTGCTAATACTATTCTTTTTAGTATTCATTTTTAGATGCCTCATTGTTTTTAGATGGATTGTAGTGCTCTATTGATTTGAATGTGTTTTAGTATTTATTTTATTCAGTGTTTCTAATATACTTGTTTAACTCTTTTATAATATTTGTGTACCTACTGTTTTAGCTTTAATTTTTTAATGATGTTAGCCATCGTGGGTTCTTTTTAAAAAGAAAAACAGGAGAAAATATTTATAATAATAAGACAATAATAAATATTGTTTCAGTGCTACCACTGGAAGTCCTTCAGTCATACAGAGAGGATGTTTCCCAAACAAAAGATAGGTGGGGAACTGTTTCACTTGCTGATATGCAATTTCCTTCTCTTAGAGAAAGTACTGCTGCTCATGCCTCAGGGAGAGGTACCTGGTTTTCAGCTAACTGCAACTCCCCTGCATACTTTGGGAGAGAGGATTCTAGATGGATGGAAGCCCTTTGGAGCCATGTGTGATGGTTTGCAGTAGGTTGGGGAAAAAGAGACTCAGCCACACTCTTCCCATTGAATGAGGGGAACTGTTTTCTTAATTCCATGGGGGAGAGGGTGAATGAAAACATGTTAAATAAATCTTGACAAAATATCCAGGATGTAGCCATGTGAGGCTGTTCCATACGAACCTACCCGGCAATTAAGATCGAGCGGGGGGGGGGGGGCTCTTGAAAGAGCCATCCCTCAAGAGGGTGAGAGGGATGGCTGGTAGGGCCTTTTTGGCAGCTGCCCCCAAGCTATGGAATGCCCTCCCAAGTGAGAGCCGACTGGCGCCAACATTGATGACATTTCGGCGCCAAGTAAAAACCTTCCTGTTCCAAAAGTTTTTTAATTGACACAATATAGATTGTGGGTCCTCTGGTGGCAATTTTAGTGTAATGATTTTAGTGTAACATTTTTTATTATTGTTTTAATTATTTATTGATATTCTATGTTTTAACTGTTTTAATTTTTTGATTGTAAGCTGGCCAGAGACCTTTGGGTATTGGGTGGCATATAAGTTGTAAAAATAAAATAAAATAAAATAAAATAAAATAAAATAAATAATGAAAAGTCTTGTGGCACCTTAAAGACAAATAATGTTTATTTGGCATAAACTTTTGTGGACCTCAGCTTACTACAACAGACACAGCAGACAATGAAGTAGGTTGTGGTCTATGAAAGCTTATGTCGAATTTAAAAATACTAGTCAAGGGGCTACAAGAATCTTCACTGTTTTTAATAAAATAATGGAGCTACCCCATTTTACAGAGAGGAGAGCCACAAAGCAAAGGAGCAATTGGATGAAATTTCTCCAGCAAGGAACCCTAATTCATTCTATATCTGTACTAAAATACATTAACTTAAACAGGTATACTGCAACATTATAGTGATTTTTGGATTAGTATATCTCCATTAAAGGAAAGCAAATTGGACTGGCCCATCAGTTGAAAGTTTTGTTTTGATGCAATAAGTGGGAAAAGGAATATCTCACACAATAGAAAACTTTGACATGAATTTGAGAAGCAATTGACATGTGGTTGCTGAAAAAGTAATTTCCTTCTCTAAACAAGTTATAAAACTGTTCTCTTCAAAGCAACTGGGGGAGGGGCACCTCCTTACTTAAAGCTTCACAAGATTATAGGCAATAATACCCTCATCCATGAAGAGTTACATTTTACCTTGAAACGGAATTCCCCCAATATCTTTACAGATTTGTTATTTATTTTGCCTTTCAGTAATTTTACTGGGTTGCCAAATGTTAGTTTAATCACCAATCTGAACATATATCTGTTCTGTTTGTAAGTAAGTCATGGTGAGTTATGTGATGCTTATTTCTAAGTGAGAATGCATAGGAGTAGATTATATAAAAAGAAATTATTTGGTCAAGTGTGTAAATTAGGTAAAGGTAAAGGTTCCCCTCTGCACATACATGCTAGTTGTGTCCAACTCTAGGGGCGGTGCTCATCTCTGTATTCAAGCCGAAGAGCCAGTGTTGTGCTGGCATGACTGCAAGGAAACACTGTTTTGCCTTCCTGATTTTTATTTATCTACTTGCATTTACTATTTATCTACTTGCATTTACATGCTTTCGAACTGCTAGGTTGGCAGGAGCTGGGGTTATCAGCAGAAGCTCGCTCCACTGCGTGTCAACTGGGATTCGAACTGCCAAGCTGCTGACTTTGCAGCTGACAGTTTTCAGAGTCTTAGTCCACTGAGCCACCATGCCCCAATGTGTACATTATTAGTCTATAACATTTTTAGGATTCAGATTTGTAATGTATTATGTTCCATCAAGTTGGAACTGACATAGTAACCCTAATATGGCTTTCAAGGTATGTAAGATATGTTGTTGTTGTTGTTGTTGTTTTTACCCCCCCCCCCCCACACCCCCCAGTAATTTCAATGGCAAAGTGAGATTGAAACTCAGGTCTCCTGAGTCCTGTCACTCTATCCACTACACCACACTGCACACTGGTATGGGATTTAGTGGGTCTTATTAACGGAAGACATGCATGAGATTGCATTTTCCTCTCACAGTTTATTCCATTCCAGAATGTATTGTATGAAGCTTTCCCAATTAACATAGTGTCATAATGAAACCATAGAAAATATTCTGCTCTTATAATTATTATAATTGACTGTCAGTACTGCCTAAGGCTGCCAATACTGTATTTTTTTAACCAGCCACGTGCCTTGGCATTTAATAGTAGTTTCATCTTATGTGGTTGGTGTTAGTAGAAAACTACGCTAGTCAGGTTTCAGGTTTTTGCTCATATTTTAGATCTGAAATGTCAGAGAATGGGATACGTCCAAACTGTAAACCTTGAAACAGTACAGAATATGTGTAAGCGAGCTGTTTTCATGATAGAATGAAAGGGTTTAGAGACAGTTGAGAGCTGGATGAGTGACAGATAGGTCAGTTATGACAATGTGGAGGGCAGAGGAATATGCCTTAATTGAACTTGCTCTTCATTGGATGCTTTCCTCAGCCCAGGTTTTGGCTGTCAGAGACAGAGAGAGAGACAAGCACATTGAGAGAAGGTAGGCTTAGATAAAGATTGAAATAGAAATAAGATTAACAGAAGGGATTGCAAATTGATTGCAAAGGACACAGGGCAAAGTTATGAATGGTATGAGACTGGGCTAAGATATGTGCTGTGACTGATGAGACGTGTGCCAAAACGAGATCAGCAATTGGATAATTAGGATGTGAAAAGTCTGTGAAAAGTAATGACGTAGGTACTTAAGAGGCTGCCTGGAATTACTTCTGAACAGCTTGTGTTATTCCAACAACAATTCAGTCTGTTCTAAAAAAATGTAAAACACAATTTGTTTTATAAAACAATCACCTCTTTATTTCCTTGTGCTGATTTTGAAATAATATTGCTGAACACCATAGTCTTAAGTGATGTACATCAGATATTTCTGCCTGTTTTGTGTCTATGAAACAATCTGTGACCTGCATTATTTGTTGATTGTGCTTCTGCCTGATTCCTGTTGGACCAGTAAATGGCTTACTGCAATGATTGCCCTCCTTGGATAACCCAGGTGTTCTTGGATAGCAATTCTCAGAAGCCTTTACAACCAAAGGATTCTGGGAGTGAAGATTCTCAGTCATTCAGGTGAATTTATCTGGAAGTTGAATCATGGCAACTGGACTTCTTTTTCTGAGAGGTCGAAATATTTTGCTACTCAGCAAAACGTTTCGATCTCTCAAGAAAAGAAGTCCAGTTGTCATGACTCAACTTCCAGAAAGTCCAAGACTACCTAGGTTGCCCAAGGTTCGGAAGCACTGGCTTACTGAACAGATTATCAGCTTGACCTTTAGAAATCTAGATGATGACTCACCTTGTGCAGTAGAAGCAGACTGGGGGTGATGGCACAGCCTCCTGCACTTGCTGCCTGTCAATATCACACAACCATACAGGATGCAGGATAGGTCTTGTGACATGTTCTCCAACAGAGGGGAGAGGCCCAGCCAGCTTAAGAGGAACCATTGCGCTGTGGAACTACCATTACTGCCCCTGTCACCTGGGGCATTTGCTTAGTTCTGCCTAATACCACAGCAATTCCTGCTTATCTTCTCTCTGCTACAAAAGGAGTTTGCCTGATGGTTTTAGCTCTCAAAGGGGCTGTTAAAGACACAGGAGCAGGCCAGAAAGATTTGTGGTTGTTGTTGTTGTTGTTTTTGTTGTTTGTTTTTGTTCTTGCTGCTGCTGCTGCTGCTGCTGCTGCTGATGATGATGATGATGATGATGATGATGATGATGATGATGATGATAGAGAATGTAGTACTGAATTTCACATCACGTGATACAAATACAATTATTTTTCCTCCACCCACCTCCCAGCCTGGTTCAGAGCAAACAGGCAGTGGTGGTTAACCATTAGAATAAAATTTCCCCTATCTCTAAGGGAATGTTAGCAGAATCCATGGTTCTCTCTGTGGTACGCAAGGAAATGAGTTTGGTATCTTTTAGCTTGGCCTCTGTGGGTTTCACCAGATGGCACCAGGCATAGATTAGAGGCGGGAATGGGAGTGCCTCCACAGCAAGTAACATGATTACAACCTGCATGAGAACCAAAATAGATGCTTGGAGACTGTCCACGGGTACCCTACAATGTTAAACAGCTAGTCTGTAACAGTTGGTTCAAGGCTGTCATCTGGTCCGTAATGACCCCTTTTGCCTCCCCCTGGGTAGGATGCTGCCATCAGATCTCTATGGGGAGGAGGGGAGAGGGGAAGGTGCCCAAACACTTTTGCTGCTGATACTATGCATGTACTCTGTAAATTCAATGAATGGGGACTGGGGGAGATTTGAGATTTCACAATCCTTAAATACAACAGGGCATAAATTATTCACTCGAAGGGACGTTAATCAAAGGGGGGAAAGGAGCAGCAGATCAGAATGCTGATGTCTGTAACTGCTTGAAATTAAGCTGGTGGAAGCACAAAGCGAAAAAGCTCTTGGTCCCCATGGGACAGCCAAGATTACCTAAGAGTCTATTAGTGATTCTCTGATTCTATTAGCTTAATTGCAACAAGGCAGATTGTTTGCTAATGGAAATCCATGTGACTCCATTTAAGCACCACTCCTTTTATGCTAGTCAAGGATCTGACCCTTAAATCACATGTTTGATTTAAAAAAAAAACACAGATATGCAATTTCTTAGGCAAAATAAAGACTTTTTGAGATATTGTTTCCATTTCATTCAACCAAAGATACAAAGCCAAAGCAAATGTTGGGAAGACAAGTAAGTAAAATTGCCTGTACATGCTTAACCACAGAATTTTGCTAAACTTACTGAACAATCTAGTACTCTGTAATATGAAAAGTTGTTGTTGGCTTTGGGAGAAATCTGTAAGCACTTGCGTGCCCCAAATATGGTCTTTAACTTTGTGAAAAGAAAAAGGTTGGGAGGCGAGGCTAAGTAGGAGTAGGCATCCAGAGGGTTTAACTTTAGTAGCTGAGTAGGAATTGCTTGAGTCATTGGGGGGAATGTGTCAATACTTCTCTCCTACCTGTATAGATCTCATTCAGATCACAAAGAAATAAATTCTATACAGGGGGACAGGCAGGCTGGTGCCATTAACATGGAATTCGTCATGGAACAATGAATTAATATGCACTATGTTGTTGCAAGCACATCCGATCTCGCTTGATTTCGGAAGCTAAGCAGGGTCGGCCCTGGTTAGTACTTGGATGGGCGACCACCAGGGAATACCAGGTGCTGTAGGCGCCTGGAGTAGGAACTGGCAAGCCACTCCAGTACTCCTGCCAAGAAAACTCCATGGACATGGAGACACGTAGAGTTGGTCATGACTGTAACGACACAACACACACACACACACACACACACACACACACACACACACACACACACACACATGTCGCTGCAATAAGGAATCTAATTCACAGAAGAGAACTGTATTGCCCAAATATGCCATTACAGATTCCATGAGACATAAGTGAATAAGGAGACATTTTGATGTTCTGATTCTTAAAAGTAATAACATGAATATTTTTCTTCTTATCAGGACCTTGTCTGCTTATGATGGTCCTATGAATTAATGAGACCATGAAAGGATATGATGAAAAAGGTTTGATTAACAGCCATGCTCAGGTCTTGCAAACCAAAAACCATGGTTTCCTTACTGAACAAATCCATCTTATGTTATCTTATTTTCCTATTGTCTTCACCTTTAATGAGCATGCTTCTGTTCCATTGATTCTTGTCCTTTTCATTATACCAGGCCTGCACAATGTGGTGACCACGGGCAACCAGTAGCCCACGGCGCTGTTAGAAGTAGCTCACCAGGTCCCCACCAGCCTCCCGATCTGCCACCAACGGTGTCATGTTCGGAATAAAAAAACCAATTTTTGGCCTGCCCGCCCTCCTGGACCTTTCGTCTGGATTTGTTCCCTTCCCTTCCACCACTGCACGCCACTGCTTCGCTCAGCTCCTCCGTAGGAGTCTCCGCCTTCTTAATTCAGAGCACTGGCGAAGCGAAGAGCCATGTCTGGGACCAGTGCCACTTCCTTGAGCTGCTGGCCAGGTGGCGCACGCACACACATGATTCTGTAAGTAGACCATGGGGATGTTTGGCAGTTTAAATGGGCTCTTCAACGTTGGACAGCCCTGCATTATACAGTGGTACCTCTTAAGATAAATGCCTCATAAGACAAAAAATGTGTAGGAAGAAAAAAAATCCAGGAATAGGCATGCTTTGAATGACAAAAAATTCCCCATGGGATGCTTTGCAAGACAAAAAACCGTTCTGCATGTACCCGGGGGGGGGGGGGCAGTTATTTTTGTCTTTATTCTAGCCTCTGGAATGGATTACTCCATTCCCAATGCATTCCTATAGGAAACCATGTTTTGTAAGATAAAATTTTCATAAAATGAAGTGACCCATAGCCTCCGGAATGGATTAGTCCATTTTCAATGCATTCCTATGGGAAACCGCGTTTCGTAAGACAAAATTTTCTTAAAACAAATTGACCCGTAGAATGAATTAAATTTGTTTTAAGAGGTACCACTGTATATTCAACATGCAGTAGTCTGTTTAGTTATTTTAGCATCTACTGAAAGTATAAACTTAATTTCATTTAGAATCCAGTTATTTGTCTTCCTAGTGTTCACAATATTCATAAACTTATTCAATATCACATTTCAATTTTTTTCTTTTTCTTAATTGTCCAGCATTCACATCCATAAATAGCTACTGGTTGGTCTTTATTTGGCTTCTAGTATTAAAACCTTACATGCTAGGACCTTTCCTAGTTTCTGCACTGCTCCCCCAAGTGTCAGTCTTCTGATTTCTTGCCTATAGTCTCCATTTGCATTGATGATTCACCAAAGCTCAAAAGTATTTTGAATTCTTCATTATCAACATTCAAAGTATACTTCATCTATAGTCATAATCTTGTTTTTTTTAAATATTCAACTATAATTCTGCTTTCCACTTTTTTGCTTTAACTTTCCTCAGTAGTAATTTTAAAAAACTGCTATTTTCTTATACCACTTGAGTTATCTTACATTATCTTACATTACTGATTTTTCTTACATTATCTTAACATTATCTTTTCTTGCTTATCTTTCTTTACTGATTTTTCTCCCCTCCCGCATCAGACTCTAATCCAGCTTTCTCTGTGTACAGACTGAACAAACAGGGAAATAATATGCATGCTTGTTTGAAATATTTGCCTATTGGAAGCCCCTCTGTTTTTACAGATTTTGTCTTAACAATAGTCTATTGTCTAGGCTAAACATGCCCAGTTATTTCAGTCTTTTCTCATAGGGCTTGGTTTCCACCCCCCTGATCATCCTTGTTGCCCTCCCCTGAACTTGTTGCAATAAAATAAAACAGCAAATCCAGCTGACTTTTCTGCAGACAGTGGAGGCTGGAAGCTAGGCACCAAACTCAATGTACTTTTCAACCCTAGAAATCCTGAAGGTCTGCCATCATCACTTTGTGTTTTGGGGGTTGTTTATTTGGTTTGTTTTACCAATGTTGGGATTATTTTATATTTGCGGTGTAGTGATGGTGGTGGTGGGGGGTTAGGAGTCCTATGATATTGTAATGACTGTCCAGAGGAGTTGCCCTACTAAGTCAGACAGGATATAAGTACAAACAAACAAAAACAAACAAACAAACAAATGTTTTCTTATCATTCCCCTTAGGTAACAAAATATCTACATATGCTATGCCACAAGGGGGGAAAAAGTGAATGGGAAGCATTCAACATTAGTAAGTGCAGAGTGATGCACGTTGGGGCACCCCCCCCATTACATTTATAAACTGATGGGGTCTGAAATCTCTGCAACAAACCAGGAAAGGGACCTTGGTGTCCTGGTGGACAGCTCAATGAAGGTGTCAATCCAGTGTGCTGCAGCAGTGAAAAAAGCAAACTCAATACTAGGGATCATTAGGAAGGGTATAGAAAATAGTCAGCAAGTGTCATTTTGCCTCTTTATAAATCTATAGTGAGGTCCCATTTGGAGTATTGTGTACAGTTATGGTCACCATACCGCCAGAAGGATATTATGGAAATAGAAAAAGTGCAGAAGAGGGCAACCAGACTGGTTAGGGGATTGGAACACCTTCCTGAGGCTGCAATGGTTGGGCCTCTTCACTCTTGAACGATGGTGCCTAAGAGGTGACCTGATTGAAGTTTATAAAATCATACACGGCGTGGACAAAGTAGATAAGGAAAAACTATTTTCCCTATCTCACAACACTAGAACTAGGAGGCTAGAACACTAGAACTCCATGAAACTCTTGGGTGCTAGATTTCAAACGAATAAGAAAAAGTACTTTTTAACCCAGAGTATCATTGGTCTGTGGAACTCCCTGCCAGAAGAAGTGGTGACAGCTGTCAGCCTTGACAGCTTTAAGAAAGATTAGACAAGTTCATGAAGAACAAGGGTATCAGTGGCTATTGCTATGAATGCCTAAGGGCAACCTCTGGGTTGGAGAGATAGGCTGGATATCTCTCAATGCCGATTGTGGGGAATCATGTGAAGAAATCTGCTTGGGAATACCCTGAAGCAAATGGTGAGCCACTGTGTGTGACAGAATGCTGGACTGGATGGACTACAGGCTGTTCCAGCAGGGCTGTTCTTATATTCTTAAGTTCTTATGTTAAGCAGGCAGTGACTGTATGGAGGGGATTTTTGCCATCTCCCCAGCCCAAACAGCACCCACCAATGGAACTGATGAGTATGTAGAAACCCATCACAGTACACCCCAAGTAGTTTATTTGCATCAAAAATGACAGTATAATGTCAGTAAGAAAATTGCTGTCTCAAGAAGCATACATTAAAATGTGTATGCAGAATCTACTGAATTTTCTCTCCCAATACTTAACAACATTTCCTTTTCATTTCTGATGAAATTCTTAAAAAGGGCCTTCTGCTTTATTAGGGACAAGGATAAACAGGCATTGAAATAATCAGAGAAAGTTATCTTACTAAATTGAGCATCTTTGGCTGTACATATTGTTCATGTTTTAAAACTGTCACTGCATGCCACTCTGATCATGCCCACATGTTGTTACTGTCTCCCTGGCTTCTAAATAAGTACATATATAGATTAAAGGATGTTTATTATTACAGCAAAACATATTTTGAACATAAAGATTGGTCTAAAATGTGTTTAAGTACTTAAACATATTTATATACTGTATATATAAAAGCCTTTGTGCTGATTGCTCCCACATTTTACACATCTTGTTATCAAGCACTGCCCACACACTGGACAGTAACAATAAAGCTCAGGCACAAAAACAGAGCAATGGAAAATGCCCATTAAAGTTTTTTCTTTTTTTTATCCTGTGCTGTTATAGGGTTATTTTTATAGTATAATGCCGAGGACATTGTCTAGACTAGATTTACAAGGCTCTATTAAAAGGGTAAGAGCTTGCTTTTCCGAACAGGATAAATGTTCTTCTGTTCTCCCTTTCAAACGAACTGTATGCACATACTGTACTGCTATATCCAACTCTCTCTCCTCCTCTCCCTTTCCCTTCTTCACTTTGGTTACCAGCAGGACTGGCCCAAGATATTTTATTACCTAGTAGGGCAAAGGATAACATGGCATTTCTATCTAGTTTCACCACACGGGTGAGGGGGATAAGCATCTGCCCTTGTAGGCCGTAGCAGCTGGCCTGTTTCATGGGTGCAGAATAGGCATGCACTGTTGGGTTCTCCTGCAAGGGGCACAGCTGTGTGGGGCTCATGAAGGCTAGTCAGAGAGAGACCGCTGGTGCTCTCCAATATCTGCTACCTGAAGTAGTCACCTCATTTGGATCAGTCATACGGTTATTAGTAATTATTATGCAGTGGAGCCATCAGGAGTTGGAAAGAACTGTACTACTGAGGACAGATAAGAACCTTTATTAATCATAAGCATATACATGTGCATGTGTCTGCATGCATGTGTAAGTTTTGATAGTTTTGCAAAGATGGTAAGTTCAGTTTCTTGGCTCTTACGCATCTCTCCTTGTCAATTAAGGACCACTATGGCTTCCATCTTTCTTTCCTTTCCTTTTTTACTGGGACTGTTCATGCATCTTTAAGAGATCCCCGGGACACAGGAAACTCTTAATTTGTTTTAGCCCCTTTATATACCCACCATGGTTTATGTCATGGATTTTAAAGTGGCATATTTGAGGTGGTTTTCCTATGCAGGAGCTAACTGGACTTGGACCTCTTTAGTATTGGAAAATGGCTACATCATGTGCCTTCAACTATCCCGTGGGCTATAAAGCCCCCCCCTCCAGCTTTTCTCATCACTTGAGTTCCATGCTATTTAAAAACATCCTCTCATATGTTACAAGTTCTAAGTGTCAGAATGTTAAAGGCAGACGAACACTGTTTGGAAACTATGTACAACCACAGGCAATTTTTTTAAATAGAAGATTTTTCATCTGAAAACATGTACTCTGCCCACTGGCATCGTGAGTGCAATTGACAAGTACAGTTCTTGAATCTCAGCAGTTTTCATAAGGTGGGATTGAAAAGGCAAAGCCAAATTCAAAGCAGAGATTCTCCTACTCTGAAACTGCTTCTGTCTACGCTATTTATTATGTGTGCCTTTTTTCCGGCCAAACATTGACACTCTTTGTACAGCTAATGTGGCTAACAAAAGCAATTTCAGTGATAGAGTCTACAACATGTATTTACTTGAGAATGATTCCCCCCGCCATTGAAGACACTGAGGACTTGCCTTTGATAAACATGTGGGAAATTGTGCTGTAGAGGCTCCTGGAAAATCCCAGACAAGGTGCAATTTTTAAAATAAATGCAAACGCACACATGCCCTGATGCACAAAACTCGGGCTGACTTAGCCAAGGTGTGGTCAACACCTCAGGCAGTAAATTCTGTAACTGCGCATTGTCTGGTTGTAAAAACATTGGATGTCGAGTGTGCAAGGTAGGAAGTGATTTTCATGATACAACTTGGTACTTGGTTAACCTTGAACAATAAGACTTGCTGCTTTCAATAAACCTTGTGTTTGACTGAGGCAAGTTTATTCTTGCTCCTGCTCTCCAGTTTCTGCTAAGGGCCAGGCCCAGATCCTATAAAATGTAAGGTTGCAACCTATATGTCAGGCTGCCCCCCCCCTGCTCCCAGTGGAGCCTGTAACTTTGGTTGCCAATAACTCCATCAGCTGCAGCTGGTTGGTCAGAGGGCCCTTTATTGGATTAGGTCCTTTTGATAGTGGTTCTCCACCACTACCCTTCTACACCCCAGGGAACTGATTTTCTTTCAAGAGTCAACTGGAAACAGGCAGTTTTGTACTGACCTTAATTCCAATCACTGAGGCCAGTGAATGCTTGGTGACAAACAAGCCCAACCCAGGATTGGGCTTGGAGCCTCTTAAACAGGAAATGCAGAGGGATCATCCCTACAATACACCTTTTAGCTCCTTTGGAAAGAGCACCGCCACATACAAAAAAAATTGTCCTCTTAACAAGAAAAAGTTGAAGTGATTACCAGAAGGCAACTCTCATTTCTGCCAGCAACAATAATTGTAATGGTTAGGTCAGAGAATCCACACAATACTGATTTTTAAGTGATATTTGGTAGGATTTACCCTGATTTTTTTTAAGGTAATAAGTAAAATAAGCATTTTTCCATAGGTAAACACCTCAGCCATCCACACATACAAAAGAGAGGTGCATAATCAGATCTGTGTTCTAGGAGGGAGTTATGATATACTGTACATGATGGAGGTGGCTGACCCTGCTTTTGGGGTGAATGGGTTTAAAATTGCTCTTTGTTTTAGGTCAGGTTTTAAAAGGGGAATTCAACATGTTGAATCTAGTTGAGGGTAGAGGAAGAGTTCAGCACCTTGGATAGCTACTGTAAAGCTCAGGCTAAAATCCAAAGTGCTTTCACCAGCCCCCCCCCCAACAACTGGACTCACCAGTGCAGCGGTTACCATGCAGAGCCCCCAGTTGTTTCATGGACCATTGACCTCCACTCATTACCTATTTAGTTTTGCTGCCACTATCCAGGGTATCCCAGTTTTAAAAAAACTGAGTCCCAGTTAAGAACATAAGAGCCATGCTGGATCAGACCAAATCTAGTCCAGCTTCCTGTATCTCACAGTGGCCCCACCAGATGCATCTGGGAGCGCATGAGACTAGATATCTGTCTCCTGATATGACTCCCCTGCATCTGGCCCTTGAAGTACCCCAGTTTTAAGCCTGGAGATGATATATCTCCATCATGGTTTGTAACCTGTGATGGACGTTTCCTCCAGGAATCTGTCCAATTCCCTTTTGAAGGCAACCAGGCCAGATGCCATTGCCACATCCCGTGGCAGGGAGTTCTACAGACTAACAACGTGCTGGGTGAAAAAATATTTCTTTTTTCTGTTCTTACTCTCCCAGCCCTCAATTTGAGTGTATGAAGTGTAATATGGAACTGAATAAAATAATGTTTATTGAATACAAAGATGTATCAGGATCAAGTTCACTCGTGTCCAAATACTTCAAAGTTCTCAAAGCAGTAACACTCAAGCTCTGTCTTTACTTCAAACCTCTCACAAACTAACTCAGCCCTATCCCTCAGGATGAATCTACCCTATCTCAAGTGTGCAGTTTCCCTATCTCCTCATCAGTTTTTCCCTATCTGACCATACCTGAAGTGGAGCTTTTTAAGCACTTGGGCTCCACCTCCACACTCCTTATTAGGGCATAAGCATTAAACCTTTATTCCCCTACTGAATAGCCACTTAATCAGGAAAAGGGTGAACATGACAACCACCTTCTCCGTCTCCAGTTTCTCCACCCTCCTGGGCATGAAGGGTGACAAGTCTCAAGAGGAAGAGATCCTGCCGGAAAAATATCTGCCACAGTCAAAGGACCGAGCAAGCTGTAGTAGAGGTTGGTCTGCCACAGCTTAGACCCTGCTTGAATTATCTGGCATGTGTAAAAATAAAAGCTTGAGAAGGCCTTTGGCAGAGTCCGATGATCACAGATGGAGTGAGGAAAAAAGGAAACACCTCCCTCTGGCATTTGGAGAAGTTATGCTGTGCTAGTTAATTGAAGGACCCTGGGAGTTGTGGCCCCCAAATGTACCTTCTCCAAGATTGGATCCACAGCTTTGGAAAAGCTTCCAGGTGGACTCAGCAGCATTGGCAGGAGCCTAATTTAGAAACAGTCAAGTGCATTGCTTTAAAAGATTAGCTATCAGGATATTTTGTGTCCTTGATGCCGAGGAAAGCAATCACTAAATGGGGGAGAGTTGTTGTCTAGGTGATGGTTGAAATGATTGTGGCATCACTCTGGGGAATCAGCTCCTCTCCTACAAAAGTGGGTGCCTTTTTTTGTAAATTACAGAAACCGAAGCCCTAAGGAAGTAGCTGTTGTGACAAAGCCAACTTGTAACACCAATTTAATACTAAATTGGAGCCATAGATACAACAGCATGAGTAGCATTTACAGGAGAAAGAAAAAGTGGGAAGCGTAAGAAAGATGAACATATAGTAATATGTGTCACATGTTTTAGTTTTTGATACACACATTCATTTTGTTTTTTTTTAAATTGCAGAATCTGTAGATCCAGTAGCTGCCACTTGCAATAGTATCATTTTTACACCCAGAGCATAGCTTGTTTAATAAAACATGCAGTTCTGTTTTAAAAACACTAAAACAAGTTCTGGAAAGTGGTTAACAACCTTTTCCAGTTTGTTTATAGTCCTATAATATACTATAATTTGGATGAGGGTTTGTATGAACAAAAGGATGAAATCATCTAATCTTGCAGACATTTGTGAGCAAAAAATGTTGATTACCTCTAATTGCAGGGCTCAGAGACTAGCTGGCTGCTCTGGGGGTGTACAGAGCCTGCTAATGGGCTTGGTGGGAGGTGTCAGGCAAGAGTTCAGATACTCCTTTGTTGGGAAGAAATACGTGGCTTTTGTGTCCCAATCCTGTTTGCTCATGTGCTGCCTCATCTACAGCTGCAAACAGGCCTATTTCTACAAGAGAGTCAGTATGGTGTGGTATGTAGAGTGACAACTAGGAGTCAGGAGACCTGAATTCAAATTCCACCCATAAGAACATAAAAACATAAGGACAGCCTTGCTGGAATAGGCCACAGCCCATCCAGTCCAGTATTCTGTCTCACACAGTGGCTCACCATTTGCTTCAGGATATTCCCAAGCAGATGTCTTCACCTCCTTATGATCCCCTGCAAATGGCATTGAGAGATATCCTGCCTCTCTCTCCAACCTGGAGGTTTTCCTTAGGCATCCATAATGATAGCCATTGATGCCCCTGTTCTCAATGAACTTGTCCAATCCTTTCTTAAAACTGTCAAGGCTGATAGCAGTCACCGCTTATTCTGGCAGGGAGTTCCACAAATCAGTGATCCTCTGGGTGAAAAAGTACTTTCTCTTATTTGTTTGAGATCTAGCACCCAAAAATTTCATGGAATGTCCCCTAGTTCTAGTGTTATGTGATAGGGAAAACAGCTTTTCCTTATCTACTTTGTCCACACCTGTATGATTTTATAAACTTCAATCAGGTCACCTCTTAGGTGCCATCGTTCAAGAGTGCAAATTCACTGGGCAGTAGAATTTATTTATTTATTTATTTATTTATTTATTTATTTATTTATTTATATAATGCTCCATCTAGCTACATGACTACTCTGGGCAGTTTACAAACTGAACAAAAATCAAAACCATAAACAGTAAAATACAACATAATAGATAAGCACAAGTATATAAATAAAAACACAATAACTAGTAAACAATATGGGCGAAGACACTCTTAGAATATCTCACATACATGAAAACTACTGGATTACCCTAGTTCAGTGGTGGCAAACCTTTTAGAGACCGAGTGCCCAAACTGCAATTCAAAACCCACTAATTTGTTTGCAAAGTGCCAATACAGTAATTTAACCTGTATATAGATGGCTGTGAAGGGGCGATGTCGGGTGCCCACAGAAAGGGTTCTGAGTGCCACCTTTGGCACCAGTGCCATAGGTTCGCCATCACTGCCCTAGTTGGATGCCTGTTTGATGAAAGACAGCAACAACAAAATCCAAATGTCTGTGTACTCCCATCTTCAACCAAAAAGGAAGCAGGTGTTTCAATAGTGAGCCGTGTGTGTGTGTGTGTGTGTGTGTGAGAGAGAGAGAGAGAGAGAGAAAAGCTGAATGAATGCCAGACCTTTTGACTAAATGGAGTAGGACAGACATTTCAATTCACACCTGAAACCTACACCTCTACTTGAGACTGAAGCCTCTATTCTGAAAAGTACTTTAAGCAGAGAAGCCTGGCCTCCACATTGTACCACAGGGTTTTTTGTTTTGTTTTGTTTTCTCTTCCTCCATTATAGAGAACTCTGGTGCCCAGGCCAATGAAGACCTCTACTGGTCAAAAGGTAGCACACATGCGTGTGTGTGTTTTCAAAAACGGTATCACCCACTCTTGCTTTTGAATAAAATACATCATCCCCAACTAGTGTGGAACCCTGAAAATGAATGGGATTGGTCAATTATTACTTATATAAGCCTCATTGATTTTAATGAACAGTACCCTATTGCTACTCCCAGCGCAAATAAACCTATTGAGCCAAGACCTGAATAGTAAATCACCCTTTACATGCATCCAAATAAGTTAGTCATAGGACATTAAAGCCCTAAAATAGGACATTTAAGCCCTAAAATATAAATAAAATCTGATATACTCATATTATTTTTAAAGAACTGCAATATTTTTACATATGAGATCACAGTATGCATGTCCAGTCTTCTTTTTGTGTGCTCTTTGTAGCTTTAAAGTTACCTTTTAATGTTCTAAGATGCCTCTTCTATCTCCCTGTTCTTAACTTGAATATATCCTAAAGGTTCTGGGCTGTATATTGTCCCTCATTATTGTAAGCCACCTTGGGTCCTTTTCCAAGGCGAAAGGTGAGATAAAATATTCAAAATAAATAATAAACCAATAAATAAAATAAAATAAATTAGTACGGAACTGCCATCTTATAGTTCGACTTAGGACCTAATCACACCTGTAAAAAAAGCCCTAGTTCAGTGGTGGCGAACCTTTGGCACTCCAGATGTTTTGGACCACAACTCCCAGAATTTCAAGCCTAGATTACCAATGACAAAGGACTGTGGGAGTTGTAGTCCAAAACATCTGGAGTGCCAAAGGTTTGCCACCACTGCCCTAGTTATATTGCTTATTTCCATACCTCTTTTGTACTAATATATATACCCTTGAGTATGTTTTCTCTTTTTGTTCCTGGGGTGACATGTGACCACTAGGATCAGGGTTCTTTGATTTCCTAGACTGCTGATCCCATATTTCCCCATTTGGGGAGTTCTGCCTGACTTATGCAGACCTTTACAGATCCCTAGAAGGAGTTCTTCCATGGAGTCAAGGAACTCAGGCTAGAGGAGAGTAGAAGATGGAGTCCATCTTAAAGCCTGAGTTGAGAAGAGAAGAATGTTGCTAGCTGGGTTAGGGCCAAATCAAGCTCCTTCCTTCCAACGTCTCTACCTTCCAGAGTACCAAGAAATGGAGTATCAGGGTGAAGCTGGCCACCTTTCCTGCCATCTCTGCCAGCTGCAATGAAAGGGCCTGCTCAGGCCTGCCAGCACTCAAGAAGGAGATGACCAGGGTCATCATGATGAGCGAGACATAGTCCTCTTAGTGGAAGGGAAGGGCAGTGGCAGCAAGGAGGAGGAAGAAGTTGTTGTGGGTTTCAATCAAAGGCAGGAATTCAGGGATGGAGGGTTTGTGTGCAGATCAAAGAAACAGACCAGGCGGTCAATTTCCTTCCAGGTGGGACATGAGGTTCTCAGGGTCCTTGGAAGGAAATTTGTGAGGGAAATCTAAGGTTGAAAGGAAATAAGGAAAATTCATCCAGTTTTTTTCTTTGGACCATTTTCTTTCAGACACAGTGACAGGTTATTATTAATGCTCTTCATCCTTGGCCTTTTCCTTCCATACTCCATATCAGAGGTGGGGAACCTTTGGCCCTCCAGATGATTTGGACCACAATTCCTACAGTTATGTACCAATGACAATGTAGGTTCAGAATTCTGGGAGTTCTGGTCCAAAACATCTGGAGGGCCAAAGGTTCCCCATCCCTGCTCCAGATGGTGATGAAGATTTTCCAGACGCTGGTGTGCCACCTCCACCTTCACATCTGTCACCCAAGTCCTCCACAGCATCACATATCCAAGACAGAAGCTCAGACAAGGGTCTCTAAGGGTAGGGGTTGTTCACACATTGTCAAGCCACCACACTTGCAGGGAGGAGGAGTCAGCGGCTGTGTTTTCTAAATCAGCAACAATGGCAGCATCTCCTGCTCAGTGTCAGGAGTGACACTTTCTCAAATTTCCTCTGGTTCAGCTGAGTTTCCCCACTTTCCCCCACACACATTTGTTGGGATGCCAAACCCTTTCCAACATGGCTGCTGTTCCGGGCTGTTTGCTGGGAGTGAGTGAGTGAGGGCTGAGGGACACCTCTTCAGCAGCTCTCTGAGACCAGCCTGAATGGAGATGGCCCTTACCTCCTTGCCACCTTCTTTTTCCTCTTTCTCCCATCCCTAAATTCCAGTCACAACTCAAGGGGGGGGCTCAAGGCGAGTGTGCCACAGCTGGTACTGCAGGCAGTCCTCAGTACAGATAATGCAAGCTTTCACACTCAGGTAAATACCCAATCAGATGATCCTTGCTGGATGAGGCCAAGGCCCTCTTTGGCTTTCCTCCCTGATAGAAATCAGAAACCAAATTCTAGACACAGGGCAGCAGGAAGAATCTCATGGCGGGGAGTGGGGGAGCTGTGGCAGAAACAATCCGAGAGAAATACATACGCACATGAAGTAACACATCATTGGTACAAAATAAAACTGGCAAGGGGAAAATAAACCAGAAATAAACCACTGGCCAGGGAAATTAGTCAATCTTAGCTGTGTGTCGTGTGAATGGAAAATTGTGAAAATGATCTAAATGAGCAGTCCCCAACCTTTTTATGTCACCAGGGACCGGTATCGTGCTTGTGTATGTGCATGCACAAGCACACAATGCCCAACCCCAATTCTGTTGCAATCAAAACAAAAATGGTCACCATGGGTGTGCAGGGGATTAAGAATCCACTGGGGGGGGGGGACGCATGCACACCTGCTTGCATGCATGCAGGTATCTTAGAAGGCACTTTGCTGGCTATTGCGTCACTAGGTGGGCGCAATTCCTAAGAAGCCATGGACCAGTCACAAATCTGCAAACTGGGGGTTTGGGACCCCTGATCTAAATAACAGGCAAATCAGTATAACTGGGTTTTTTTTGGCAGATGTGATTGAGCCCTTAGTTTAGAACTGTTTGCCTGAAAGGAATACCACCCACCTCCACACACAATATTCTACAGCCATTGACTCAGAACCTTTCCTTTCTCAGTCCTGTCAGGTGAGACATTCTTGACAGCTACTGTCAACAGTCAGACATCTCACCCTGAAGGACCTCATAAGCCTTTGGTGATTATGCTGAAGAAGACATGCCCCACCAGACTACACATATTCTCATGGATCCTCTGCACAGAGAGATGGAGTTTCACAGCAAGAAGATTACAGATTTTATGGACTGTTGCATATTCGGCTGCCTCCAAAGAGCAGTCATAATCTTTGATTGAGTCCTGTGTTCAAAAGTTGGAGGGGGACACATCTCTCTTTCTCCAAGATATGAAGAATTCACCTGCCCCACTTTTCAATCCATGAGAAATGTAAGATGCTTGAACTTGAATATAATGTTAAACTATAATACTTGTAGCAGGTGTTTGTTAGAAAACTAACAGTGCAATCCCATATATGTTTCCTCAGAAATAAGCCATGCCATGTTCAGTGTTCCATACTCTGTAGGAAATATAATAGCTGAAAGAATCTTACTGTGTTTTGTACTCAGCCCTGTCAGATTTAAAAAGCAAAAGCAAAGTGTTCTGCTTATATACCGCCCCATACCACTTCAAGTAATCTCTGGGCAGTTTACAGTTTAATTACATTATGCAGACCACACTTTGCCCCCCCCCAGCAAGCTGGGTACAGTACTTCGTTTTCCTCATTATTGGAGTAATCCTCATGAATTAATTATTTGAGTTTATTTGCACTGTGCTCACGACCTGGGTTCAATCCCTGGTAGCAGGCTCAAGGTTCACTCAGCCTTCCATCCTTCTGAGGTCGGTAAAATGAGTACCCAGCTTGCTGGGGGGGGGGCAATGTGTAGCCTGCACACTGTAATTAAAAATTGTAAACCGCCCAGAGACTACTTGTAGTGGTATGGGGCGGTATATAAGCAGAACACTTTATTGTATTCATCAATTGCTGTTAACTTCCTAGAGTGACCTCGCTGCCAGATGGGAGGTATAAAAATCAAACAAATAAACAAATAAATAAACAAACAAACAAACAAACAAATAAATAAATAAATAAATAAATAGGATATTAAGTAGTTTGGATAACTTCAGTTTTGGGTGGTGTATGCATTTCTGTTGCTGTAGTGGTACCAGTTGAGTCAAGCTAAGAGGTGATTTTGGGCAGGTGTTTAAAACTTCGCATTATAAAGTGCTGCATCATGGGACGTATATTTGGACATGGTTGTGCAGCTGTGAGTGATGGCCACATAGTCTCAGAGGCTTCATCTCAGTTTTTCGAGAGTCCTGTGATAAACTGTGATTAAAGACTGCCTTTGAATGTATGTAAAAAGAAAAATCTGTTTCAGTTGAAGAAATTATAGGTGATATATTATGTAAGGTTTGGATATTTTGATTCTTAATTTTTAAAAAAAGTTTTTGTTTTTGTTTTGTTTCTGGAGAGGAGAAAGGGTGCTAACAGGTTTCATCAATTTGTCATGGTATTGCTTGAGGGCTACCAAAGCAGGCAATGGGCATGGACTTGATGGTTTTCCCACAGAAAACACAAGAGCTTTTCCGCCATCTAATGGTGACAAGTATACTGGTACTGTAGCGTTTATATTTTCCAAGCAAGTGCCTCAATTGTGCCTTCTTCCCAGCATGCCCTGCCCCTTCTTTTTTGCAACAGGCTTGGTGAAGCGAAAACAAGGCTAAAAGACCGAAGGAACCAGGAGTAAACCCTGCTGCACACAATGGGCCTTATGTCTGAGGACACTTGCATAAGATTGCAGTTCGGCTGAGCTTAAAAGGAGAGGACAGTGCATCTTTTCCTAAGGTCCTTCCACAGGCACAACTGAAAGAAAAAGAGGAATAACAGACTAAGGTAAACACTTCCAGAATAGAGGTTTGGGGATGAGAGAAATTATCTTTCCTGGGTCTCACTAAGATTGTGTTAGAAAGCTGAGGGGGCTGCACAGGCTTTTAAATGCCCTTTTAAAATTGACACTATTACAGATGGAAAAAAAAGACACAACAAATTGGACTGCAAAGTTATCCGGCAACCCAGAAACAGAATCCTGGCACCTAATCCAATATTTGACAAATCACACTGACACAATTTGTTCCAACACAGGTAAGCACACATGCAAAAAGATTTAAAACAGATCACATTCATAACTGAATTTAAATAAACTCCCCTAGCAGGTGTTTAAAGAAATCTACTTTCCAAAACAAACCAATCAGCTTCTAAAATGCCTTTCTCAGCCAAAAAAAAGCACACTCAGCTGTACATTGTTTAAATTGATTTTTTAAAATCAAAATGTCAAACATGCTAAGCCCAATGCAAACACAGGGGTGTTTAGTCTTGTAACCGCATCATATTATTACTAATTTTTTATTTACATCTGAGGATTGGACTGTATTGCTGAATGATTATGTCCACATATAAGTGCCACTCTTAATTGAAAAACATTTTAGAAAATAAGAATTCAACTATTAATTCTGAAGCTCATGTGTTACTTACTTTATTTCTACATGAACTTCAGTTCATAATTAAATTCATTGCAATGCATGGGATCTGATCATACTAAGCTTGTTATGAAATGTCTGTGATGATTCTCAGTCATCCAGGTGAGTTTATCTGGAAGTTGAGTCATGGCAACTGGACTTTTTTTCTTAAGACACTGCACTATTTCACTGCTCATCCAAACAGCTTCGTCAGTCTGAGGAAAGCTAGTTGCAAGTCCTCCATTTTATAGTTCAAAGCTGACCTCATGTCACTCTGGTCTGAAATAGGCTCATAAGATGGACAATGGCCTGAATTGGCTCGTTAGGTGGATGGTAGTCTCAATAGGCTGATTAGGTGGACAACGACCTTCCCAACACCCATAAAGTGTGAGCCATTAGCCATAGCCTTGCTGGTGGAAGTATGAAGTATTTTTGATTTGTCTGGGGATTGTTGAAATCACTGTCTTATAAGTAGCAGACAAATTGTGCCTGAATCCCCACCTCTGTTGAGAGAGGGGTTTTCAATACTCGCATGAATGGCTTCCTTGACCCCTCTCTCAAACCACCTAATATGTACATACACATATTAGATAAAGAAGATAGGTGGTTTGAGAGAGGGATCAAGGAAGCCATTCATGTGGTGGACTGAGACTTAGGGCGTTTATACACGACCCCTAAGCTCCGCAGCAAATGGCTGCAAGGTCCGGACCTTAAAAATGTTTACCCACCAGCTCCGGACTTTGCAGACACTTAAGTGCGACCCCGCCCACTTTAGCAAGACCAAACAGCAGTTTTCTTGTACCTGGTCTTTGATGGTGACAAATATTTGATCCGGTGTAAGGTTAGTGAGTGCGGGGCTCTCCTGGCTTCCGTTTGTTCTTTTTTTGCGCCCCACCCCTTTAAGAGATCGGAATGCTGTCCGGAACAAAACTGAGGTAAACCGGCAGTCTTTGCTTTCTTTTTTCTCCGTCCCTCAGACAGCCAGCAACCAGGAAGTGCCGAGGGGGGTGGGGACAGAGGAAGACAGAGGAAGAGCGACGAACCCCTAAGATCTCTGGTCCAAATTTAAGTGGCCAGCGGATCTTAGGGGTCGTGTAAAAAGGCCCTGAATGAGACAGGGTAGTGGACAGGAACTCAAGAAACTTGGCTTCAAACTCCCTTAGAAACTCTCTCTCTCTCTCTCTCTCTCTCTCTCTCTCTCTCTCTCTCTCTCTCTCTCTCTCTCTCTCTCTCTCTCTCTCTCTCTCTCTCTCTCTCTGTGTGTGTGTGTGTGTGTGCACGCATTTGTCTCAATTATTAACCACTCCTTGAACATTTCACATACCTTGAAAACCCTCTACCCTTGCAGTAGAGATGGGCATGAATCAAACCACAACTCAGGAAAACTGATGAATTGGGCTGATTCATGGTTTGTTTGCAAATCAATTCAGAGACTCTGTTATTAGCACTTTATTTTGTTTGGCAAAAGGCGATGCCCACCTGCCACATTCCCACTAGTGGTGCATGCACAGGAGCTTGCGGGATCAAGTAGGGAGGCAACTGGGTTAGAGGGGAGGTGGCTGGTGGATGGCAGAGGGCAGCAGCAGGTAGGTTCTTTCCCCAGACATGAACTGTTAAAATGTACTGCAAAAATGTACCAATTATCAGCACATGACAAAGAGATAAAGTTCCTAGATATGCTAAATGATTGTTCCCTGGAACAGATGATTGAAGACCCAACTTGAGGTTCAAGAATCCTTGACTTGATTCTGAGTAATACACAGGATTTGGTGCAAAATGTAAATGTGACTGATCCAATAGGGAACAGTCACCACAACATGATTACTTTTAACTTAATCATAGATTGCCAATCACTGATAAAATATATCACAGAGACCTTAAATTTTCAAAAAGGAAATTTTCCAAAAATGAGGAAACTAGACTATCCATCCTGAAAGAAATCAACCCTGGATATTCATTGGAAGGACAGATTTTGCAGCTGAGGCTCCAATACTTTGGCCACCTCATGAGGAGAGAGAAGCCCTTGGAAAAGTCTGTGATGTTGGGAAAGATTGAAGGGAAAAGGAAAAGGGGATGGCAGAGAATGAGATGGTTGGATGGTGTTATCGATACAACCAAGATGGATTTGACCAAACTCCAGGAGGCAGTAGAAGACAGAAGGGCCTGGCCTGCTCTGGTCTATGGGGTCATGAAGAGTCAGACACAACTGAATGACTGAAAAACAATGACAACAAAAACACTCCAAGAGGCATGGAGGCTGTTCACAAAACAATAACAAAGGCCCAACTGGAATGCATGCTCAAAAGGAAAAAAGGCACTGCCAGGTTCAAGAGGACTCTGATGTGGCTTCAGGAATTGATTCAAAACAAGAAAAGCTCATTTAGAAGATGGAAGGCTTGTCCAAACAAGGACAACAAGCAGGAACATAAATTTTGGCAGAACAAATGCGAGGCAACAATCAGGAAAGCAAAGCAAGACTTGGAGGAGCCTATAGCTAAAAACACTCAAAGTAATAACAAGGAGTTCTTTAAGTACATTAGAAGTAAGAACCCAACTAGGAAGATCATTGGACCATTAAATGATAATGGAAGGTCAGGGATTATTAAAGAGGAGACAGAAATTGCAGAGAGACTCAATGAATTATTTGCTTCACTGAAGAAGAAAGAGACCACATGCCCAAAACAGAGCCCATCTGCATATGGAGGGAAACCAAAGAATTAAGCCAGATAGAGATAACCAGGGAGGAGGTCCTCGCATGTCTTGTTAAACTAAATGCTAGCAAATCACTAGGACCAGATGGCATCCATCCATGAGTTCTCAAGGAATTAAAGATGAAATTACTGAGGTCCTAGCCAAAATATATAATCTTTCCCTCAAATCAGGTGTTGTGCCTGATGACTGGAAGGTAGCAAATGTAACAACAAACTTCAAAAAAGGATCCAGAGGTGATCCAAGAAATTACCAACCGGTCAGTTTGACATGTGCCCCAGGTAAAGTGATGGAAACCATCCTAAAAGAAAAAAATAATAGGCACATAGAAGAGAAGGCGCTGCTGAAGGAGACCTAATATGGCTTCTGCAGGGGCAAATCATGCCTCACTAATCTGTTGGAATTATTTGCATCTGGATAAGGGAGATCCAGTTGACATTGTTTATCTGGACTTTCAGAAGGTTTTTGATAAAGTCCCGCACCCAAGGCTCTTAAATAAACTTGCCAGTCATGGAATAAAGGGACACGTCTTGTCCTGCATCAGCGACTGGCTAAGGGACAGGAAACAGAGGGTAGAACTAAATGGACACTTCTCCAAGTGGAGGGAGGTAAAGAGTGAGGTCCCCCAAGATTCAGTACTGGAACCCCTGCTTTTCAACCTCTTCATAAATGATCTAGATGTAGGAGTAAATAGCAAGGGAGCCAAATTTGCCAATGACACTAAATTATAAGGGTAGTAAAATCTGAGAGAGATAGTGAGGAGCTCCAGAGGAATCTCTTGACAGTGGGAGAGTGGGCAAATCAGTGGCAAAGAACTTCAACATTAGCAAGTGCAGAGTGATGCATGTTGGGGCAAAAAAACCCAATTACATCTATAAACCGATGGTGGTCTGAACTCTCTGCAACAACCCAGGAAAGGGACCTTGGTGTCCTGGTGGACAGCTCAATGAATGAAAGTGGCAACCCAGTGTGCCACGGCAGTGAGAAAAGCAAGCTCAGTGCTAGGGATCATTAGGAAGGGTATAGAAAATAAGTCAGCAAGTGTCATTTTGCCTCTTTATAAATCTATGGTGAGGCCCCTTCTGGAGTACTGTGTACAGTTCTGTCACCATACTTCCAGAAGGATATTATGGAAATGGGAAAAGTGCAGAGGAGGGCAACCAGAATGATTAGGGGACTGGAACACCTTCCTTACCATCTGAGGCTGCAACAGCTGGGCCTCTTCACTCTTGGACAACGGCACCTAAGAGGTGACCTGATTGAAGATTATTAAATCATACATGGTGTGGACAAAGTAGATAAGGAAAAACTGTTTTCCCTATCGCACAACACTAGAACTAGGGGGAATCCATGAAACCTTTGGGTGCTAGATCTCAAAAAAATAAGAGAAAGTACTTTTTCACCCAGAGGATCACTGTTCTCTGGAACTCTCTGCCAGAAGAAGTGGTGACAGCTGTCAGCCTTGACAGCTTTAGGAAAGGATTAGACAAGTTCATGGAGAACAAAGGTATTGATGGCTATCATTATGGATGCCTAAGGACAACCTCTAGATTGGAGAGAGAGGCAGGATATCTGTCAATACCATTTGTGGGGAATCATAAGCAGGTGAAGAGATCTTCTTGGGAATACCCTGAGGCAAATAGTGAGATACTGTGTGAGACACAATGCTGGACTGGATGGGCTATGGCCTGTTCCAGCAAGGCTGTTCTTATGTTCTTATGTTCTTAAACTGGTTCATTTTTCTGTAGGTGCATTATGGTTCGTGGTTAGCCTCATACCACAACCAACATGATGAGTTGCTTTTCCAGTTTGTGCCCATCTCTAGTCTGCAATGACTTGATGGCACATAGTAACAGTTTTGGATGCATAGAAAAACATGGTGGTTTTTAATAGGCATTTTTAAAATAGTGTGCAAACTCAATTCATACAAGCTAAGGATTTCAGTTTGCCATTCTGATTGTGCAGTCTCTCTTCTAGCCATCTTTGTGACTCTTTACTGTATATGAATTATGTGTGATGTTCTGTTCTAGCCTATTTCTGTAGTACAAAAGAATGCCTTCAATTGGAGAGTTCGTGTTCTGGTCAGACTGTGGTGAGACCACGTGATAAGTCCTGGAGCTTATCAGGTTGAATTTGTCCAGGTTGGGTCTCTTAGGTAAGAGGCAAGTCTCCTTGGAGGGTTGATGAAGAGATGTTGTGCCTGTTTTGACCACAGAAAAAGAGGCAACGGATTTTGTTTGGTCCAGGAAATGCCTTATCTCCCACTGGAGGAAAACCGGGCACGACTGAGCTGTTGGCACCGGGAAATTTATAGTTATATATTTTGGTGCTTTACTATCATGAGTAAAAACTGCTCTCTTCCCTTTATTTCTCCTTTCTGTTCACTGGTAGCCCGCAAAGGGTTCAAAAGTAGCCCGCTGGTCATCAAATAAAAAAGTGAGGGGATAACTTCTCCACCCTCCCTTCCCCATCCCAAGGACCACCACTGCCCCAGCAAAGTTCTGCGTCTGCCAGCCCACTGTCTCAACCGAGCAGGGCAATTCAAGGGCCATGGCGCATTGAAATCTGTTCCCTCCAGAACAGATTAATTGGTTTTCAATCCATTCCTATGAGAAACCGCTGCTGTACTTACAAAAGTTTTTACTTATGAGCATGTGCTCGGAACAGATAAAATTCATAAGTAGAGGTTTTAGTGTAGTAGCCCTCAGGTATTTTGGGCCGGAAAAAGTAGACCTTGGCCTGTTCAAAGTTGAACAGCCCTCTTTTATATGATGTCTGCCATATGTATAAAAGGCAGGATTGTAACCCATTTTGCTTTGGGACTGCTTTTTTGTGAGATTAGCAGTTTTCCCACTACAGTGGACCCTCGTATAACAAACGGTTTGTATAACATAAAATCTGTATAACATAAAAAATTCCGGAGATAGGGGAAATTTGCTTAACATAATCGCCTATGGGGAGAATCCATACAACATAAAAATGGGATTACTCCATTTTCAATGGATTCCAATGGGAATTTGTATAAAGGAACATTTGCTTAACATAATTTCATTTGAAATGAATTAATTCCTTTATACAAGGTACCGCTGTACTCTGTAATATTTATGCTCTGTGTTTTATCTTGTTGTGTATCTGTGTATGTTTTTGTAACACAAGCTTTTATGCTAAAAGTTTTCTTCTGTCTCCCAGCTTCAAATCTGTGCTTAGCAATTATCTTTCCATGCCACTGTGTAACGCTGCTAATCTTTGAAGCTTATAAAACCCAGCACACTTTTTAACAGGAGAGGTAAATCATTTCTGAGTAGTCTGTACATAGAAGCCCCTGACAAAGATTGTCATAATTCAGAATTAACTTGGTGGCACATTATTATTATTGCTTTACTTTTTGGATAAGATACCTTTAAGAAAAGAGGAAGAAAAGAAAAGTTCAGCCCGTTTGGGCAGAGTTTGTTAAGCTTCACTGACAAGAAATACTGATGGGAGGATTATACAAATGCACATACAAGAACACACACACACAAACATGCCTCTTAGGCCATTATTGCTCCCCTCACCTCTCTTTCACAACAGCCCATGACCCTATTCATCAGCTTTATAATTTTTATTTTATCACAAGTTTTTTTTCTTTTTCTAAAAAACCTCTAAACCCAAGGTATTTTGGTAGTGTGACAGTTAGTGCTGACATCATTACAGTGCAGTCTCTGTATCTTCCCACGGATGCAAGCCACAATTTATTCAGCAGAGGTTACTCACATCTAAAGGATCGCACCTCAGGTCATTCAGTCATGTACACATCATGTATAACTCACAGGCTGTCATTAAATTACAAACGGTCCTGGTACAATGCACAGATTGCGCCATTGCCCTACACACACCATTGCCGGGCAGTCAACAATACTGCAGGCTGTGCTATGCTCTTCCAGCTGAATGGCTTGACATCTGAAGGACTTCAATAATGATTTGCTTTCCTGTTTCTAATATGGGTTTTCCAGCCTCTTTGGACTAAATTGTTGAAGGTGTGTGTGGGGGGGTTTTATTTTTACACTGTCTTGGGAAGACAGTGTAAAAAAATTATTGGGAAGATGCAGAGTAATGTTAAGAAATTCCCACTGTGTCCAGCAGGTGCCGTAGTTGCTCAACTTACCTCTCTCTAGAAGGCACCCTGGTAGGTCGAACTACAGCGGTACCTCAACTTACGAATTTAATATGTCCCGAATGCATGCTCCTAAGTTGAACTACTCTTATGTCAGGGTACCTATCTAAGAAATTGAAAAAATAAGTTAAAAAATCAAAAACATTGAAAAAAAAATGTAAGTTGAGCAGACCATATCTAAAATTTGTAAGGTGGCAGTTAAAACGCCAACAGTTTTCCGCTCTTAAGTCGAATTGCTCTTAAGTCAGGGTACCGCTGTACTAAGATTTGTATGAAGCACTATGTCATCTTTCTTCAACCAATTGCTGTCCTTATATGCTGAATTAACACTCCCATCATTTTCAGTTAGCATGTCCAGTACATCAGAAGGCCAGCTGTATGGGGAAGGCTTCCCCATGCAGCAGCTGTAGTTCTAGTTTTTACCTGCTCTTCTAATAAAACAATCAACTGGAGTGGCTCATGGTCAAGAGGGAGAAGAAAATACCACCTAAAATCTCAGCATTTTCCCCTCCCGCTCAGACATGACACCTGTGATCACCAGATATTAAAAATGCTACTTTGCTGGATAAAAACACCCAGAAAACTCTGGTCATGATGGGCAATGTCAGTGACTTCTGGTTGGGCTATTCTATCTCTGAATAATTTTTCCCATCTCTGAATACAGTACAGTGGTACCTTGTATAAAGGAATTAATTTGTTCCAAATGAAATTCTGTTAAGCAAATTTTCTTTTATACAAATTTCCCATAGGAATGCTTTGAAACAGAGTAATCCCTAATCACAACCATTTTTATGTTGTACGGATTCGCCCCAGAAGCGATTCTGTTAAGCAAATTTCCCCCATCTCTGGAATGTTTTATGTTGTACAGATTTTATGTTATACAACCCATTTGTTATATAAGGGTCCACTGTACTTCATTGCTTGATTCCTGGACCATGATTTCATGTGAGTGTTAATTATTTATGAGTACATAACACAGCCAAGTATCATTATACTTGTTTCCCTTGCTTGTTCACAATGCAACCAGTTTACAGGGATTTTAAAATCAGTAACAATGGTGTCTCATCCATCAGACAGAGATATTAGTTTTAGGCAGGTGTATGGAGAAGTGGATTAATGTGAGAAGGTCATATTAAAATACAGCAGTTGGTCTTTAAAGTGCCACGCTTTAAATGTTTTTCTTTTTTGTTTTAGCCTGACATAGAGAGAGACAGTATTAGTTCATATTTCGAGTTAACTGGAATGGAGAGTCAGGGGTTGATCTTGATGATCCATAGGGTCTTTTCCACCTCTGCAGTTCAAATCTTTTCATTATTATATTGTCTCGGAATCCTTTAAAAAGGATTTGACCACATGTGTTGGACTTTTGGCCTTCCTAATATTGATGGGAATCATATTCATTGTAACTTAAATGGCCCAACTCTGTAGGGCTGATGGGAGTCGGAGCAGTACAACATCTGGAAATGGATCCCTGGCAGTGGTATGGTGGAGGCAAGGCTCAAAGGGTCAAAGCCCCAGGATCTTCTGGGCAGCAGGCACTATGACATCACATCACACCATTCCTTCAAAGTCCCCATTCTCTCAAAGTGTAGCCATCATTTTCACAGTAATTGGGAGAAAACTGGACTTTTACTAGGACCTCCATTAAAATTTTTCTTTGTTGTAATGCAAAGTATTTCAGGATAGTTTGTCCATAAGCGAGCAATTAAGAGATACTAACTTTACAAAAAAAAAACCCTTGTTCTTAATTTGTTTACATAGTCTGATCCAGCTGCCTGCATTTTGGATTCTCTGAGTGGGATGGGGCGAGGGTCTAGTTTTATGAGCCTCAGAACTTCCACATTTACCATGCATCACTGGTCTCCTGCCTGGGCTTATACAATATATCACAGAAGTGAGTATACCCCCTCACATTTTCGTAAATATTTTAGTATAGCTTTTCATGTGACAACACTGAAGGAATGAGTATATAGCTTGTTGTTGCATCATTACAGTTGTGACCAACTCTTTGTGACCCCATGTCCATGGAGTTTTCTTGACAGGAATACTGGAGTGATTTGCCAGTTCCTACTCCAGGTGCCTACAGCACCTGGTATTCCTTGGTGGTCTCCCATCCAAGTACTAACCAAGGCCAATCCTCCTTAGCTTCCGAAACCAGGCGAGATTGGATGTGCTTAGGGCATCTAGGCAGCTTTATACAGCTTGTATAACAGTGTAAATGTGCTGTCCCCTCAAAAGAATGCAACACACAGCCATTAATGTCTAAATTGCTGTCAACAAAAGTGAGTACACCTCTTAGAAGAGGCTTCGTTCTGGGACGACAGCTCTGCAGTCATCCCAGTTTGTTCAGTGTTATCACATGCAATGACATACTAAAATATTTACCAAATGGGAGGGGGTGTACTCCTGTGATATACTGTACACATGCATGGAGGATTGCTTTATCAATGACTGTTATCCATAGGTTGTGCCAGTGTCCCTCTACTGATGGAAGACTCCTAAATGCTGTGCAGGTTTTAAGTAGCAGAGGGGACTCGCTCTCCTTGTTTTGTTGATGCAAGTTCTGGGGATCCAGAGAACCTTCTCTCCCTGGATATATTGCAGACAACCGCACGTCAGCTAAGAAGACAGCCATCCTAGTATCAAAGGCATGTATGTGTCTCTTGCTGGAAACAGGCCCTAGGGGATCTCTAGTGCTCTCCCTGTTTGTCCCAGAGGTATGTAGCCAATGGAAGCAGGTGACTCCAGTTTCACAATGATACTAACAATTATATCTTACTTCCACAAGCTTCAGAGACAGAAAAAGGGCCTCTAAAGGAGTATTAATCAAATGAGAATCAAATCAAATACAATGTTTCATTACATTTTTCTTAGGGACCGTGTCACCATTATACCCCTATTTTGGGCTATAATTCCTACATGTTGTCCAGATGGGACTTATAAAAGCTCTGACCACAGCAACTGCTGTTTTGTTATCAGAATACAATCAAGTTATCTGCTTCCCATCTCTTATCCAGGAAGAATTCCCTGAACTCTTCAGAGAGAAACCTTGTTTAACATTTGCTGTGTTCCGTGCAATTAAGAAGCCTGGGTCTCCCTTTCAGATGGATTGTCGGTGGATGAGCACACATGCTAGCTGGAGCTGGTTGCAATGAAAATATGTTCTTGGGCTAGTACATTGCCATGCACCAGGGAGAAGTGCCATCATCAACTTGGTTCATTAAGGAAGGTGATTTTTCTGATCACTGCCATGCAAGCTTCTTCTCCTTTGAAATTCCAAAAGCCAAAGGAAATGAGAATATAGTGTTAATCTTGCCGCCAGTGCTCATGCACCTCCAGAACTTTGGAAAGTTACTTTTTGGGGACCACCACTCCAACATTCCCCACCCAGCATGGTCATCAAACCAAATGAGCGCTTTAATCTCCAGAAGTAACTCTCCCCACCATTATCGCAAGTCCTCTGGACGCACCACAACACATCAGACTACATCGCCCTGCAAGCAGCCAAGGAAGCAAGCAAGCAAGGGGGGGGGGAAATGCACCAGGAGGACGAGTAAGATCAGTGAAACCAACAAGGCAAATGTAAGGGAAAGATTGAAAATAAAGCTACAGTGTGTGTGCTGTGTCGTTACAGACATGACCAACCCTTCGTGACTCCATGTCCATGGAATTTTCTTGGCAGGAATACTTGAATGGCTTGCCAGTCTACAGCACCTGGTATTCCCTGGTGGTCGCCCATCCAAGTACTAGCCAGGGCTGACCCTTCTTAGCTTCTGAAATCAGATGAGATTGGATGTGCTTAGGGCATCTTAGGGAATCTAGGCAGCAAAGCTACAATACTATTATACTGAAGTAATCATACAAGCATTTGGTGATGCTACGCTGTATACAGGTCCAGTTTCTACCACATCTGTAAAAGAATGTTGTGGAGCTGAAAAAAGAACAACAAAAGTGACTGGAGGCAGAGGTAGACATGTTTTTGTATTTTTCTTACAAGTAAAGTTTGCAATCTTATAAGCTTTCATTTAGGGGAAATAAAAAAGGAGGGAAGGATCCATAATGAAGTGAAACTGTGGGACATTTCTTCTCCTTGTCTTCCACTTCTTCCTCCTCTTCCTCCTCCTCCTCTGGTTGGAGGTCATTATGGCCACCCTGAAACTACAGATACCAGTCCTGTGGATACGGGCCCATACTGCACTGCTTTAAGCTATGAATATGCAGCTGGTAGCCAACTATATAAATATGTCTTCAATCAAGAGTTCAAAACTTCTGTTTACCAATAATAGCTTTTACGTGCTGGATTGTCAAATGCTTTTTATAGTCAATAAAACTAGAATGCACATCCACATTTCCTGTCATGACCTCTCAAGTACTTGTTTGAATAAGTACTTGGTCCCAGATCCTCTACTGGTGACAAATTGGAGGTCTACTGCTTCTTCTCTGCATTTCTTGTAAATACTACAATCTATGATTTTAAAGAAACTCTTATCAAAACAGCTCATGAAGTTCGTTCTTTCCTAGTCACTGTGAGTTTTGACATTTCTCCCTTTTTTGTAATATAGTACAGTAAAGGTCAATCTCATTCTAATGTCAGGATTTTTTGTTTCTGTTCTGTAGATTTGATTTAAAAAGATTAACAAAACATACAAGCCATCTTTTTGTTTAAAATGCCTTTAATACTTCTGTGAATCAGATAATAATTGATATAAACCCTATGAGTCCAGCCCCCTGCTCAATGCAGGAATTAAAACGAAGATATTATTTGTCAGATGGTTTCCAGTGTTCTCTCAAATGCCTCCAGCACTGAAGCACTCACCACCTCCTGAGGTAATTGGTTCTATTGTACTGATCCAACAGTAAGTGAGTTTTTCCTGATAAAATCATTGAGTCCAGGAACTTTGCTAGCTGTTGGGAGATTCAGGAAAGACAAAAGGATCTTTTTTATATACACCAAAACAACCCTTGAACTCTGCAATCTTAAAGCACTGCAGATTTGGGCTTTTCCTAGTAGGGCAAAGAATTTTTATTAAGCATTTTTATTGGCAGGTAAATGCTGATGCTAGGATAAACTGCATCTGGAAAGTTGGCAACAAACATGCAAACACAGAGACAACACATAAACAGTCAAGAGGGCTGAGCTTAACCGGCAATGAATTAGGCCAATATTTCATTGCACCAGCCAGTCGGCAGCTGAACAAAACCCCAAGGCCTGGCTCATTCCATTATAACTGTTGAAAGATGCAGCGGGCCACACTTGCCTCTCCCCCAACAATAAAATAATGAGGGTGGCAACTCGGATTTAAGAGGCACACTTAGATGTAGGCTGAGCAGCTGGCCGATAGCTCAGAGACCTCACGCTTGGCCTGACCTAAAACAGATGACACAAAAGGGAGCTTGGAAAGGTCACCCAATTACGTTTGCTCAGTTGGGCACCTCTCTCGCCATAAAAGTTCCATTAGTGTGCATCTTCTGGCGGGATGAGTGAGGGGGGGCTACGCTCAGGCAGGGCTCCACATCATCTTTTGCAGTTTAATATGACAAGCTGGTGAGCATCTGGGTTGGAAACAGAGGGGGTTCTTGTTTCCGTCTAACAGAACTCTTATTGAAAAACCAAATGCCCCTTCCACATCCTTTTACGGACTCTGATTAAATACTGCCCCCCCCCCCCCAATCAAAGCCCAGCAATTCCATCCTTATTAATATTGGGAGACTCCCTTGCCTGCATTTTAATGGGCACTCAAGTGCCCGTTAAAAACGGAATGCATATAGCTGAGCTTAATTACTTGTCTAGAAGTGAATGCATGTCAAAGAAAAATTCAGATACAAGCCAAAATGTCACAGTCGTCCATAAGAATGGAAAAAAAAGATATGGAAAGGAGGAGGAGGGGGGAGCAGAAGGAAAAGGCACAGCCCAATAACAAAGATTTTTGATTACTGAGTTAGTGGGTTTGTAGGAGGAAAAACAACGAAGATTAATTATGAAGGGAACGACTATGTGCTCCTTCATCCCACTGTATTTTTCCTTCTTTCCCCACTTCTAACAGCACCATAGGCAGATCCATACTTGTGCTGCTGCTCCACCTTGCAAATGCCTCTATTTCTTTGCTATGCTCCGTGGTAGCCCCAGGACAACAACAACAATGCCCCAGTGTTTTTCTTCTCCAACACGTTTGTCCAAAGACATTGTTTCTGACCAGGGAAGGATCCCTGGAGAGCTAAAATGCTATCACACCACACAGTGACAGAGCAACTATATGTTGTTGTTGTTGTTCAGTCGTTCAGTCGTGTCCGACTCTTCGTGACCCCATGGACCAGAGCTCGCCAGGCCTTCCTATCCTCCACGGTCTCGGAGTTTTGTCAAATTCATTTTGGTTGCATTGATGACACCGTCCAACCATCTCATTCTCTGTCGTCCTCTTTTCCTTTTGCCTTCGATTTTTCCCAGCATCAGGGACTTTTCCAAGGACTCCTCTCTCCTCATGAGGTGGCCAAAGTACTGGAGCCTCAGCTTCAAAATCTGTCCTTCCAGTGAACATTCCAGGTTGATTTCTTTCAGAATGGATAGGTTTGATCTCCTTGCAGTCCAGGGGACTCTCAAGACTCTCCTCCAGCACCACAGCTCAAAAGCATCGATTCTGCGGCGATCAACCTTCTTTATAGTCCAGCTCTCACTTCCATACATCACTACTGGAAAAAACATAGCTTTGACTATCCTGACCTTAGTTGGCAAAGTGATGTCTCTGCTCTTTAGGATGCTATCTAGGTTTGCCATTGCTTTCCTCCCAAGAAGCAGGCGTATTTTTTTTTCATTGCTGCAGTCGCCATCTGCAGTGATCAAGGAGCCCAAGAAAATAAACTCTGTCATTGCCTCAATTTCTTCCCCTTCTATTTGCCAGGAGCTGATGGGGCCAGTGGCCATGATCTTAGGTTTTTTTTGATGTTCAGCTTCAGCCCATTTTTTTCACTCTCCTTTTTCACCCTCATTAAGAGGTTCTTTAATTCCTCCTCACTCTCTGCTATTAGAGTAGTATCATCTGCGTATCTGAGGTTGTTGATATTTCTTCCGGCAACCTTAATTCCGGCAACTATATACACACTCCCAAACAGGGCCAGAATCTGCATTCCCTGATGCATGTGTATACAGGAATATTCGACAATAAACCATATAATTCAAATAGAAATGTATCTGGGCTATGCTCACCAGAATGGGAACATAGAACCTAGAACTACAGATCTAGAAGGCGTGCTATGGATCCCTGGGCCTAGCTCTTGTCAAAGAGGCCCGCTGGGGAATCGAACTCCCCACCTAAGCCACTGAACTCTCCAGCAGGTAAAAGATTGTAACTACATGATCTGTTCGCTTGCTCTGGCTTCTGCCCAAGCACTGTTTGATGAGAAGCAATGTTAAAGTCACACTTCTCCCTTGGGTAGATGTTCTTTAAGACTTAGTCCTTGAAAAACAGGACTGCAAAACAGGGTATGTGGCTACCCTAAATGAAAACTGGTGGTAACAAGGACCACTGAGAGCTGGTGTTAGACTAGGACTAAGGAGACTGGATTTCAAATTCCCCCTTAGCCTTTGAAACCCACTAGGTGTAGCGACAGTAAATCCACCCTTTAAAAATCTCAGATGCCTTCAAAACTCTATTAGGGTCACCAAAAGTCAGAATCAGTTCAACCACACAAAATATAAACACACTTCACAGTGCTTTGAACAATCCCTTGTCCAATGAATTGCTCAGTTGTTTTTTAATTATATATTTTGCTCTTCTGGCGGAAACAAACTGCTTGAAAGTATTATTTCCACATTTGGCCTCTAGAGGGCAACCTGGAGCAAGAAATATACTATGGTACTTGATTCCATCAGTAATAGTAATCCTTCCTTCCCAAACTAAATAAAATGAATCCAAAGAACCAAGTAGTTATACTGTAAGAGGTTGTGTTTGCAGATGTGCATATGAGAAAAACTGGAATGACTGATGAACCATATAGTCTCAATCTTATTTAAAAACAGATGCATCCTTGTGGCTATTGTGGGCTTTTCAGGCTGTTCGGCTGTGTTCTGGAAGTTCTACATGGAACATTTTGAAAAACAAGCTATGGATGTGGCACCGTTTTGCACACACAGTCTGGTTCTGATACATGGATGACACATTTGGAGCCACATTTGGAGCCACAGTGAAAATAAACTGGAAGAATTTCTAAATTACCTCAGCAATATCCACCCAAATATATAATTCACCATGGGAAAAGAAATGGGGTGAAAACTCCCCTCTTTAGACATCATACTCATACAGTAACCCCCTGACCATTGGTGGGATTAGGGACCCAACCTGACCCACGATAATTGAAAATCCACGCAACCTGACCCACGTAATTGAAAATCCTAGAATCTGTGGATTCTAGGTTGGGTGGGGTCTGGGGGGCCTATCTGGGGCCTCCTACACTTACCAGAGGCCTGGTGCTGCCCCAAACTGGCCTCTGATGGGCTTCTGGGGGCTGTCAGAGGCCTTAGAAGTGCTTTCTGGTGATCCAGAAGTCACTTCCGGTTCTCCGAAAAGCACTTTTGGGGCCTCCAACAGGACCCAGAAGCCTGTCGAAGGCCTGTTCAGGGCAGTGCCAGGTCGGGGGTAAGTACAGGAAGCCTGAAACAGGGCCATCCACCTTACCCAGGGGGCCTTTGTTTCATATACTGTGATCCGTGATATAGTGGGACCGCAGTATATGAACCATGAAAGGGCAGGGGGTTACTATACACAACCCTGACCTCCAATTAGGACACAAAGGCTACAGAAAACACACCAACACAGACCGGTACCTACATAAAAACTCCAACCACCACCCACAACTAGAAAGAGGCATAATCAAAAAACACTTCTAGACCGTGGTAACCAAAACTGTAAAGCTGAATTCCTCAACACTGAACTCAGCCACCTGGATTGGACCCTATAGGCAAATGGCTATTTCAAGAATGAAATCAAAAGAGCCATCAAACTGAAAAAACAACACCAAACTGAGGGGGAAAAGCAGCCCCTGACAAAGTATTGATGCCACGCATAAAAGGAGTCACAGACTGCATGGACAAAGTGTTGAAAAAAACACAACCTAAAAATAATATTTAGACCCACCACAAAAATACAAAAGATGTTATTGTCAGCAAAGGACAAAAGGAAACCCCTCACCGCTGCAAGAGTATACTGGATATCTTGTCGTTGTGGCCAGGTATATATTGAGACCACAAAGCCCAGCATCCAGACCAGAATCTAACAACATGAAAGACACTGCAGACTAAAACAACCAGAAAAATCAGCACTGGCTGAACACACCCTAAAACAAACTGGACATGAAATCCTCTTCCAGGTCACTTACGGCGTTTATACATGACCCCTAAACTCCGGGGCAAATGGCTCCCAGCTCCGGAGATTAAAAATGTTTACCCACCAGCTCCGGAGTTAACAGGAAATTAAGTGCGACCCCACCCACTTTAGCGCGACCCAGCGCAGCTTTCAGATACCTGCTTTTTGGATGTGAAAAATATTTGATCCGGTGTAAGGATAGTGAGTGCGGGGCTCTCCTGGCTTCTGTTTGTTGTTTTTCTGCCCCCCGCCCCTTTAAGAGATCTGAATGCTGCCGGGAACAGAACGGAGGTAACCCGGCATTCTTTTCTTTGTTTTTTCTCCCTCCCTCACGCAGCCAGCAACCAGGAAGTGCGGAGGGGGGTGGGGACAGAGGAAGAGTGACGAACCCCTAAGATCTCTGGTCCAAATTTAAGTGGCCAGCGGATCTTGGGGTCGTGTAAAAAGGCCCAGAGGTACTAGATAACACTACCAATCACTATGTCAGACTACACAGGGAAGCCATTGAAACCCACAAACACCAGCACAGCTTCCACAGAAAAGAAGAAAGTCTAAAAATCAATGGCTTCCAGTACTGAAAACTACAGCCTACAAAAGATCAATGATTCCCACTCAGCCACAAGCACCAGTGATCACACAATAGAACAGCTAACAGCATCCATCAACCACAGAGACAGATCAATCCTCCCTTATTGCAGTTAAACTCTTAATCCCTCCACATCACAATACAATGATTAACACCTATTCTCCTGAATAGGACAAGTTCCTCCCTTTCCCACAACGTAAAAAAAACTACAGTCTCACTCATTCTATACCCCAGAGCACAGAGAAAACTTCTAGCTCCCCCAAGCTCCTTGCCCTCAGTTGCTGGCCATAGACACTGGCAAAATGTCAGGAAGAAAACCTTCCAAGTAGCCTCAAAAACCCACAACAGCAATCAGATCCCGGTCGTGAAAGCCTTTGAGAATACAGATGAATTCTTGCTTTCTGGACCATGAAACATGGCCTTGTCCACATGATAATAGTATTACCAAGCAATGTTGAGCTGAGGATGATTCAACCAGCTATTAACATGAAAATGTAAATCATGAAGATGCTGTATCTGGAAATCCATAAGGGAACCATGTTACATTTTCGAAGTGGATCTAGCTAAAACACAAAGGCCAAGTATGAAAACAGGTGTTTGAGCTAATCCAATATTTTCCGTAGCCATCATGGCAGGTTTATGACTTTCTTGCTCTCACGTCCGTTTCCTAAGCTTACAAGCTGACACTTTGAAGCTGGCACAAACACTTTTGAATTACAGTTTGTCAGCTGTAGCAGAAACATCACACAGGTTGGGACAAACACATCTTCCTACACACAGAGAACATCAGAAAAGACTGCTAAAAGCCCAATAATGTCAAATAGCCTTGTTTTAGGCTTTATGTAAATATATGTCACCTCTTAGCCTACCATCATGTGCATGTTGGTTCTATTCTGCTAGGGATGAAATACACATGTTGTGTTGAATTTGGTGCATTAAACCATGGCATTCCAGTTCAGGCCTATCACACAGTATACAAGTGGAGGATCTCAAATTGTGCTGTAGTGGAACCAGGGCTCACAGGGTCAAAGCAGCAGAGTTTTCTTTTTTGGCCCTGGCACTGGTGGAAGGGGAGGAATGGATTTCATAAGGAAAAATATAGCTCGCTATCTCTCTGTGATGGAACAAGTGGCTTTTCTTGTTCAATGCATGAGCCACAATGTCCACGGATCTTCTACTCTTCACTTGATGTTTCTCTCATGGTTGTTTTGAAGGCAAAGTGGAAGAAGAAGCATGTATATTGCATGGAGCTCACTGAAGGAAAAGTAAGAGAGAAGTGTAAGAAATAATGAATCCCCGTAGCAGACCAACATAACGGAACAACAGAGTTCTGCCCTTCTTGCCTCTATCGAGACTCCTGCCGTGGCTACATCACCACCTGGCTATGGATTTTAAAGAACATCATCTAACCCAGGACTTTAAAAGTAACCTCCTGCTGAAGAACATATTTCACCATGTCTGAACTTCTGGGACCTGCTTTGAAGACGGGTGTTTGACTGCACTTGAAAGCTTGCAATGTTCCTTTTTTATTTTTTAATAGTGGCCTATGAAGGTATCACCTGTAACCTACTTTTGCAATTGTGTTTTGTGACGGCCACACGGCTCAACTCCTTTTTGCCTTGATGAGAGTTGTGTTTGTGGACTGTAGCAGGAAAACCTATGGCAAATGTTATGGGAACACCTGCACTTTTCACATTGGTATTAATGTCTGTGTCTTTTTCTTTTTCTTTTTTTCTTTCTTCTTTCTTCTTCTTTTGAAAACTGGACTGAGATATAGTTTGGTCAGTCCAAAGGGCACGGACCAACAAAAAAGAGAGAGAGAGAAACCTTGGGAGCTTTTATCTCTCAGAAATGTTAGTAACCAGAAACACTAACATCAGCAAGTAAGAATAGTTACAGAACTCATTCGCTGCTTTATTGAGAATGAGATACATTATAACGTCTCTCGTTAAATGCGCCACAAGGTGCCGCCACTTTGCCTCGACGTCCAGCCACTACCGGTATGTTCTCATTTTCAAAAGGTGCCGGGAAGCTCTGTCGAAAAGCAGCTGTTGCTGCATCCCAGAACAAGGCGGCTTCAGGCTTCCCGAGAAGGAGAGCGAGAAGAATTTGCAAAAAAAGAAAAGAAAAAAAAAGATTAAAGCATAATAAGCCAAGCGTCTGGTTGGGTTTGCAAGCATGTTCTGGAACCCTTCAGAAGTCTCATAATAACCGGAAGGCATGCGTCAGCTGCCACCAGGGAGCGCTGCCTATCAAGAATCACAGGTTATAGTGGAAATCCCGCACGGGGGGGGCGGGGGGGGGACCAAAGCAAAGCAAGCTCATCAGGGTTACAGCCGAAACAGAAAAGTTTGGGATGAAAAATAATGAGACGCCACGGCTTGAGACAAGGGAGGGGGAGTCTTATTCATTTAATCCCCAATATCATCGTCCCTTTGGGGGAGGAGGGGGTGAGTGCCGCTTAAGGAAGCCCCCAGCCGGTGACTTCCTGCTGATCGTTCATCATCATCCTCACCAGTGCAGGCTAGCCCCACCGCGACCACTTGAGGAGCGCTTGGCCGGGCCAAGGGGGAGGGGGGGAACTGGCCACTTGCCAAGCGTGCCCGTGCGGTGCCCCGCCGTGCAGACGAGCGTAGCTGAAGGGCGAGGATAAAGCGGGCGGGGGGGGAGGAGGAAGGGAGCCCTTTTGAGACACAGAGAGGATCGCGTGCCTCCCCCTCCCTCCCCCCCATCCCCCGTATTCGGGGGGGGGGTGCGTGGAAGCGTGCGCCCAAGTGGAGCCCATTCATCAGCCAGAACAGCTTGACCGACACAAGAGAGGCCGGCGATTGCTCTCGGAGCCCTCCTCCTCCTCCTCCCCCCCCCCCATCGGCCCAAAGCAAATCCGCGCCCCGGTGGCAGGTGGGCCGCGCTGCTCCGAGGAGAAAGCCCCGATTGTCCGCTTTCCAAACCGCCACACGCCAGGCCGTGGCCATTGTGCGGGTCGCCATAGAGATGCAAACGAGCCGCGTGTGCCGGCCACAATGGGCTGCGCGCAGCCGCTCCGGAGGAGGCCAGCCGCGCCTCTGCTCCTCCGCCTCGGCCCCGGTGAACTTTGCAGGAACCGCGGCCTTAAGAACATAAGAACATAAGAAGAGCCATGCTGGATCAGGCCAAAGGCCCATCTAGTCCAGCTTCCTGTATCTCACAGCGGCCCCACCAGATGCGTTTGGGAGCGCATGAGACTAGATATCTGTCTCCTGATACCTGCCCCTGCATCTGGCCCTTGCCTATCCCTGGTTTAAAGCCTAGAGATTACACATCTCCATCATGGTTTGTAACCCGTGATGGACTTTTCCTCTAGGAATCTGTCCAATCCCCTTTTGAAGGCATCCAGGCCAGATGCCATCACCACATCCTGTGGCAGGGAGTTCCATAGACTTACAACACGCTGGGTGAAAAAATATTTTCTTTTGTCAGTTCTTACTCTCCCAGCACTCAATTTGAGTGTATGTCCCCTAGTTCGTCCACTCTGGTATTTTGAGAGAGGGAGAAGAGCTTCCCTCTATCCACTTTACTCATACCCTGCATTATTTTGTATGTCTCAATCATATCCTCCCCCTCAAGCGCCTTTTTTCCAGACTAAAGAGGCCCAATTGTTTTAGCCTTTTCGGGCCAAGGGGGAGGGGGTGCGCCAGCCCAGTAATCATTTTAGTCGCTCTCTTCTGACGCCCTTTTCCAGTTCCACTATGTCTTTCTTGAGATGCGGTGACCAGAATTGTACACAATACTCCAGGTGGGGCCTTACTATTGTTTTATATAACGGCATTATAATGTTGGCTGTTTTATTTTCAATCCCCTTTTTGATAATCCCTAGCATGGAATTGGCCTTCTTCACTGCTGCCACACATTGGGGAGACACCTTCATGGAGCTGTCCACCAACACACCAAGATCTCTTTCCTGATCCGTCACGGATAACTCAGAGCCCATGAGTTGATAGATGAAGTTTGGATTTTTTGCCCCAATATGCATTACTTTACATTTGGTTACATTAAAACGCATTTGCCATTTCTCAGCCCACTCCCCCAGTTTGGAGAGATCCTTCTGGAGCTCTTCACAATCTTCTCTGGTTTTTACCACATGGAAAAGTTTTGTGTCATCTGCAAACTTGGCCACCTCACTGTTTATCCCTGCCTTCTCTGGTCTTGTCTATTGCTCTCTGCAAAGGAGGCACACGTCGGTTGGCGGCGGCGGCGGCGAACTTTTCCTGCAAAGTTACACCTCCCCCCCCATCCCACGCTGGGAACAGGGGCTGCAAAAAGCAAAGCTGTGAAAGGACAAGGGGTGGGTGGCTTGTCCAGCAGGGTCCAGGAGCAGACCCTAGTCAGTGTAACTGATAAGGCACACGCTTTCCAAGACATCAGAACGGAAAATGGCAAGCAGGGAGGTGGGGAAAGAATTTTTTTTTTGTTGCAAATCTTGATTTTTCCATATGCTTACGCATCGCACAATAGAAATACATAATGGGTGCAAATATTCTGTGATGCCATATGTCGGCCTCAGTTGCACAGAAGGGAACGTGCGTATCTTTTCTATGGGATCTTCGGAAAATCTCCGGCGTTTTGCCTCTCAGCCCTTTGCAGTTTTCATGAGCGATGCCACAAGTTGCGCGCATCCCAAACAACCGGTCCTCTTTCCCGATTCCTCCCGCCTCCCCCCCTCCCCTCCCCCCGTTCAAGATCCAAAATCCCGGCTCCAGTCTGCCTAGTAACATTAGAACAAAAGCCACGGTAGCAGCAGATTTGACGCTTTGTAATCGCCCTCCCCTTTCTCCTCCTCTCTACTACTCCCTGGCCCACACGCCGCCGCCCCCCCCCCCCCGCCTTCTCCCACGTGGCCTCCCGGCACGAGCCGTCTCTCCCTCCCGCCTGCTTAGCATAACAATGCCTCCTCCCGTCTGGCCAATCAGAGCGCCTCGGATCCCCCGGCAGCTGCCGGCACCGTAGCTCGGCAGCCTATAAATACGGGCGCCTCTCGAGGCGGCGAGCTCGTACTCGGCTTTTGCTCAACAAGAGGGGACGGGTTGTAAAGGTGCCGCGGTGGTGATTCTGGGCTTCCGTCTTGCAGAAGATCTGGGAGCTTTTTCGTTTCCGTGTGGATAAAACTCGTTATTTGGTTTTTCTTCGCCGCGTTTGCCTTTGGACCATTATGACTCTGGAGGAAATTCACAGCCAGGAACCCATGCCGGAAACCAGCGACAGGTAAGGGGATCCCTTTAGATTTAGAAGATCCGCTTGGCGTTTCCTCCGATGGGGGGGGGGGACCCTTCCTGGGCTGGCTCGCGCGAAACTCTCCATCGGATCGGTAGCCAGCCCGGTTGCGGAAGGGGGTGGCGAGCTGGAGAAAACCTTGTGGGCACCTAGCCGGCTACTAGGGACCTCGGGGCGCATGGAAAGAGGAGGAGGAGGAGGAAGGAAGGAAGGAAGGGGGAAGAAGGCTGGCGGGCGGCGGCAGTTGGGGTTGTTGTGGGGCCGTCTGGACGCGAGAGCTGACGCCGCCTTTCCGTCTCGTTCCTCCTCGCAGCACTTCCAGCAGCGCCGCCGCCGCCGCGACCGGCAGCAGGATGCAGAGCGCCGGCAAAGCGCTCCAGGAGCTGCTCGCCTCCTCCCAGCGCCGCGGCTGCCTCACCGCCGGCGTCTACGAATCGGCCAAGCTGATGAATGTGTGAGTATCTCGCCCCCGTGTGCCCGGCCTTGTGACACATCCCCGTCAGGCTGCCCGAGGGTGGTGGTGGAGGAGATCCACGGGTTGCCCTTCTCCCTGTACGACAACGTAGTCAGACTGGTTTTAAACTTCTGTAAAATAACATATTGTCTTTCTTGGCTCTTTTTTTTCCTGCAGTGACCCTGATATTGTGGCTTTTTGTGTCTTGGCTGCTGACGAGGACGACGAGGGGGACATTGCCCTCCAAATCCACTTCACCCTCATCCAGGCATTCTGCTGCGAAAATGACATTGACATTGTGCGAGTGAACGACATCCCCAAACTGGCCGCGATTGTGGGGGGCAACGAAGAATCGGGGGAGCCCCGCGACCTCCACTGCATTCTCATAACGGTGAGCGTCCTCCCCGCTGGCAGGCAGCCCACTTGTTTCTATATTTAGAGTTCCCGGTCTTCTTTTGCTTTCTGCAGAAAGTCTCAGCCTTGCTTCTCTCTCTTTGCAAAACCTGGGACTTCCCCTACATTTTTGCTGCCGCCCACTTCCAACCCACATGATACTGTGTGAATAGTGACTTGTTGAAACAGCCTCTGGGAAAAGAGGCTGGCTGAACAACTTGGAGCCACCAGATAGTTGCCCCTAGCATAGTTTAAATGTATTTGTCAACATTCGCCTTCCAAGGAAGCAGATTTCATAAGTTTATCACTAGCTTTTAGAGGGCTCTGCAAACATAAAGTGCTAAACTTTATTTTGTTGTTCAGAGTTATCATCTGATACCGCAGCTATTTTAGTTTCTCCTTTTCATGAGTCAGCTTTGCTCTCTGTCACGTGTTTTGCTAATGCTTGGTTGGGCCGTGTTTACTCATGTATCCTTGTTCTTTTTGGTTTGTTGTAGAATCCTAATGAGGATGCCTGGAAGGACCCAGCCTTGGACAAGCTGAGCTTGTTTTGTGAGGAGAGTCGCAATGTCAATGACTGGGTGCCCAATATTACCCTGCCCGAGTGATGATGACGAAGCAAGAACAAAGAAAGAAAAAAAGCTAAATGCATAGGAGAGGTTGACACCTTTTTGTTGCATTCTCATCCTGGAGTCACCCGTCTGGGCAACCCAACAAAGTGGCTGGTTCTGGGGATTAGCCTGCTTGACCGCTTGGATTAAGTCGCTCAGACGGCACATGGTGGGTCCTTGTGGAGAAAGGAGAAGCAGAGGAGGAAAGGCTGGTGCTACCGCGGGAGTCCTCGCAGCGCTGCGGTGCCAGGAGAAGCAGGCATATCTGTGGAGCAGATGGCGTCCTGCACATTTTTTGTAGGCATGGAAGAAAGCAAGGGGGGGGGACTGGTACAAGTTGCCAAGTCAGATGAACTGTGTGTTGCGAAGGAGGGGCAAAGAAGATTAGAAAACTGGACATGGTGGCCTGGGAAGGCATGGAGACGGAATGTCTGGTTCAGGGTATGCAAAACCCCCCTGAGAGACTGGAAGCTCAATGGACTTGCAATTTATACAAAGACTTTTAATGCAGACTGATCCTGTGAAGACTTTTGGACTAGATCCTGCATTGATAACCAATTTTGCAATAACTCTTTTTAATTGAAATGGATGCTGCTATTGAAGATCTTATGTCTTTATAATAAATTTTGATACCTGAAAGTTGACGTGGTTGTGATCTTGTTTGCAAGGTGCCAGGGGAGAGACTAGAACAAAAAACTTCCAGTAAAGAATCCAGGGCAGCAGTAAACATAATGAGGCAAACAGGAATTAAAATGTAATTTCTCTATAAAGGTGTTGCAAGGCAACAGGCCCTGGGCAAAGCGCTAAAATCATTGGAAGAATAGTGGATTGAAGCTCACTTGCCATAGTGTAAGTTTGTGCACTTAGCCTGGCTGTGTGCTTTACCATTTTTAATAGGTACACTCTGTCTCTGCAGTTAACGTAAGTTACTGTGAAAAATGCAAAGAGGCATGGCTCAACTCGCCGCTTTAGAGGTTTCTGCCTCGAAATCACATGCTACATGTCCTAGAGTTACGTATTTTTACTTGCAAATGATTGAACCACCACTGGACAAAGCAGAAAGCTTCCAGTTGAAACAAGTTGACCTTTCACCCACTTCATTGCAACAGCTGCTTATCTGCAACAGCTTGCAAGACTAAAGAGCTGCATCTTGAATGAGCCCTAGTCCAGTAGGTGGTCTTTGTCACGCACTAAAAAAAAGTGGCACATGTGCCTAATAGGTTATGCATTCAAAAAAGTGTGTGTGGGGGAGGAATAAAGGGGTCAAAAGTGTTGGTAATTTCAGAGGCCTGGCACTGTTAACAGTGGTTGCAAATGCCCAGGCTAAAAGCTTTAGACGGAGGAAGAAGTTTGGAAGAGGTTTTGCACACATTTATGCCCAGCGTACACATTTATTTTATTTTATGCTGTTAGCTGGAATGAGAATTTCCAGCTTCTGGACACCAGACACAATTGAATTGGGAAATATGCAGATGGAGTGCCAGTAGCTTGCATCTGTTTCAAGCTGTCTGGCTGTATTGTCTTGTCTGCCTGCCTGCCCTATGATAGAACAATAGAAGCTGTCAAGTTCCACAATTGACATCAAGCACTAATTCAAGGAGCAGCCCAAAGCATTATTTCTTTTCTAAAAAAAAAGGGGTGGTTTGATTAAAACAAATTCTTGGGGTATAGGGCTTAGGAAAAGAGTGGGATTTTGACTTTTTCACCTTTGGGGAGTATTTTCAGCTAGCTAAACCACAATGCACCCTATGATTCACTGACATTTCATTGAAACCATAAATGTCTTAATCTTATGCTTCCAAAATATCCATACTGAAACTAGAAAGGTCTCAACAAACAAGAGTTGAGCAGCAGCCTTATGGATGCCTTTGGAGAATATTATAAATTACCTTGATTTCTACTTTCTTAAGTTTCACTACTATTTGGTGGACTGAGACACAGACATCTGGACTCATGGTATCATTTGCCTTTCTCTGGTGTTTGGATCCCAAACACGGCCTTGCATCTTAAGCAACCAAAAAAAAAATCATTTGGTGCCTGGGCAGTGACATCCAAAGTCCTGTTTCCAGTGTGGTCGTCTAGGGGCCTTTTCACACGACCCCTAAGATCCGCTGGTCCCTTAAATTCGGACCAGAGATCTTGGGGGTTCGTTTCTGTTCCTGCGTCCCCACCCCTCAGCACTTCCTGCTCCTGTCGGCGTGAGGGGGGGAGGGGGGAAAAAGGACAAAAGAAGCCTTTACTAACCTGCAGGTGCCGGTTGAACTTGCCATACTTCCTGGATCCGTCTCAAGGAGCTCTTAAAGGGGCGGGAGGCAAAAAAACAACAGACAAGCCAGGAGATCCCGGCACTCTTATCCGCATCAAAAAATTTTCACCTCCAAAGAGAAGGTACAAGGAAAGTGCCCTGGGTCGCGCTAAAATGGGCGGGGTCGCACTTAATTGTCTCCAAACTCCGGAGCTGGTGGGAAAACATTTCTAAGCTCCGGAGCTGGGAGCCATTTGCAGCGCAGCTTAGGGGTCGTGTATAAACGCCCCAAGTTGCATTCTGCATCTTGCAGTTTGGAATTTACTTTGTTAAATACCAGTTATTCAACATTTCTTAATCCTTTTAAATTGAGATCACAAGAATAAACTATGGCCTCATAGGTAGAGGACAAGTCATACACAGGGAAATTTGGTTAGGAAAAACATTTTGGTAGTCTGGTTATGAAAGCTACACGACATGGAAAAAAACCCTTAAATTTTAGGCTTGCTCTACAATAGGAGTTACTGAAATCTGTGGTATAATTTGGCTCGCATGAAATCCCAGGTCCCAGATTGTGGCGTTGGTGAATGTTCGAGCTTGCTTGAAACAGAGTTAGATGCTGTACTGCAGGCATCGAGGATTAAAATAGCTCAGAATGCTTTCATAATTTCTTTGAATTAGCAAATAGGCCCTTATTTGTTTCCAGGGATCTTGCAGGGTTCTGTAAGCTTCCTGGGAACCTTGTATAACTTGCCTGATCAGTTCTGCAGCCAAAAACCATGCAGAAATAAAAAGCTACCCTGAAATAATTTCAACGCTGGAACCAAAAGTGATGACCTTGAATAACTTAATAAACGGTTTAGCCGGTAAGATGAAAGAAACGCTGTAAAAGAGAGAATGTATATTGTATTATAACTGGAGACTAAGCCTTGGTAAATAGGTAAAAAAAAATCCTGTGTAGGTACAAGCTAAACTTGCCAGAGAGAAAAAGTTTTGCTAAGCAGGAAGGCAACAACATTCCACTCACTAATTGCCCTGAAGTGACACCATTTCAGCCGTATGGCAAGAAGTAGTGTAAAACAGGTCAGACCAAATCTCTGCTTGTTTTTCTAGGTAGCTCACTCTGGGATACACTTGCAATCTACAGATTGACTTGATAGGCAATTCAGCAAACAGGATTTATGGTGTCTGTGAAGCTCATTAGACTTCGGTTTTGCCCTGTGCTGGAGATCATCAGGAAGTTCTTGAACAAGGATCGGTATGTACCTGGCTGGATATGTCATTGAACTGGAGCACAGGAGTTGGGTGTTCCTCAGTGTGCTTTCTGGGAAAAGAGATAGCCTGTTTGGACTTGGACAAACTAGGTGGTCCCACAACACTTCCAGAAGAAGTTGCTTCTGAGTTATTCATATTTTGAAGCCTCTGAGAGGGGTCACCATTGATTTGACAGCACATTGCTATTATTACACAGGACATATAACATATTATACAACCAATTGAAAGAAGCCTGCATGTATATTTATTTAACCTTACAGGGCAGCATCCTCCTTTTCGGTGTTTTGCCATGTTGCGCTCCAATCGTAAAAGCTGCTGCAGCCATCTGATACAGCGTTGGCCACATAATGCTGGCCACACAGATGGCAGCTCATACGATCATCATGGCCGCCTCCACAGTTGGCAGTTCTGCATGCATAAACATCCATCAGGATGCTGGCTGCAAGCTGCATCCTTGGTCATCTGTATCCCTCTGTCCACGGACCTTGAGAGGTTCTTGGGTTCTGATGGCTGTCATCGTTGACCATCGGCTGAACGGTTGTGAGCTGGAGTTCAGCAGCTGTTGGAGGGCCAGGGCTTGTCCACTGCAACTATAAATAGGACAATATGCACACACACACACACACACACACACACACACAAGCCAATATGTTACATAAGGGGACTTTATGAGCAAATATAACAGGAAAGTATGTTTCATCTCCAAGGAGACCCTCCTATAGAACAATCTAAAATACTCTCCATGGCGAGGCACTCACAGACATTGCAGAAAAAAAAAAGTGCAGTGTTGTGTAAAGAGAGGATGCACATTTGAATACATGCACATCAACTGCATCATCACTCATGTATGATTTGAATGCATGTCCAGTTTGTTTATGCCATTCTCTATCCGGCAGTGAATACTTTCAAGCTATCTGGCTCACACTCATAGCCCTCCTTAGCTGGACTGTGGTAAATTTCAGCATAAGTGGACCCTTGACCAATAATGACCATTGTTAGTATTGCATGTAATTGAGAGCCATTCTATCTACACATATTCATTTATAAATCTCTCATGGCTTGTGAAAATTACTGGATGGAGTCTGGAAGTTGAGTCATGGCAACTGGACTTCTTTCTCTTGAGAGATTGAAACGTTTCGCAGCTGAAGCTGTTTGGATGAGCAGTGAAACGTTTCAATCTCTCAAGAAAAAAAAGTCCAGTTGCCATGACTCAACTTCCAGATAAACCCACCTGGATGACTGAGAATCTTCACAGACATACTTTTTGGAGTACAGCTTCTAGAATCTCCCAGCCAACATGACCTTGTCTAATTTTTCCATGGTCTGCAGATGGTGAGGTGGAAAATTTTGCATAGGCACAGCTTATTCCATATATGATACTGTATTTTAATGTCCTGATGTAGACCTATGCAGTAAAACTGCAGGCACATGAGTTCCATGTTGGTCCTGAAATATGCACACTATGTCCAAGAGTGGACTCCCCAGCATCATAAGGGTTCTTTCTACCCTGCTATATTCTAAAGTCCTATGTTTAGCCAGATGACAGAAGGTAGGTCAGGTTCACTGAGTTCATTGCTTACCAGTTCTCAGATCCCCCTGTCATCAGATGTCAGCAGCAAAAGTGCAGTCAGATTACATACATACTATCTCAGGTTCAGACTACAGTATATATAATATGTCTCTGTGTCAGCTTGTCTCATGACCTGTGCCATTAGGAATGAGATGGGTTGGACATTATCTTTGCATTGTCCCTTTTGCATGTGTATATGGTATACAGGTATTGGTGTTGTTTTTACATTGTACTGCTTTTATTGTACTTTTATGAATTGTTGTAAGCCGCCTTGGGTCCCTCCGGGGAGAAAGGCGGCATAAAAATAAAGTTATTAATATTCATGCAAACGTCAGCAACATTGGTGCCCATGGAATTCCAGGATGCGGGGCGTGTACTGAAGCTGGTTCATCAAAAATCATGAAGAAATGTTCTCAGTCAGCCTTCCAAGTAAATTCATTTGTTCTTCAAAGTCCAGTTGAAGGTCCTTGTGACTCCCTTTTCATGCTGCTTGGGGAATTTTGAAGTTGCAATCCAAAACCCCAAATGTGCACCCCTCTATTTTTTGTGTTCTCTTCCAGGAGTCTCCCTATTTTTCACAGTTTTAAGACTGAAACCTTGGACATAGAATAGGAGTTATGCATAATAATGTTAAGTAAGAAAGACAAAAACATGGTGATCATTTACAAAGTAAAGTATTTAAAACACGGCTTGCCTATGATTGTCTATCTATCATCTTGCAGATGGGGAAATGTGACAATGTCTACCTATTGTATTTATTTCACAACGGTCATTAGAACCAAGCTAATGACACAATCAGGTTCTGATTATGCCTCCCCTTCACCCTGTTTCTTGAAATTTTAGTGGATCCCTCATATGAGAATGGATACCCAATGTGGGTTTAGTGGATAGACTGACTAGGACTGGGACTCTGTGGTCCTAGGTTCAAACCCCACCCCCAGTCGTGGAAACTCACAAGTGTGTGGAGCTGGTAAAGCCATGCTTAAATATTTCTCTTACCGTGAAAGCCCTGTCACAGTCACAGTAAGCTGGTTATGACTTGATAGCTCACTCCCCCACCCCCACCTCATGTTGATAAAATTATTGATATAGCACTGAACAACTCTCAACACCTGGCGGTAACACAAAGGATCAAATGTTTGCTCTTGTAGTAGAGGGGAACTTTCTGAATGCTACTGTAGTTTCTCAAACTTTATTATGTGTCAAAAAAAATTAAAATGGAGACTCCTCAAACCTTTGAAATTTCCCTTGTCTATAGGATACAAATATGTCATGCACATCTGATTTTGCATTTTGTTTCCTAATATCAAATGTTTGCAATAGGTTTATTGCTGTTTTTCAGTCAGGTGTATATTTATTTTATTCATTTTGGTATTTGTTGACCGCCCGATTTTCCCACGGGAACTCTGGGCGGTGTACAAACATTGCAGAAAGCAACTTGCCCAATCATACAAAACCCAAAACATAGCAAATCAAAATACAATTAATAATAATAATAATAATAATAATAATAATAATAATAATAATAATAATAATATCATAGAAAACAAATAAAAAATAAAAATAAAAGTAGACATAGCCCATCAACCACCATATAACATATCAAAGGCAGGCTAGCACAACCCAGGGTCCTCTAGATATACTGGACTACAATTCCCATCATTCCCAACCACACTGGTAGCCAGGTTGGGTGTAGCTGTAGTTCAACACATCTGGGGGACACTGGGATGAGGAAGGTTGATTGAAAGTATCCTGTGTTGATAAACCCCAAACCCCACTTACAGGCTTATGTCACACCTCCACATAGTGCATATTTTGGGCTTAGAAAAGAATAGAAAAGAATGTGCTCAAGAATGCCTTTTTAAGAACTGTACGTATTCTCATATATGCACATTACTCTCCCACTACTATGGAGGAGTTCATGTGTGCGGGCCAGACAAGATCACTGTTTATACTATTCACACACACCCTCCATCTTTTCCAGAACGATATTCTTATGTCTGAGTATTTCATCCAGTGCTGACCCTTTTTCCAGTTGTAGAGAGAGAATGCCAGTCTTACCTAACTTCAGCACAATGTTTGGCCTCCATCAGCTCTGTGCTTTCCATACTCAGCCATAACACACCAGAAAGCTTTGTGTATCTTGATGGTCCTCTCATCAGAATAGGGTGACCCTCCATTTCTGACGTAGTTCCTAAATCAAACTCTTGTTGTCTCATGCCTGCCTTTAAGCTAGTCTTTCTCTGCGTATTCCCTGGATCCCTTAGGTAATATATGTGCTTGCAACACCAGCCTGATTCCTCCTGATGTTGTCTCCAGTTTCTTCTTTCTTTCTCCTAGACCCCAAGGTTAGTCTACACTCCTGGTTGCTCCTGCCTCTTGAATACTTATTCATCTATTCTTGCAGACTTTTCTCTACAGGTTCATGTGAAACTTGGGTGGAATTTGTTTGTCTGTTTGAACACTGATTCTGCAAGAAATTTGAGGTGTTGGGAAAGAGCTTACCGTTGATAGGTTTTGTCACACATAATGCCAACACGACATTACAATTCAATATGCAAACAGAGTTTGGGCTCATGTTTTGTTAGCATGACCACAATATATGAATCAAGAGATGCAAGAAGGCATTTAATGCTTAGACTGAATATGCTAATACAGTATAGGAGTCTCCGTGTCTGTTGGCAGATGGTTCGCATCCTTCCCCAAAGGTGTACTCCACCACTTCATTTTGATGTGCAGGTGACACCGAGCTTTTGAATGCTATGCCAATAAAATGTAAGCTCTGAAAGGTTCTACTAAGTAGGTTGATTAATACTCCAGTGGGGGACTTCATGACTGCCATCCAGGCATCACTAAATATGGATAGATTGAACACAAGAAATATAGCCACACAGGGACGTGAAATACCATGTTTTTCAATCTTTAGGACAACCCTATGTGTAAGATGACCCCCACTTTTCCAACCCAAAATTACAGTTTCACAAGTGCAGTTCTCTCCTTGGCTTACTTCCATGTATAAGATGACCCTCAATTTTCAGTCTAACCATTTTAGACAAAAATATAGTCTTATACATGGGAAAACGCTGTAGTTAAGACCTGTAGCACAAGCAGAGGGGCTACCTGCAATTATAAAATTGTTGTTCGTCAAGATATTCAGGGAATTGTTACTGTTCATATAAAAGTTGCAGTATACTTTTATGAATGTCTACATGAAAAGAAGTCCCACTGTATTCATGAAACTGATTATATGGTAAGTGTACACACAGAACCACAGCTTTAATCTTTGTTTTTTATTTTTTTAAAAACCTGTAGAAACCTGAAGGATCTGATGTTTTGCTCAGTGCATAAGGCAGGCCTCTCTACATGCAGCATTATCTTTATACTGTTCAGATCATATCTTGAAATTAGGTACTGCACACTTTTGCGGTTCAAATAATGTGTGTTTTTAGCATATATTGGCCGAACTCCTGTTGCTTAGCGAATTAAGTTACAAGTCAAGTAGGCCCATTGAAACAATTGGGATTGGATGAGTAAATTCCTCCATAAGTTACACTGACTTAATAGGCCTACTTGAGTTGTGATGTGCTATGCTAAGCAACAGGATTTCTGTCATTGAATCAAGTAAGGGCCTTTTTACACGACCCCTAAGATCCGCTGGCCACTTAAATTCGGACCAGAGATCTTAGGGGTTCGTCGCTCTTCCTGCATTCCCACCCCCTCCGCACTTCCTGGCTGCTGGCTGCGTGAGGGGAGGGAGAAAAAGAGAAAGAAAAGCATGCCGCTCACCTCGTTCTGCCTCTCGTCTCTGTAAAAGTAGCTCTTAAAGGGGTGGGAGCCAAAAAACAACAAACAGAAGCAAGGAGAGCCCTGCACTCACTATCGTTACACCGGATCAAATAATTTTCACCTCCAAAGAGCAGGTACCTGAAAGGTGCGCTGGGACGCGCTAAAGTGGGCGGGGTCGCACTTAATTTCCTGTTAACTCCAGAGCTGGTGGGTAAACATTTTTAAGCTCCAGAGCTGGGAGCCATTTGCCCCGGAGTTTAGGGGTCGTGTATAAACGCCCTAAGATTTCCAATGGGAACAGAGGCATGATACTCATATCTTCGGGATTAGTATTAGTACCAGAGGATTGATATGCTCTGCCTTTTACACTTCATAGAATTACATGCTATTTCTGATAGCTAAGTAACAACAACAACAACAACAACAACAACAACAACAACAACAACAACAACAACAACAACAACAACAACAACACAGCTGGGTCTGTGTGACACATACTAAACTATTAAATTATAGGAGAATGTTAATGGCTAGTTCTCAGACTGTTCTATTTTGAATGAAGTCTCAAACCTCATTCAAAATACAGATCATGGTTTGACCATATAACTGTCTTGAGATCGAATCACTCAGTTTCAATGCATGCCATGCCTTGTACTTGAGAGGACAAACCACACAGGGACTCTGATTGCCAGGTATTCTGGTCATACTCTTACAGTGGATTTACATCTGCACAAAAATCACATCAGATTATGTCTTATCATTAGTTCCCATGTATGCTGTTTAGACTTCATCTTCCTCAGAGGAGCTTATAGCAGCTTGCCTGGTTCATCCTTGCTCCCTTTAGCTCCACAATCACCTTGAGAGGTGGATGAAGTTGAGATAGAGCAGCCAGCCTAATGGTATCCAATGTATGTTATGGTTATTATGCGTAGCTTTGAACTCAAAGTCCAACTCTGCACTCCATTAACCAGGCAGCCTCTTGCTTACTTCATGATTAATACTATGAGCAGTATTACGGTAATATATAAATACTATGAGCAGTAAAGAGCAGCTGGTCAGCATGGACCATCTGAAATCCTGGAGAGAGAAAAACCCTAACATGCCATTTGCCATTATTGTTTTAATTATTTATTGATATCTGATGTTTTAACTGTTTTAATTTTTGATTGTAAGCCGCCCAGAGACCTTTGGGTAGTGGGCGGCATATAAGTTGTAATAAATAAATAAATAAATAAATAAACTTTTTTCAGCCTGTGACCCACATTTGTTTATCAGGATGCTGTTTTGGGCTACACTTCAGGGCTACAGATACAAGATTTACAATACTATTTTGGTTTAAAGCCCTTACCACCACTTACACAGGTAGCCAGAATATTATCCGGTGTTTATCACATATATTGCACAACATCAGTCTTGAAACACCTTCAGTGTTTCCTTTCTCGTTCTCCAAACCCGCTCACAGGTGCTACTGCATATTTAAAAAGGTGTACAGTGCTTGGGGCCTGTACACATCACCTCTTCCCATGTGGTCCTGATGCCTTGTTATGCCATTTGTCCCTGCATGTTCTGCCCAAGGCTGCTCTTCAGTCTCAATGCTCCATGTGTTATTACTACGTTAGATAGCTTCTCAGTGGAGATTTAGTTCCCTTGTTTTAGATTTGTTTGAGATTCTTGGACCTAAAGCAGTTGTGAATTCCAAACAGAGTAGACTTACTGAGTAATATAGAGTACAGCGGACCCTTGTATAACAAACAGTTTGTATAAGATAAAATCTATACAACAATAAAAATTCCAGAGATAGGGGAAATTTGTTTAACATAATCACCCATGGGGCGAATCTGTACAACATAAAAATGGGATTACTCTGTTTTCAATGCATTCCTATGGGAAATTTGTATAAAGGAAAATTTGCTTAACGCAATTTCATTTGGAACAGATTAATTTCTTTATACAAGGTACCACTGTAGTAGGTTGCAGGTAGCATAGGCCATTTGACTCAATGAAACTTGCATAAGTGTTGACTCAAAAAATCCCCACTGATTCGATGAGTTACTGCTATTTACTACTGGATTTTAGTCATGGAATCTATGGCTCAGTATTGTGCCAACACTTATGTAAATCTGGATAAATTGAGGTGTCTACTCTAGGTAAAGGAAATGGTTTCCCCTAACAATTAAGCCCAGTTGTTTCCAACTGATCTCCGTTTAGTAGCCGAAGAGCTGATGTTTATCCACAGACTTCTTTCCATGGTCATGTGACTAGCATGGCTAAATGCGCAAGCACATGGAACCCCTATTACCTTCCCACCAAAGTGGTACTTCTTTATCTACTTGCATTTTTATGTGCATTCAGACTGCTACATTGGCAGGAGCTAGGGCAAGCAACGGGAGCTCACCTTGTTGCATGCATTCAAACTGCTGACCTCTCTATCAACAAGCTCAATGGCATAGTGGCTTAACCTGCAGCATCACCCACATCCACTCTAGGATGAACTGCCAGTTGGATTCAGGTCCTGGCTGTAAAAAAGATATTGTTTTATTGGAAATCATTCCATGTCCTTATTGCATGGAGGTGTGATTAAGAAATACAGCAGGTAAGCAAGCAAAGAAACAGTGTTAAATAATGATGCATAAGAAAGCTATTTCTGACAGCCATTTCACATAAACATGCTTGATTTTGTAACCATTTCGTTGATGAATATACACTCATAGCTTACTCCCAATCATGTTTACTCAAAAGTAGTTCCCATGGATCTCTTAAGTGTTCCACCCACGTTGTGGCCAACATTGACCACGTCAATACAGTGAAATCTTAAGTAGCCAGGCTTAACAATATGATGCCCTTTATGCAACATGTTGTTAAAGCAACATTGTGTGAGTCATCACCAACAACAAAAACCCCAAACACATATCTGTGTGCAAGCTATTTAAATAAAACTGCAGGTATTGTAGCACTGAAGGAGATATTGGCCATGATCCAAGTATTTGCTTCCATATATAGCAACAATCACTCACGGGTACAGTTGTTTTCCCACATTCGCCTGCAAGGCTCACACAAATGTTTTGTGCAAAAGGGGGGGAGGGTGGAGGTGGGGAAAGGCCATCCCTCATGATTTAGGCAGTGGCACAAAGATCTTTTGGAGATCCGTTTTCCAACACGAACCCTTGGGAAAGTATTGGAAGAGAAAGCCACAGGGCTAGAGAATCAGAGCCCAGCGGGGGGGGGGGGGGGACTCAGGAGAACCTCCTGTTTGCTGTTAGCTCAAGAGGTGGGAAACATGTAGCACTTCCCCTGTTGTTGGACTCTTGAAATCACAGGATGATTGACTACTGGTCTTGCTTGGGAGTGCTGATGAAACTTGCTGTGTGGTTGTCTTGATCACTGGCTGCTGCTGCAAATTCTAATCCGTTTTCTCAACACCTCTTGGTAAAATGTACCCTGTCCTCTGGTGCAACTCGGTGATGCAGGTAGGGAAATTAAGATTTCTTTGTTGTTCCCAGGTAGCAAGCAATGCCACACAACTGCCTCCAGGAATAATCTCCCGGCCAAGTTGAGCCACCACCCCTTCCATTTTCCCTACCAACTTTGGGCCTTTTCACACGACCCCTAAGGATATCTGCCAAGTGGTTGTCTTAACTTGAGCCCATTGTTGTACATCTTGATGATCCAGAACAGATCTTGTCCCTCCTCTATGGGCACTTTTACACGACCCCTAAGATCCGCTGGCCACTTAAATTCGGACCAGAGATCTTGGGGGTTCGTTGCTCTTCCTGCGTCCCCACCCCTTCACACTTCCTTGCTCCTGTCTGTGTGAGGGGAGGGAGAAAAAAAGAGAGGAAAAAATGCAGGCTCACCTCCATAGCTGCCCGGAGCCCCGTCGTCGTCCTGATTCCTTCTCTTAAAGGGGCGGGAGGCAAAAACAACAACAAACAGAAGCGAGGAGAGCCCAGCACTCTAGGTTATATCCGGATCTGGGGATTTTCACCCTCCGAGAGCAGGTACATGAAAAGTGCACTGGGACGTGCTTAGGTGGGCATGGTTGCACTTAATTTTCTGCAAACTCCGGAGCTTGTGGGGAAACAATTGTAAGCTCCGGAGCTGGGAGCCATTTGCGGTGGAGTTTAGGGGTCGTGTACAAATACCCTTTGAGTTCTAAATATAAAGACACCTCAAACCAAAGGGGAGGAAATGCAAATAGTTGTGCAAGTTGTGACTTCTCTCCACGTTTGTAACTAGAATTATTCAGGCCTGTTCCTGGAAGTCGTGAAAACGGGAGCACTGGCAAAACGTCGGCTTTCAAAAACAGATATGGCTCTTTCATAGGATTCTCTCAATGTTTGCTTTCTGACTGTGAGCAGCTGCTGGTGAAGGGGCCAAAATTCACCAGGTGAAACTTTTCCCTGGCATGAAAAAGGAAAAAAGTTTCCTGGCACCAAACTGGCAGTATTGTCTTATTCATTGATATATTGTTATCTCACCCTTTCCCCATGATCTCAAGGTAGCATAAAAAGCACTAAATTTACCTCTTTCTCCTCACAATAACCCTGTGAAGTAGGTCAGAGAGAGATTTAATTCGAGGTTACCCAGTGTGAGGGTTGAACAACATTTTATTTGCTGTTTTAATGAAATGTTTGTTTGTTTAATTTTTTAAAAAATATTTGTATACTTACTCTTTTTATTTTATTTACTTTTTTATGTGTTTGATTTATAGATTGCCCATCTGACCAAATGTCACTTTTTCGCTTTTAAATATTATCTTTTAATGATTGTAAGCTGCCTTGGATCCTTTTAAAGAAGAAACATAATAGATCTCCCTGGTACCTATCTAGTGTGCTCTAATCATCATGACACCACACTTGAATGCTGGGACAACCTAGGCTCCAAAGAGAGGATGTCTGGATTGCCCCCTAGGAACACAGAGACAAATTAACTACTATGTGGCAATTGGTGTCATGTGGAGCAATTTAAAGCCAACTTTATAGAGTGGCCATAAAGAATAACCTGAGCTTAAGTGTGCCAAGGGTTCCAAGCACGCATGCCACAGGAAACAATTATGAAAGACAAACAGGTATTTCCGGTCTGAGATTTTGATTTGACAGATGCACTCTAATAAGCTTGTTATGAATGTAGGCATGGTGAAAGTTACATGCTCAAAAGGTTGAGCACAAATTTTATTTTCATCCAAGTAAAATGAAATTGGCCACATAACTGCATTAAAAGTAATTCCCAGCACATCTGAAATGTGTTTATTGGGATCAGTTTGTGAATGTTTTCAAACAGCACTGTTGTTCATGGGTGTTTGGTGCATTTTTTAAAGGAAACCAACCACACCCTCATTCATTTGACACTTGACTCATATATGAAATGACTGCTCTGACTAGTATGTGTTTTTAATCCTTCTGCCAGCTTCAAAACACAAGCAATCTTTAGATAAAATCATTGTAATTAAACTACTATGTCTTTAGAGCCAGCATAGTGCAGTGGTTAAAATATTCAAATCTTCAATTAGCCTTGAAATTCATAGAGTGACCACTATGACCTATTTTACCTCCCAGCGTTGTTTCTAAGAACAACAGATAAAATAATCACAACTGTGGTGTGATGGGAACAAAACACTCATTATTTTGGGCTATTGACACTAACCCTTTGCTGTCAGGTAATGTATATCACTGTGAACAATTAAGACTAAAAGCACTCCTTTGTACTTTTATGTGGGAGATAGTGAAAGTCCCCATCCACTTCTTCTGAGTAAATATGGACGGGACAGGGATGCACAGTTGTCAATACGTGTGCCCATATGTACATAGAAAATCAGACCAGAGGCATGCCTAGATAGCTATTTTGAGCCCAGGTCCCCATATGGTTCTCAACTATTGGCATGATAAACTGTGACCAAAGATGAGGTAATTCCTGCATGCATTATTTGAAAGTGAAGGAAAATAGTAATGGATGAGAAGGGAGAGGGTGTGAACGCTATTATGGAACCATCCTGACATACGAATTGTTATATATTTTACAAAATTACTGTTCAAACTTTTGATACTCTATACCAGTGGTGGCGAACTTTCGGCACCCCAGATGTTTTGGACTACAACTCCCAGAATTCCAAGCCTGTATTGCCAATGACAAAGGACTGTGGGAGTTGTGGTCCAAAACATCTGGAGTGCCAAAGGTTCACCACCACCGCTCTATACTCTTAGACTATGAAGTACCTTTCCATATTACTATTCTATAGAAAGGCTTTTGAGAAATTCAGTAGTCTGAAGCTTTAAATGAGAAAAAATGGCTTCACAGTGAACTTCAGAAAGATCGTCATCAGCAGGACCAGAGGACAGACAGATCAACAGAGCCAGGACCAGAGGAATGAAGAAGGCTATGGGCTGAAATGTGACTTATATCACATCCAATATTAAGGGCAAACTCTTGAATCAAGCCTCCGTGGGCACTGATTGCAATTTCAAACAATAGTATAGTTGGCTTTCCAGGGCAGTCACTCCCTAATACTGTAAGCTATCTTGGATTCTGCTTTCTTGGAGATGACTGGGCTACAGAGCAAGTAGATAAAAACAAACTATTTTGGAAACAGGCTTGAAGTCTTTAAAAAGATGTCTTCATATTCCCTAGTTAAGACTGTCTGGATAAAAAAAGGTGAACACCTTCTCCAAAGTTTATCATCTCATCATCACAAAACAGAAGCCAGCAGCACCTTTTTCTTGGTAGCCTTGGGCAAGGTTCATGGCCTCAGTCCTGCCTACAACAGCATCTGGTAGATAAGTATAAACATGCCACATGCCGTTTAGTGAATATTGCTCTGTAGTGCACAATAACATGACCTTTAAGAAACAGGAGAAACCACAAGCAAATGAATTGCATGGAACCTAATTTCCTTTGGATTATGCAAAATGTCCAGGACGATCCGTTGCTTTCTTATACTGAGTAGTAGTCCTCATGAGCCTGAGTGATGTAATATTCATGCATTCACTCCATAAGCACCATTGGAGTGGGGGACTTTGAAAGTAAAATAATAAAGCCAAAAACTGTGTCTACTGGGGCTCACTGTCACCAAATATGTATGGGTAAGTCTTTTGCACAGAAATATGATGGGCAAGTGTCTCCCATCACTCAGCCATTTTGCACTGAAATGGGAAGTATACATACAAGAACGGCACCAATTCTGCTTCATACAGATACTAGTAAACACCCCCCCCCCCAAAAAAAAGATGTCCTCTCCTGCACATTTCCATGATGAGCGGCTGGTATGGCCAACACAACAGTTTCCATCCTATGAAAACAGAGAACATCAGCCAAGATGCTATCACTTTACAGGACTCCATGACTCTTGTAGCATTTGTCATCATCACATGCTTCCTTCAGAGCAACAAACAAAACAAGTGTTGACTCTTGGCTGCAGGGTGGGGTGGAGGAAGTGTTTCACTGAAGCCCTCCTGAAATAGAAACAGCCGTCTTGTGGCCCCATAAAAACTAAGATATTTTAATGAGGATGAACTTTTCTGAATTGCAACCCGCTTCATCCAATATATGAAAATATATACAAAATAAGTGCCATTATTTTAAGGTACCAAAGGACTCTTTGGTTGTTTTTGCTGCAATAGACTTAGCAGCACTGCCAACCCTTAGGAAACTGCTGAACTAGGTAGAAGGCAAGTCCCAGCATGTGCATGATCCATAAAGAGATCTTTGCCCTCCCCCTCCCCCCAGACCAATTCAATGGCTGGAATTCTGTTGCTTAGTGTGATTACTTGTAACTAGAGTAGCCCTACATTGCATTTGAATACACAATACTTACTGAATTGATTCACCAAATCCCCACTGATCCAGTAGATCTATTCCACTGCTAAGCAACGGGATTCCATCTTACACGTCATTCTTTTCTCCATATGCAGATGCTAGAAGCTGAATGTATTGAATTTCTGTGCAGGGTGGCCAGGATCTCCAATAAACAGACTGCAGAAGTCACAGGCTTTTTGTTTCTAGGTCAGTCTTCAGGCTTGCTAATTGAGAAGCTAAGTCTGTTTTGCTGGAACTGGAGGAATCTTGGCATCCGTGTTAGAATCACCATCATAATTATATTTATATAATGACTCAGTATTATTTAAGTCAAAGGAAAAGGGATCATGGACTTAAGGTTTTCTGACTCTTGCTTATTCAGGGTGCAAGTCTGCCCTTGAGAGTCAAAATGGAAACAGTGTTTTAGATCTCAATCTGCTAGTTCTAAAACAGTGATTCCCAGCTTTGGGCCCCCAAGTGTTCTTGATTTAAAACTCCCAGAAGAAGCCTTCACCACTAGCTGTGCTGGCCAGCATTTCTGGGAGTTGCAGTCCAAGAACATCTGGGGACCCACAGATTGGGAGACCACTGCTTTAAGCACTAGGTCAATCAATTCATATCCTACTTGTCTTACATTAAGTTCTAGGAAGTTATAAACCTCTGTTACATGACGTCAATCCATTATGTTAGCAAGAAACCCCGGTGTTGTAGTCCAATAAAGACTAAGTGTAGACTATTTTTCTTATATAGCAGTGTGTTGTAGCAAAATAATGACTTTTATGGTAGTTGAATGCTTAGCAAGTTTGATCTGAACTATGCTTTTTGTGGATAGCCTTCTGCTGCTACCTGTTAGAAAATGAGATGCAGTCCTTGAATATTCATGACAAATAAAAATGTTAGTCTTTAAGAGACTGCATGCGTCTCCATGATAATGTACAGTGTCCATGCACATAATGGAATATATACCAGGCTTGAGAGATGGAGATAATTCCTATTGATTCCAGTGGTTCATGGGGTGTCTCTTTTAATTCCAGGAGCCAGTGTTTTCTGGAGAAATGGGATGGGAGTAGAATGTGTTTACCTCTCCTTCTGATGATCAGTAACGGTTAGATATTCGAATACTTAAGGAGTGGAGTACAACAGTAGAGACTTGCCCAGGATGCAACAGTAGTGCATGATCAGTCCTTAGAGTGAGGTTGGTTATGCACAGTTGCACTCAATCCTTTAATACCTTTAAAATGAGTAAATCAACCATGCTTATGAAAGCTCACGCCACGCTGAATTTGTTGGTCATTTGAGCAACATAAATCTCATCCTTGACTGAAACAATGGCTACTTTTGTGTCATTTGTATGAACGATATTCTCTCATTTACAGTATATGGTAATGAAACAGTAGGCTGAGTCTCATTGTTGCTGGCATCAAGTGTTATGGTTTAAACTGCAGTGGGAGGTTGCCACTCACTAACAAATCACACTGCTTGTATCCCTCGTCACATGCCAGTTACGTGAGTTGGTGTACAATGATGGATACAAGTAGGAATTATTAAGTAGCGATGATGTCCCATGGCGATTTTTGTCACTGCAGGGACATTGGCATAATTAATGAACAGGACTCTGTCCATTAGGTGATGAATGCTGCTCTAATTCTCTGCGATCTCATATCTATCGGTAGGTTGTTCATGTCCGGGACATGGGTGAGGCCTCCACTGCAATCCATGAGCCTCTGTGTAGAGCAGTCCAGCACTAAAGGTAAGTGGCAAATAAAGCTACGCTCCTCTGTTGTTTAGGGCAACGCGGGTAGTGGGACTCATTGTCATGGCATGTGGCTGACAAGCATGAGATCCTGAAGATCTGGATGCCAAGGCTGAGCCCTTTGGAAAGATGCATGGCCTGCCCACTGGTTGCCGAGTCTGGATGAGATACAACAAGGCTGCCTCACTGCACAGCATAGCCTAATGAGAAGCGATTCAAGTTATCCCTCTGTGCCAAAGGAGGAGAAAAGGCATGCCAGAGAGGGCAAAGTTACAGAGGAATGCTTATAGGTGGTCCTACGACTCTGTCAGGGCTGTGAAGAACAGGATTTGACCTCGTTTGTGGGTTGTGACCTGAGGCAACAGGTGGGGCAACCCTTCTCTGGCACCTCAGGTCTGTCCTCTCAGAGATGCATCCAACTCCTAGCATACAAGGTTTTTACAGTGGCATTAAAGCATGTACAAAGTAAGCAAAGGAATGCAATAAAACAGACAAAGCAAAGCAATAAACTGTCAGGGCTGTCTTGTTCCTAGTTAGTATTCTAAAATGGAAATGCTTCTGGCAGGGCCGGTTCTACCTTGAGGGAGTTGGAGGCAACAGATTCTGGGGGGTGGAGTGGGCAGGACCCACTGTGAGGTTTTAAAGGGCAGGGCTCAGTTGTGTGTCCCATATGGCTTGTCCTATACCCTGTGTCTAAGCTTGCTGTCTTCAGATCAAGAGGAAGACACTGTGTGGAATGAAGTCTCAGCTTCCAAACTGGTCAGCTGTTCTACTTGTAACGAAAAGTGACGGAGAGGCCGCTAGTTTATCTTTCAGACATAGTTTGCCCTTGCTGCTTTGCAGGAAATAGCATGCTATATGCAAATATACAGCATGCGTGTGTGATTGCATTGCATGCAAGGCCAACCTATCTAGAGGATTCTAGCAGTTGTATTATATTTTTAAAAAAATCATTTTTCTTATCCTTGGCTTAACTTTCCAGTCTTTCACGCTTGCTTACTTAACTCCTAATATTTCTTGCGTCCTGCCTCTCCCCCACATTTAACATGGAGAGAGGTAAAGTGGACTCTTGATCTTGAGAAAACATCTTGGTCAACATTTCCGGAGAACCAGCAATGACTTCGCATTAAAAGCACCAGTGGTTAAAAACAAAAACAAAGACAAAATAATAATAATAATAAAAAAATAAACAAAAAAACCCAGCCATGGTTAATTCCCATCTTGTGAGCGCAGGAATGTCTGAGTACTCTGAGGCTGCTGTTGGAAGGCTGTTCTCAGCCACAAGCACGAGAAAGCAAGGCACGCTCTGCTGCGAGAGGTATGACAGAAGGCCATACTTTATTTTCATCTTCATGTTCCCCATGCCATTCTCATTCCAACGAGAAGCAAGTGATCCGAGTGTTTAGTGACGGGATGTAAGTGGCAAAACACAGGGCACGGAGTTTAGATGCCTTCAGGAAAGCTGGTTGTCTTTGGAAGGGCACAGCAAGACTACTGCTTTTGCATGGTAGGCATGGCCCCAGAGTCTACCAAGAAACCATCCCAGCAATGTGTGGCTAAAAAGAGGCTCATGAGAAGCCAGGTTACTTCAAGGGTTGCCTGAGGTTATTTCACAAAAATACAGAGTGGGTGGCTAAATATCCCCAGGCCACATAGTGGATTTAGCAGCCAAAACCCCATGTCTAGCAAGGCTTTGGGCTTCAGCTTTAAATTAGACTGATGTTAAGGTAAAGCAGTGATGTCTCAGATTTTTGAGCTTGGTGGCCTCTCTTCTGTTCAAGCTTGATATATCTCCCAACCCTCCTCCACAAACCTTCCATGAGCTATTGAATAGATCACGGCCATTGCTATCAGTGTATGTTAAGAACACTTATGGTAAGGAGCTACCATAGACTAAGGAACTAATCTGTAATCTACTGGCAGCAGCAAGATTAATAAGAGCAAGAAATTGGAAATCGAAACAAGAATTTAAGATGGAGGAATGGTATAATGAAATATGGGATATTGCTATAAATGAAAAGGTTAAGAGAGGGAAATCAAGAAAGATATGTTTACGATATACAGTATGGGAGAAATTTATTGAATATGTTTTAATAAAAGGGAAAGGGAAAGTACCTAATAATGACTCTATACATTTCTGGAAAAGAGGAATTCCAGTTCAGAGATAACACAGTATCATTGCTGAGAGATGCTGCAGCAAAAGTCAATATAGCCACAATGACATTCACCCTCTGGTAGGAGAGGAGGAGGAGGAGGAGGACAAAGAAGAAGAAGAAGAAGAAGAAGAAGAAGAAGAAGAAGAAGAAGAAGAAGAAGAAGAAGAAGAAGAAGAAGAAGAAGAAGAAGAAGAAGAAGTGGCAGAGGAGGTTACTTCTGACTTTCTTTTAAAGTCTTGCACTGGGAAACCAAAAAGATGGCAGGCTTGGCAGCATCTTTCACTTTTTGGCTTTCTCACTAGGATAATGGGGCAGAATGTGAAAGTCCCTACATATCCAGTGTGGATCAGGAAAAATCAATTGCCAGCAGAGAGTATTGTGTATAGAGAGGTATGGGGAGGGGCAGTGAAAAAAATTGGGAAAACCACTTTCTCTGGTTGCATTCATTGGAATTTAAAAGAATTTTTTTAAAGAAATGAACAGTAAAAGCCCTCTGGATGGATGGGCACATCTGTCAATTTCACCTTGTCCCATGCTCAAAATTTTAAAAATCTCCATTCCTTTCTTTTGAATTTATGAAGAATCTATTAATTTTGGAATTTTTAGAGGAAAAAAAGAGACCAAGTGAAATAATTGAGCTCATTCCAAGCTCTCTGATTTATCCCAAAATGTACCAATAGCGATAATGGTATCCAACTTCTGGTAGGAGGGGAACTACAATAGGAAGACAAATCAAAGATATAATAAGATTCTTCTAGAAGGGCTACCACCTTCCTTTTATTGTCTCTTTAATGATACCAGTTCCTTTAAACTATACCAACACCCAAAGACATTTAACTATACCGGCATCAATGTCTTATTATCTCCATAATTGTCAGGGTTTTGTTTCACCCTCTTGCCCTGTTTTCTACTGGAATTCCTTGGCAAGGATAAAAGAAGAGAGGATCTTGAATCTGTTCCATCTGTGGACATCAATACCAGTTATTTTTGTACTGTGAATCAGGTATCTAAACATCAGTCTGCTGTGCTTGCTTCTGCTTACTATATTTCTTTTCTTCTGCTCTTGATGGTTCAAGATCCCTCCTAATTGTAAACGAGCCTGGAGTATGGCATGTGACAGTAAGTATGATGGGTTAAGATGTATAAATTGTTTTTTTTTTACTTCAAGAATACAAACACTTGACTTAAGAACTTAAGATGTATTTTCTCAGTGCTGCACAGCGTGCTTATTAGTTTCATGCAGTCTTCAAAATTTTACACTGAAGGTCAGAATGCTTTTATTTGCTGTGTACAGTGAAGACTTGACTTGATTTTATTTTTTGTTTAGAGCAAATCTTGCTGTCCTGAGATGAGCAAATGAAACATCTTGGCAAAATAAAAGTATGATTCCCAAGGCTGCTTCTGTCAGTAATGTGCTTGCTGGCAAGAGTTTCTGATCATTTAAACGTGACTGGTTCTCAGACCCTCTGGGACAGCCCTGCCTGATGAACAGAAAGTTGGTCAGAAAGAAAGAATCAGAGCTTGGAAAAGTAACTTCTTCAGAGCTTGAAAAAGTAACTTCTTCCAGTAACTTCTACATGGCCATCAAGTCCATTTCCCCTCTTGATTCAGGAATACAAATCAAAGGATATCTGCCAAGTGGTTGTCTTAACTTGAGCCCATTGTTGTACATCTTGATGATCCAGAACAGATCTTGTCCCTCCTCTATGGGCACTTTTACACGACCCCTAAGATCCGCTGGCAACTTAAATTTGGACCAGAGATCTTGGGGGTTTGTCGCTCTTCCTGTGTTCCCACCCCTACGCACTTCCTTGCTCCTGTCTGCGGGAGGGGAGAGAGAAAAAAAGGGAGAAAAGAATGCAGGCTCACCTCCGCTCTGCCCGTGGAGCTGCTCCGGGAACCATTCCAGTCTCTTTCAGTCTCTTAAAGGGGCGGGGGCAAACAAACAAACAAACAAACACAAGACGAGGAGAGCCCAGCACTCACTGCTTTACATCCACATCAGAAATTTCTCACCTTCTGAGACCAGGTACTTGGAAAATGCGCTGGGACATGCTTAGGTGGGCGTGGTCGTACTTTATTTTGTTTAAAGTCCAGAGCTGGTGGGAAAACAATTTTAAGCTCCGCATCTGGGAGCCCTTTGCCCCGGATTTTAGGGGTCATGTAAAAGCGCCCATGTGACAACCCTTCAAATATTGGGGAAGTGCTATCATATAGCCCCACCAGTCTTATTTTCTCTATGCTAAACATCCCCAGTCCTTTCAGTCTTTCCTCATAGGGCTTGGTTTCCACCCCCCTGATCATCCTTGTCCCCCTCCTCTGAACTTGTTCAAGTTTGTCAGCATTGTTCTTGTAGTGTGGTGTCCAGAACTGGATATAAGGTGAAGCCTAACCCGTAACTGAATAGAGGGAGGAAAGCACCTCACAGGATTTGGAAATTATACTTCTTATTAATGCAGCCTAAAATAGTCTTTGCCTTTTTTGTGGACATATCAAACTGTTGGGTCATATTTGGCTTACAATCTACAACAATTCAAAGATCCTTGTTGCTTGCAGAATTGCTGAGCAACATCCCCCATCTTTTAACTGTGAACCTTCATTAGCACTAGCCAAAATGTTACCAAATAATGAGCTGTTTGTACAAACCTTGTCCGCGTGGCCCAGGGCTTGTAGCATGCTTCTTTAGGAATTAAGCACATATACGCCTCAAAGGGGGAGATGATGCTTTGTTACATGCTAAAAAGTTTCCTTTGTACAGAGCATAATTTCACAAATGTAGAAATTGTAATATCATCCTGAAAACAGAGTTCTGTTCTCAGGATGAAATTGCTTTCTCTGCAGTTTTGAATGTAGGAGAGAATATGCATGAAATGGGATCATAGCATACATGTGGAAGGAACAACATTCTTGTTTATTTTAAAAAAAGTTACAATTTAGATCTCACATTTTCTCCAATGAGGTCATAGTAGCATACCTTATCCTCAGTTTGTCCTCATAAATATCCTGTGGGGCAAGACAGGAAGGAAGAAGAGTGACCTGAGCCAAGGTCACTGAGGTGCTATGTAAGGACTTGAACTTGCATCTCCTACATCCCTGTCTAACACTCCAACCACTAGACCACACTGCGGGGCCTAGAAATGATGCATGGAACTGGGTGGGCCCTCATCCTAATCCATCCGGGCTTTTGCTGTGTGCTATGTACCTATGTGCAGGCTTGGCTCCAACAGAAAACACAATATAATCTATAGTTACCCTGATCTATACTTACCCTGAAAAAAGTTGCATTTATTGTAGTTTATTCCCAAATGAAGTCCACATGCTGTCGTTTGGCTCCTTGACTGCACATCCATGAGAGCTGTAATCAAAGATAGAATTTAGGGGGGGGGGATCAGGAGTCCATCATTTGAACATTTTCTGTCTCTTCCTAAAATGATTGAAGAGTAGTTAACATGTGGCACACAAGTGTTATTCTTAACACCCATCTTGGGCTCTCCTTGGAAAACCTGATAGCACACCTACAAATGGGGGGAAACTCACAGTTTATATTACAGCCTCTGTCAACAATTACAGCAAAAAACAACAACAACCCTATAATAAAGAGCAGCTGGAGTGAATGCATTGCAAACCCTTTTTGAAGTTCATGTTCTGTTCACATGCAAGGCTATTGAGAAAAATAATGCTTGTGTCAGGCAAAAAGGCCACTGTAGAAAACAAGATCAACTCCTGAATGAGATAAAGAGCTAAATTTGCAGCATGAGTTATTTACAACAAACCAATTGGCCTCTTCTATTCAGAGGCTATTTGTGAGACAGACAGAGCAAATGTATAGAGAGGAGACGTAAGAAGTAGGCATGTCGGTGTAAACTCACATTAAAATAAAGCAGTTAATCTTTAAGGTGCCACAATGTTTTTGACTTCATTTTTTATTTTTCTTCTGTTCCTCCCTGCTCAGGTGAGACATATTGTAAATCTGCGTAAAGCATAAAAATAATTTCTGATTTTCAAATTGTACATGAAGCATACAGAACCTAATACAAAATATTCCTTCTCTTTGGATGATGTATATTGGGAGTTTGGAGGGGGCCAGGGTTAAGGGTAAACATTTCCAATACATTCCACCCAGGGAGTTTTGAATCTTTGGCATCCTCTCTCGGTGCAACAAGGAAGTTTTATGCTCTGCACGGTGTTCCTTCTCATAGAGGCAACAAACGGAGAGAACACAGGACCAAAGAATGGCGAGGAGACCTGAATCATGGCTCTGAGATGTCCTGGAGAAACAAATCTCAAAGATATTTACAGAGTCAGGGTGGTCATATGTCCTGTTCAGGTAGGATAGCCCTCTGTTTGTACTGCTGTCCAAGGACAGTCGTCTTTCTCAATGGCTGTCTAGTCCAAGCCTGAATGAAGGAAAAAATGATAAGGCAGGAGACATCAGGGACCTTGAAATCTCCCATCCACAGTCAGTAGGAGCCAAACAGCAAGTCCAGCAAGACAGCAATTCATTTGGCCACTGCCTTGCTCACTTGAAAAAGGGGGGGGGGAGAGAGAGAGAGAGAGAGAGAGAAAGAGAGAGAGAGAGAGTAGGTAACCACAATATGTCAAAATTCTCAGCTAAAAATCACCATGGCTAAACCCAATGGAAAAGTGCTAGTTAGACTTGATTCCTCACATTGTGTAGAAGGGGAGTGAAACTACAAACTAACCCCTAATTCTTCAACTGATTCCAGTGAGTTCTACCATGACCTGACTCTGTCCTGGCTTGCCAGCTTTATTTGCTGGTTAAACTGGTTAAATATAGCACCACCGATGTACATGGTGCATGATGAAGTAGATTAAGAGAGGCCTCTGCTGTAAGATGCTTACTATCTAAAATTTGGGGCATGGAAAAAAACTGAAGAATGTAAGGAGGTGGCTAGTGTTGTTGAGAAAGAATGGAAGCTTATTTCTGTAACATATTCTTAAATGTTATCTACTTAAGGTTGTGTTAATTCAGAAGTGATCAGCATGTGGCCCACCTTTAATTGCTCGGGAAATTCAACAAGCACTACTCTTTGGGAAAAGCTTTTCCTGCTAGGTTTTGTGAACTTCCTGTAATATCCAGGCAAGAGCTATTCTGAATAGCTGCTGTTCAAAGGAAAAAAAATTGGCTGAGCGTCAGTGCATTTACCATCTGGCACTCAGTATTAAGCAGGTGACGCTTCCCCTTTTACAGAAAGAATTTCTTCTACGGCACCAAAAGAAACAAGACCATAAAAATAAAACTGATGATGGTAATGGCTTGCTGATGGATCACCTCTTTGAACGGTGCTGCCTGAAGGATTCTGGGAACTGTAGTACAAAAACTACTCCCTAAATTTATGCAGCATGAGCTGTCTTGTACAAAAGTACTTCCTGGGCACTACATAACCCATGACAACAAATAGGTGCCCCAACACATCTCATCTCCTCTTACAGCCAATATATAGCAAATATAAGCAACATTGAGTTGCTCTTTTATACAGTAATCAGCCTCTAATCAGCTACATAAGGTAGCTGGCAAACTTGTCCAAGTGACAGAACTGGCCTACATCCCCTCACAGAAACTCACTGATAATCAATTTCTTCGGGATCATTTGTTTTCATTAGCATGATATGAATGAATGTTTCCTACAGTTTTCAATATGTTTGCTTCTGTCATACTCCACCCTACCCTAGAAAAGGCGGGTGTATCAGTCTACCATATAAATAAACCCATCAGAGTCTTGTGGTACCTTAACAAATTTCATTTGGTGCGAGCTTTCATAGAGTGTAAGAGGACAGCCTGCTGGACTAGGACTCATGAGGTCTGGGTTCAAATCCCCACTTTGGGATTTGGAAACTCATTGGGGGGGTGGCAATGGTAACCAATTGAATGTTCCTTAAACACCTCAGATACCTTGTAAAAACTATGAGTGTTGCTGTATATTAGGAGCAACATGACAGCACATTCCCTATCAAACCACGTGATTATCAGTATGCTAATGACATGCAGCTCTAGCTCTCCTTTTCCACCTCTGTAACGGAGGCTGTGAGGTCCCTTGACTGCTGCCTGGATGCGGTATTGGAATGGACCAGGACCAACAGACTCAAGCTCAACCCCAAGAAGACTGAGGTCCTGTTCTTTGGGGGTTCCCCAGAAAGGTATAGTGCCCCCCTTCCTTGCTTGGGCGGGATTCCACTGCAGCTGGCTGAGAGAGCGAGGAACCTGGGCATTGTCCTGGATCCGGCACTGTCCCTGGAGTCCCAGGTGGCTGCTGTGTCCAGGACAGCTTTTACCCGGCTCAGGCTAATAGCCCAAATCTGCCCTTACCTGGATGGGGACTCTGAGGATGGTCGTGCAAGCGCTGGTCATCTCAGGGATAGACTATTGTAACTCTCTCTACATGGGGCTTCCCTTGACCCTTGATCAGTGATTGCAGCTGGTGCAAAATGCCGCAGCCAGATTGGTGGTTGGTGCTGGCCGATTTGACCACATCACCCCTATTCTGGCTCATTTGCATAGGCTACCCGTTGCCTCCCGAATAAGGTTCAAGGTACTGGTTTTGATTTACAAAAACCCTCCATGGCTTGGGACCAGAATATCTGATAGAGCATATCATCCATAGGTCAGCATTGGCCCTGCCCACCAGAACATCACGGTCCCTAGTGCTTCGGGTTGCCACCCCCCAGGAGGCCTGTAAAACCTCCACCTGGAATCGTGCTTTCTCGGTGGTGGGTCCAAAACTGTGGCACCACCTGCCGAGAGAAATCAGGCTTGCGGGGTCCCTTCCGGTATTTAAGAAGCTTTTAAAAACTTGGCTTTATAGTGCCTCGTTTGGTGATCAAGGAGGTTGATTTATTTTATAGTAGGTGTTTGAGTTTTGCTTTTTTTTCTTTCTCTCTCCATCTTGCCTTAGAAATTCTTTTGTACTTTTAGTTTTTTAAATATTGTTCTGCTGATTGTCTGTTGGGTTTGTTTTATCTTATATTGTGGAACCGATTATTATTCTTATTCTTATTCTTGTTGTTGTTGTTGTTTCTATATTGCTTTATGCCTTTTCTTGTTAGCCGTCCTGAGTTCCCATCTGGGAAAATCTGGCAGTATATAAATAAATAAATAAATAAATAAATAATGAAGTGGACCCACTTCATGAAAGCAATTGCCAAATAAGCCTTGTTAGTTTTTAACGTGCTAAATAAATCCACCAACTTACTGTCTGACTACCTGACTGTCTGTCTGAAAGACTCAAGCTTGCATGCAGCAATAAACTGTATTCTGAAACTGAGAGGGAGCAAATGCTTCTCATATAGACATACCAGAGTATTGTGCATAGCGTTACAAAAATAAGGCAATATTTTAGTTTGATTCCCTTGTTGTTTCAAATGGGGGACAAAGGCTTTTAGTTGGCACAATTACACTCCCTTCCTGTAATAGCAACAAAGGCAGGGGGAAATGTTCTATTCCTGAGGAAAGGGAACGGTCATTCTTTGCTTTCATCCTCCCCTGCCCCCATCGCCCACCCCAGTCTCGCTATTAGCAACTGTGGTGTTCTGTGTATGCAGAGAGCACATTCTCCACATTCCCATCATCAGCCATCAGGCCGAGTTCTTGGAACAAGTGGTGAACTGAAACCAACTTGGTGGACACCAGCCAATATTCCTCTCCTCAGACTTGTTATTTTTGTTCTGGCTGCACTCCCTTCCCCTGGAAGCTGCTTTCTGAAGAAAGGAAGAAATCCAGCAACTATGTAGGCTGGTGCTCATATGAGACTAGGCATTTATTCAGTAAAAGGCCATCTTCTTCTTTGTCCCAGATGACCATATGGGTCTTTATCAAGTGACACAATGTCAATATTTGCCAAAGTTATTCCAAGCCTCTATTAAAATTGTTTGCCTGGAGATCGGCTTCTTTCTCATAAGGTTCGCCTCCATGGGAGGTAAGCAGCAAGCAGCATGATGTTCCTGCTGCAGAACCATCTCCGTTCTCATTTGTGTTTTGCACCATTACCATGGAGCTGGCGATAAACAAAATGGGGGGGGGGACTAGTTTCAGTCTGATTAACCTTTATAAACTCTCCTTCCACCACCACCAGTGTTTCCATCTATTCTCCTTGGCAGTGATTCCCTGGAAATATCAAAATTACTAGCACTTCAAGCTAGTTCATGCAACAGCACCAATTTTGTTTCTAAGGAGAGTTGCATACATCTGTGACCCCTTTTTGTTCCTGCTTTCTGCTTTGATTCTCTGGTTTGGATCTGCCATTCCAGCTACCCGTTCTGAAGGGTTTCTCTGCAAGGAAAAGATGGGACCTCTCTAATGCTGCCCCAGTGAAATGACACAACCTCTGGCCTGAAGCACAGAATTCCAGCAACAAGCACAAATAGGCAGATACAAATGCTTAGAATTGGCATATTAGCACATTTCCTTCATTTCTAGAATCTGGAAGTGACCGCCAATTTTATATGGTCCAGTTGGCAGCACTGACATGCAAGAACGGAGGTATCAGCAAGGACAATTGGGTTATTGATCAATGAATACTGATGGGCAGTTGGAAAGGATGGAATGTAACACTGGAAATGGAATGCAATATCCAGGAAGATAGCACAGTTGACTGAACTGTTATATCACTTTGCAGAAACCCTTTGTTCTAACTACAAGCTTCATGTTCATTAAATATAAGAATGGTTCTAAAGATCTAGTACAGACTTATAGCTTATTTATGGCTTCATTTTTAAAGCAATCAAAGGGGTCTGACCAGGGTTTTCTAGGCCGGCCCCATTTCACCCCCTGTTATAACCTTTATAAACGTCATGGAGATGTCTTTGTGGTGTCACAGGGGGCACAGCATTCCACAACAACTGCAGATTTGTGTCTGTGTAGTTTGACAATTAAGCAGTGGGGAGAGACAATGAAGGCCGGTGAAGCTGCTCTACCAACACTGGTTGAAAAAGGTTCCCAGACTAAATGACTGATAACAGTAGGAAGGTAAAAGGTGGTGTTGGGGAGAACATTGTCTTCTAAACCGCATGTGGGGCAAAAGTAAATGTAGATCTACTGCTAGGTCTCTGAGTGATCAGAGGATGGATTCCAGAGGCTGGGAGGCCACGACCTCAGCATCCTGTTCCCTGAAGCTTTTGGGACAAAGCCTGAGAAGACCTGGCAAGCCTCACTGACCATTCCTCTCAAGCCAGGGAGGCAATCAACCAACCATCCAAGCCTTGTGGTCTGCCCATCAACTCTGTTCCCATCAACTGCTAATTATTTCCCCAGAAAACAAAGAAGGATCGTGCACAGACATGACTTAACTCATCTTCAGTCTCCTGAGAAACTAATTGTTAAAGAAATAACTGAACCCATTCCAACATCAATGATAAGCAACCCAGAAGCTTCTGAAGGTAACGGTATCAGTTGAAAGCTTTCCTGCACTCTTCTTCATGTACCTGATGCTCTTAAGCTTCAAAGACACTACACAGTGCTTCTGCTGTGTTCCTGATGGATGGGAACTGTTGAATCGAATCATGGGCTACTGTGTGCTTCACTGTGAGTGATTCACAATTGACAGGCAGAATATATTCAGAAGAACCTTTGGAAAGGAAAGTCACATAAGAAATTTGAGCCCTTGGAATCTTTTACAGGATACAGGTACTAGCAAAGACAGTAATTTCCCAGCCATTTCCACCTAAAGAGCAAGGTCCAGAAGGGAGAGCCTTCCATGTGCAAACTAGGCATTGTATTTTGTTTATTTTCAGGGACTAGGCACAGAGGACAAATACATAGGTGAAACTGACATGTACAAATAAGACAAATATGAAATGAGTCAGGAGAGACAGGGCGGCCTTCTTGAATGAACAGTGCAAAGAAATAGAGGAAAACAATAGAAAAGGAAAAACCAGAGATCTGTTCAAGAAAATTGGAGATATTAAAGGGGCATTTCGTGCAAAGATGGATATGATAAAGGACAAAAATGGTAGGGACCTAACTGAAGCAGAAGAGATCAAGAAGAGATGGCAAGAATATACAGAAGAATTATATCAGAAAGATCTGGACGTCCCTGATAACCAAGATAGCGTAATTGCTGACCTGGAGCCAGACATCCTGGAAAGTGAAGTCAAGTGGGCCTTAGAAAGCATTGCAAACAACAAGGCCAGTGGAGGTGATGGCATTCCAATTGAACTCTTTAAAATCTTAAAAGAGGATGCTGTAAAGGTGCTGCATAAGATATGCCAGCAAATTTGGAAAACCCAGCAGTGGCCAGAGGACTGGAAAAGATCGGTCTACATTCCAATCCCAAAGAAAGGAAACGCCAAAGAATGCTCCAACTATCGCACAATTGCACTCATTTCACATGCTAGCAAGGTTATGCTCAAAATTCTACAAGGCAGGCTTCAGCAGTATGTGGAAAGAGAACTTCCAGAACTACAAGCTGGATTTAGAAGGGGCAGAGGAACTAGAGACCAAATCGCCAACATGCGCTGGATTATGGAGAAAGCCAGAGAGTTCCAGAAAAACATCTACTTCTGCTTCATTGACTATGCCAAAGCCTTCGACTGTGTAGACCACAACAAACTATGGCAAGTCCTTAAAGGAATGGGAGTGCCTGAACAACTTATCTGTCTCCTAAGAAATCTATATGTGGGACAAGCAGCAACCGTCAGAACTGGATATGGAACAACTGACTGGTTTAGAATCGGGAAAGGAGTACGACAAGGCTGTATACTGTCACCTTGCCTATTTAACTTATATGCAGAGTACATCATGAGAAAGGCCGGTCTGGATGAATCTCAAGACGGAATTAAGATTGCCGGAAGAAATATCAACAACCTCAGATACGCAGATGATACTACTCTAATAGCAGAGAGTGAGGAAGAATTAAAGAACCTCTTAATGAGGGTGAAAGAGGAGAGTGAAAAAAATGGGCTGAAGCTCAACATCAAAAAAACTAAGATCATGGCCACTGGTCCCATCACCTCCTGGCAAATAGAAGGGGAAGAAATGGAGGCAATGACAGAGTTTATTTTCTTGGGCTTCTTGATCACTGCAGATGGCGACTGCAGCAACGAAATAAAAAGACGCCTGCTTCTTGGGAGGAAAGCAATGGCAAACCTAGATAGCATCCTAAAGAGCAGAGACATCACTTTGCCAACTAAGGTCAGGATGGTTAAAGCTATGGTTTTTCCAGTAGTGATGTATGGAAGTGAGAGCTGGACTATAAAAAAGGCTGATCGCCGCAGAATTGATGCTTTTGAGCTGTGGTGCTGGAGGAGAGTCTTGAGAGTCCCCTGGACTGCAAGGAGATCAAACCTATCCATTCTGAAAGAAATCAACCCCGAATGCTCACTGGAAGGACAGATTTTGAAGCTGAGGCTCCAGTACTTTGGCCACCTCATGAGAAGAGAGGACTCCCTGGAAAAGGCCCTGATGCTGGGAAAAATCGAAGGCAAAAGGAAAAGAGGACGACAGAGAATGAGATGGTTGGACGGTGTCATCGATGCAACCAAAATGAATTTGACAAAACTCCGGGAGGCAGTGGAGGATAGGAAGGCCTGGCGAGCTCTGGTCCATGGGGTCACGGAGAGTCGGACACGACTGAACGACTGAACAACAACAACAAATGAAATGAGTCATATACTGTATTTGGTGCCCAAGACGGCTGTTCATGGGTGAAACCCATCTGGTTATTGTGATTCTGAAAAAGTGTGTTGTGGGCATTTTAACAAAATCCACATTTTGCTTGAAAATATAAGCAAGAACAGTGTGACATCATTTCAGTAAGTGTGGGAAAGTGGCAGCAGGAGGTGGATATTTAGTGCTATGCAGGTCAAGCCATTATTAGCAATCACTGGTATATTTTGGTTGATTTTAATGTCCTGGGAAATATGAATGCTCAACAAAGTAGAGTGCGATTTCGGATAGGCATCCAACTCTTGTTGCACAGAAAAGTATGTTTGTTTTTTAAATTCATGACTAGCAGCTGTGCCATAATACAAGATGGGTGGGGAAGGGTACTCAGAAATGCGTATTTGAATATCCAATTTGCTGAATGCAATCCACCACCGACACATGATATCTGCATTTCTGTGTGCCTTGAATAAAACTGAAATGCCTGTCCTAGCAGGAGGTATTGCTTTTGCATGCAGGTTTCTACATGGGCAAATATAGGCCTATACCAAGTCTGGGAAGCCTGCGCCCCTCCCGATGTTGGTGAACTACTATTCCCATCATCCTTGCCATTAACTGGGCTGGGATGAAGCTTCAAGGAAGTAGATTCCAACAATTAATAGAGCTCCACAGGTTTTCTTGCCCTGGAGCAGACAGATCCAGGATATTTTGTGCATTTGCAATTTGCAATGTCTTGTCTTACACGAAGGCTGTCAACTTGCAATATGAGCAAGCCATTCACATGTCAACCCTGTTATCAGGTTTCCCGCTGAAACTTGAGGTCAGAATGTGGTTCCTTGTGATGTCACAGAGGTGTGTTGTGATGACAAAAGGGCAGCACACAAAAGGGATGGAAGGGATGGAATTGCTTCTAGGATAACTAATTATAGACAGAGCAACCAGGGGAACCCAGGTAAACCGGCTCAGAATCTAGATAAAACCTGGATCACAAGGTATCACAGCACCTAGCACCAGGGAAAATAATATTTTGGGTGCTTAGACAGCTGTCATATGTATCTAGCACCACCACCACTTGCTGTCATTGGAGTTTGCAGCCTGTGCAGTGTTGCACGCATGGCACACAGGGAGTATTTCCAGGTCCTAAACTGTTGCTGAGGCATACATGGAGTTTCTTCCCTAGGCCCTGTTCTGCTGCTGCTGCTGCAAGGCCTTGTGCAAGTAGAAAACTCATTAATACTAGTACTGGTGGTCCAGTTTGTGCTTAGCTCCACATGACACAATGGGCCCTGATGCACCTATGTGCTGAGCCAGTGAGCCAAGGTACCACCTGGGAACAGGCAGAGATGGGGACCTGGGTTTTGCAACCCGGTCACACAAAAAACCACAGTACTATTTGCCATGATATTATCCCCTCTGCCTGTAGTAGTAGTAGTAGTAGTAGTAGTAGTAGTAGTAGTAGTAGTAGTAGTAGTAGTAGTAGAGTTGTCCCCCACCCTTTCGCGGTTCATATACTGCAGTCCCGGTATATCGTGGGTCAGCAGTATATGAAAAAAAGGCCCCTTGGGGTAAGGAGGCAAGGCCTTCCCAGGCCCACCGGAGGCCCCAAAAGTGCTTCCACGCAAACCGGAAGTGACTTCCGGTAAACCAGAAGTGACCTCCAGATCACTAGAAAGCACTTTTGGGGCCTCTGGAGGACTGGAAAGACCCTTGCAGGCCCATTTGGGGCAGCGCCAGGCCTTGGGTAAGTACAAGAGCCCCCAGAGAGCCTGCCCAGTCCTGACCAGACCCAGCATCCACATATTGCGGATTTTCAGTTATTGCGGGTCGAGTCGGTTCCCTAACCCCTGCAATAGGTGGGGGTTTATTGTTGTTGTAGTAGTAGTAGTAGCAGCAGCAGCAGTAGTTTTTTTGTTTGTTTGTTGTTATTTTCTTGGCAGGAATACTGAAGCGGCTTGCCAGCTCATACTCTAGGCACTGACAGCACCTGGTATTCCCTGGTGTTCACCCATCCAAGTACTAGCCAGGCTCATCCCTGCTTAGCTTCCAAGATCAGGTGAGATTGGATGTGCTCAGGGCATGAGACCTGTAAAAGCACAGCAATTTCCTGAAACTTCCTGAGATCTGGTAACTTTAATAGGAAACCCAAGGCTCTCCTGAGGACATCAACCACAACTCCTGGAAGCTCAATGAAAATGTCTGATTGTCAGGGATTACTGGAAATGTGGTCAGACCATTAGGCAGATATCTTTTCTCTGCCGGAGCCATATAATAGATGCCCCAGAGGACACAGGCAATGCACAAGAAGAAAAAGGTGTGTGAGTACAGCTGAATATCATGTATGTGTGCGTGTGCGTGTGGGTACATGGATGTATAAATATTTTATTTATTTATACAACTTATATGCCACCCACTACACAAAGGTATCTGGGCTGCTTTAGATAACCAATTAACTAAAAAGCAAACAAATTTAGTTGCCATGCTGTAAAATGTAGGTCAGGGGTGACGAACCTTCGGCACTCCAGATGTTTTGGACTACAACTCCCAGAATTCCAAGCCTGTATTGCAAATGACAAAGCGTTGTGGGAGTTGCGGTCCAAAACATCTGGAGTGCTGAAGGTTCACTACCACTGATGTAGGTGATTATATGCCTGTTGCTGTCAGGTGAATCATAGAATAATTGAGCGGGGAAGGGGCTAAGAGGCCATTGAGTCCAACCCCCTGCTCATTAAAGGAATCCAAGTCAAAGCAGACCTGACAGATGCTGGTCTGCTGTTGTTTTTCTCGCATGCCCTCTGCACTGAAAAATATGTATGGAGATACAAGCTTTCTTCTTGACTAAGGTTAAAACATCTTCATCCATTCCCATGAGTTTCTTTTCAGGGATGATTCCCTGTTAAGAAGAGGCATGCTCTACCGATGGTCTGTGCAGACAATTTTCTTGGCTACGGGCATCCTTCTGGTTGCCTAGATTCCCAAGCAGAAGTCTTTCGTTGGCCCCATATAGAGATGGGATTGAATAGCTGGTCCGGAAGTTCATGGCCATTTCTTTTTTTGTTTGGCAGGTGCTGCCTCAAAGTGGGTGCCTGCCAGAGGAGGTGGGGCTGGGAAATGCCAGCCCCCTGCTTGGATGAACAAACCAACCAGCACAAACCACCAAAATGGCAGGATCATGCCCATCTTGAAACACGTCATAATACTTCTCAGGCCAGGTGAATGTTTCAAGCATTCCCTGAGAACAGCCCAGCTAGCCATGGAAGCTGCTGCAGAAAAGGACTGAGAAGTGAGAAGAAATATATTGTTGGAAAGGGGAACTTTTTTTCCATTCTGGGAGAGATGGGGGAGTAGGATTCCCACTCACATAATACTGGACTGGTAAACAAGATGCAATTATGGCAGTGTAATAAGTACTGGCTCTCCACAGATCCACTTGTTTTTGAGACAGTCAGATGAAAAAACAGTCATGTGAATCAATCACAAGACTCAAAGTTACAACAAAGTTCTCCTTACAGCCCTTGATCCTAAATTCTGCTTGCCAGAGTCCCTGGAACGAGCAGAACCATGGGCTGATAATACTGAAGGGCCACTGCTGACCCAAAGTACAGTCAGTTCTTCAGGGCTTCTTGTTTACTTTTGGCTGGATTGTGCAACTCAGTCCAAGATATGGTCAACTCCATGTTTATGCTCCCCCCCCCTCCATGCTGGTGCCTTGGATGTGGTTCTTGGAAGCTGGCATCCTAGGTTTGGAGACAGACGCTAAGAGAGCCTGGCATAGTCAACGTAACCTTTCAAAACAAACGTAATCTTTGACACTGAGCTTGCTGAGCAGAAGCTGCAAGTTGCTCAGGAGCAATTTAATACATACTGTACTGTAGAAGCAGAGTTCATGAAGGTGCCTGATTAGCAACAGGAACGGTCAGCAGTGAACTCACCCCAAGACATGGAAAGCCAATCATAGCTCAGGGGCCGTATATAGCACAAGGCAAGGGTTTTTTGCACTTGGTCAAGACATGTGAATAGATGGCAGCACAGTAGATTCACTATCTTTGTCTTAGAAGAAAACAGTCATACAGCGTTGATCTAATCCAGCAGGAACTGGGCTGAATGTTCAACTTCTTAGCGAAAAAGAAAATGCTCAGGGAACCTTGGCGCACAAGTGAAGAACATACAGTCTTCCAGATGTTCCTGTCATTCTTTCCCATAATTTGGGTGAACTTCGCAGCATTACAGAATTACTTGATAGTTTTCCTTCCTTTTTTGTCCTGTATACAAATAGAAAATGAAAGAGGAAGCAGTTCTTATAAGGGCAGTCTAGAGAGTGAAAGTGGACTCACAATATCCAGAAAATCAGATGATGGCAGTCATACATGCAATCCTTTGGCTGCATATGCCTTACCCTAGATTTGCTCAGTTTGGTTGTAATGCAAATGACTCTTTGCTCCAAAGGGAAGGTGGGGAAAATAGGAACATATAAAGGGAGAAGACTGTTAGCACTGGGATTTCTGTTTGTACAGTCCAGCTGCTTAGTATGTAACCTGGGGCTGCTAAAGAGGAATAGAGTGGTCACTCTTGGGAGACTGATAGTTAGGTAACAGAGAAGACATATTCCTTATCACAAAATCCATTTAGCATAGCACAGATTCCATGTGTTACCTTCACCGAGATAATAGGAAGGACAAACAAGTAATGTACAGTGCTGTATGGCTGAATTCAGATGCTGCCTTACAAAGATGCTGCTGAAATTATTTACAAATGATCTTAGTTCATTTCTCTAAGAACAACAACCCATACCACCTAATTCTCACAGGCCATGCTTTTATGGGTTGCCCTACTGAGAAAGCCCATCTACAAATAACTGGGCCTTCTTGCTAGTAGCCCTTTCCCTATGGAATGGGCTCCTGGTAGTGCTGTGCCTGGCCCCCATCTCTTTCAGCCTTTAATAGGATTCTCAAAACAAGGCTGTTCATGGAAGCCTTTGAAGGCATCTTCCCTTGCGTTCTCGCTATATTGCTGCCACTCATCTTGCCATCATCTGGTGAGTCTGATTTATGAGTTGATATATGGATTATTTTGATTCAGGTGATTTCTTTTTCTTTTTTTTATCACTTCAGAGTGACATTATTTTTGATGCAAAACACGCAGATGAGTCTCTAGCTTAGGAAAGAAATACACAACTTTGACCTAACTTTGTAAAAGCAAATTTCCTCTGTGATGGAAGAAATTTTGCACATGACATTACCTGGCTCCACCCTTGCTCTCTCCCTTCTCTGCGCCTACTTTTATTCTTCTGCCTGAAGGTTTTAACTGGCACAGCATATTTAGTAGCAGATCTGTCTACAGCAGAGGGCACTTCTGCTGACATACAGAAATGTCTGCTGTCAGAAGAGGCTTCTTTTCATTCCTAGTACTGTATTGTTTATATATATATATATGGGTTAAGTTTATCCTGTTAAGTCTTGTTTTTCTTTTGTGTGTCACAAGGCTACTCAGCCCATGTTAAATGAACACAAACATGTTTACTTGTCTACATGCTGGGAAGAAAAACACCCTGAGATAATGTAAATAAAAGATGTATACGATCAAGAAACTAGCTGTCAATTATTATTATTTTTAATAGTGCAAAAAGAAGAAAAACAACCTCCCAAAATAACTCTCTGAGATGGTACTATACTGTATAAAGCTTGGATTTAGTTAAATCCCGACTAGCTTTAAAAGGTAAGGATGTAGCAACTGATGTGGTTCAACTTAGTCATGTAGTTCAAGTATGCTTCTGCTGTGGGAGCAATCTCTTTTCTTCTGGGTGCTGAATTAGATGAGAAGCACCTCCACTCTACTGCACAGGGACTTTTCTGTATACTTTTTGTATACTTTCCTGAGCCTGTGCATCTGGAAGAATTAAACCTGTGCATCTGGAACAATATTAGACTTCTTGCAGGCTTGTCGGTTAGTGCAGTTCTAGCAGATGCAGAACATTTTCTTTTAGCCTTTCTGCTTGTCTTAGTTTTATTTATTTATTTATTTATTTATTTATTTATTTATTTATTTATTTATTATTTGACTTATATACCACACCAATTGGCATAAAAGCTACTCTGGGTGGTTTACAGAATAGCTGAATTTGTATAAGATAGAACAGGGGATCTCAAACGGTCCTCAAATCCCCCAGCTTATTACTGGATCTGAAAGTATCTGGTCCATAGTATACTTGCAGAACAACCAAAGAACTAGACAGATCTGGAATAGAGATGGGCATGAATCAATGAAGTAGCAGTTCATACTGGTTCATTCTTCAGCCGAATGGGTATTGGTGCTTCCCAACCCTGCCTCCTCTGCTGGATGCCCCCTCAGAGGCAGTGCCTACAGGAGGCAGGGCAGGGAATCTGGGGCACCAAACATCTGTTCGGCCAAAGAATTAACTGGAATAAGCTGCTAGTTCATGCCCATCTCTAATCAGCAACTAAAGAATGTCCCTGTAGACATATTGTTGAAATACACCAAACTGCCAGCCTGCAAAACATCCAAGTGAATTTTATTTACTGAACTGTAACATATGGAATATGTATTACCACTTTTGGAAGTTTCATGCATCCCTACAACAGCTGAATGGGTCCCTTTGCATTTCAAGGATATATGAACAAATGCAGTAGTCCTTATCTTTCCTGCCCTCTTACCCTTCCCTTCCACCTTAAAGCAGGTACAGTACAAAGTGTTTGCTTTCTTCCCTACTAGTTTTCTCCTCCTTCAGAGCACATTGCACTCGTTGTTGCCTTTTGGCAGAACATCATGTAATGACACTAGATCAAATGCAAACCTTTTGACATCGCCATTATCATTATTCAATCACAGTGCAGCCCCTGTGATCCCAGAAAAGGCACTGAAAGTCATATTTGCCTTTATTAAAGGCCTCGGCTAATTTAGAAAAGACTTCTGAGTACAGCATATCTGTTTGCATTTAAACAAGGAATACTTGGCACTTGTGCCAGATCTTAAATAGGACGTCCCCAGTGCCCCCGCCGTGCCCCTGCCAAAGGAGCTCTTTGCAGAGGATTGCAAACTGCAGCAGCAGGATAGTGAAAATATCTAAGTCAGGAATTTCCCCTGAGAACTGCATGACACAAGTTCAGCTGCTGCTTTTCTGGTACAGAGCGAGAGTAAACAAGAAAGCAGAATTTCCAGAAAGAGGGCGAGTGGGTGAGCAAGCTGTTGACTCCTCTGTTAATTGACAACAGGAACGGCATTAAGTGGTGAAAACTGTCCCCATACCTGCTCATCTTAAGGTATGCAAGGCTCTTGACATGTGATTGATCACAGTTATGAAATGCATTAAAAAGTGAATTCCAGGAGCAAAAAATAGAATAAATATTTTGAAAATCAGACAAGGTGTTTGTCCTTGGCCACTGGAGTCTTTTCTCAAAAACAGCCCTTGCTGATTGCCGCAGGAGAAGGGGGGGAGGAAGTAAATGTAGACTCTCTGTGTGTCTTCCTGGGCTCCTGTAAAAAACAGAGTTTGTTTTGTAACAGCCTAACTTCAAAACAGTTCCCTGTAATTATTACTAACAAAGCCGGGCTGTGTGAGCACACAGCCTGCATAGCTTGGCTGCCATGGCCATTGTTACAATGAGTACCTCTCAATAATCATATACACAGTGCTCCAACGCCAGGCACAGAGTGCCCTGCAAGGTCCAAGATGCAGGATCAAAGGACTAGACTTTGTTTTTTCTTAAGTAACCATTTGCTGGTTAGTGCCCGAATGTTGTTTACCAGGTAAGGGCTTTATTATGTAAGGAGGGCATGAGTACCTCGTGCTTGGGAGTTTTTTGTCAAGTGGAACTTGGCTGAGAATTCCCCCCTAAAAGGCTCCCTGCAGCTCCCTGTTTGATAAGAGTTATGAGAGAGAGATTAGCTGCAGCTTTGCCTCTGGGTCATGCATAGAAACTCCACCCTAGTCCTCTTTTAGCTTTTGCTCATAGGATGAATTCCACAACAAGTGGAACTCCACAGAGAGGTTAGTCAGTGCTTCCTTTACTTCTGGATGTTCAACCACATTTCTGCGGACACCCCCAAACACACCAATCCCCTTTCCTAGCAAGTACAGCATTAAATTCTGGAAACTGCATAAATAAAGTTAGGAATAGGAATAGGAATAGGAATAGGAATCTTTATTGTCATTGCCCCCTTGCAGGAACAACGAAATTTCATGGTTGCTATATTCAACTCATTTAAAACATTCCACATAGATTTAAAAACAGCGACAACATAAAATATGACATATAAAAGAAGCTGACTTCAAAGTCCAGAATTTCCATTTAAGGCCAATATTGCTCTAAAAAAGAAGCTATTTTTGAGACGGTTTGTTCTTGCCCTCAGTACTCTATATCTCTGTTCTGATGGCAGCAACTCGAAGAGGCGATGACCAGGATGTGATGGATCTCTTACAGTGGCACCTGGTAGTATACATTTGTTCTAGGGTGGGGAGTGAACAGCCCACAATACTCTGCAATTCTTATGATTCTGTGCAACACTGTCCTATCCCAATGGGTACAACTTCCATACCACACACATAACCCATAAGGAAGCACACTGTCACTTGCACAATGATAGAAGGCCAGCAGCAGCTTTTGTGGAAGATGGTTTTTCCTTAAAGTTCTCAAGAAAAATAGTCTCTGCTGAGCCTTCTTTGCAAGCCCCCTTGTGTTGACACTCCAGGACAGATCCTCCTGTAACTCAATGCCCAAAAATCTAAAACCTGTAACCCTCTCCACACCAGTCCCATCAATCAAGTAAGAGCCAGTAACTTGTTGATATTGGGTGGAGTCTAATGTTTTTACCATCTCCTACCTATCTCCTATAGATACTGGATGCAGCTTCCTAAAGTCTCCACCTTGCCACTGCCCAAATGGAATAAACTGTGCTTGTGCTATGAGGTACCAGACACCTCCACAGGGGCCCAATTGCTCACATAAAAATTTGCTAGGGAGACAGCATGTGGATTTTTTTTTTGTTCTCCATGAATTCCCCAGGCAGGATTTTGGAAATTCCACCCTACGTCTCTATACCCCACACACCTCTATTTGACTCATCTGAAGTAGGGCCTAGGCCTCTGAATTGCCATAGTATTCTGGGCCTTCATATCTTGCTTCAGTTCAAACTGCTACAATGCAACCCAGAAGAAGCAGTGTTGAATCCCTTTTGGCTCTATAGAGGGGACCTCACACAGAGCTATGATGTGCAGAAAGCATTATTATAGCAGTTTGTTTTTTAGAATCATTATGGCAAGAAACGACAGCTTAAAATGTAGCCTTGGAGGCCCTGTTCCAGATGAGTGAAACACAAGTATCTGAGGAACAGGTCTGGGGCCTGGAAGCCCCAGAATTCTAGATGGACACTTCTTGGAGAACTCAGGGAGTTGAAGTCCAAAACTCCTGAATGGCACACTCCCTACAGGTCATTGTGTGAGTAGTAAGGTCAAAGAGGATTCTGCACAGTGCAAAAGAGGACAGGGTTTCTGTGTCTTTAATAGCAACATGAATGACTGCATCTTAGCAAGCTTGAACAGCTAATAAAATTGCAGGAATCCTGTTTTATCTGTAAGTGTTTCCTGATACAAGAAAGCAATCTTTGCTTTTTTCAGGTGATGAAAATTTGGGGTGCACCACTTACAGTTAAGGGCTTCCTTTTCATTTGCACTAGTATTCTAGTGAGAAATATAGTGGCCCATTTTTGTATATGTTATTCAGCAAACGAGTTTTACAATTAATCAAATGGCAATATACCAACAATATCCTATAAAGTTCTCTCATGCTCATTAAACATTCATTGCATAATTAAAAGAAAATATGTGTGTGAGGGAGAACTCATGTGATCGTGGTGTTTGGAAACTTACAAGGTGTCCTTCTGAAACTGTCAAATTTATATAACCTTTCTTGCTGTATATGATATTTTTCTCCAGGACACTGTCTGTTGACTTCTAGGAAAGGAATTGAGTGTTTACGACCTTTTACATCTTAGTCCCCAGCTGGCTGTGTATTACATAGGTACAAATGACCATTCAACATGAATGTATTGATGATATTCACTGATGGACATGTAGCCTATTTATTTGACAGAAGGAAGATAGGACAAATTCACATCAAGACTGTGTTGGTTTTAAACTTGAACCAGAAAAGGTTAGGATTTTGGGAAGTTAACATTTATTTATTTATTTATTTATTTAGAATATTTTTGCCCCGCCTTTCTCCTTGGAAAAGGACCCAAGGTGGCTTACAATAATGTGGGACAATATACAGCCCAGAACATTTAAGACATATTCAAGTTAAGAACAGGAAGTTTGAAGAGGCATCTTAGTACATTAAAAGGTAACATTAGAGCTACAAAGAGCATGCAAGAAGAAAAGAAAATCAATTATGAGGGGTGAAAAGCAACATGGAAAACACTAGAGTTCTTATGAAATCAGTCAGTGCAATCATGTATGGTAATCCATATAAAGTCACATTGTAGGTTTTCTCTCATTCAGGGAAAGCTTGCCTGAAGAGGAAGGTCTTTGCCTGCTTCCAGAAAGAGAGCAGAGATGGGGCAGTCCTGGCCTCCAGCGGGAGGGAGCAGCAACAGAGGAGGCCCTTTCATGTGTTCTTCTGAGGCTCACCCGTGAAGGTGGCGGGATATAGAGAAAGGTATCTCCTGATGACATTAGTACCCGTGCTGCTTCATAGTGCAAGATTTGATCTTTGAGGTAGCTTGCACCCAGGCCATTTTGTGCTTTGTAGATTAAGGTCAGCAGCACCTTGAATTGTGCCCGATAGCTGATTGGCAGCCAGTGGAGACAGCATTATAGGGTCCCTATCTGAAACAGGTTCAGCCTATTAAATTTCAAAAAGCTAAACAAAACTGAGAAAAACAGCCTGGAACAACAACAACAACAACAACAACAACAACAACAACAACAACAACAACAACAACAACAACAACAACAACAACAACAACAACAACAACACAGCTGGGTCTGTGTGACACATACTAAACTATTAAATTATAGGAGAATGTTAATGGCTAGTTCTCAGACTGTTCTATTTTGAATGAAGTCTCAAACCTCATTCAAAATACAGATCATGGTTTGACCATATAACTGTCTTGAGATCGAATCACTCAGTTTCAATGCATGCCATGCCTTGTACTTGAGAGGACAAACCACACAGGGACTCTGATTGCCAGGTATTCTGGTCATACTCTTACAGTGCTTCTTATTTTTCAGTATTGCTGGTGCATGGGGAAGATTCCTGTACTTTGTTCTTTCCTTAATGTAGGTTCAGCTGCTGTGTCAGAGAGCAGAGGGGCAGACTGTAGTTTTGGATTGCCCAGAAAGGACAGCAAGTTGTTTCACATTTATTTGTTATCCAGGTTGTGGGAAGGTCTTAGCAGTTCATTTCCCCTCACACGCCGCAGTAACTTAGTTGGCTTTGTGTCTTGTGTCCCTTGACTTGGGTGGGGTGTGGGGTGAGAGAGTGCCATTTGCTGCTGTGCTTCAGATAGCGAAATGTTCTGGGCTGATGACACGGTGTTTACCTTTGAAACTGAATGAGTACATGAAGCTCCCAAGAGAGTGCCCTGCACAGTGGTCATATAGGCAAAATGTCATTAGCTCACTCCAGTTTAACCTGGAAAAAACATATTTTCTAGTCTTCTGACCGAATTGTGACAGTGATATCCATCCATGGACTTCATCTTTAGTGCCTGTTGGCACACTCAGCAAATTCACACAGCTAGACCAGAGAGCAAAGTGTTTGTGTCCCTGATTCATGAACTCAAGAAGCAGGAAGCTTTTGAAAGTCCAGTCAGAACACACAACCGCCACCCACCCACCCACCCTCCCCTATTTGATCCTTTGTTTGTATCTTGGGTGTTGTAAGTTCTGCACCAGCCAGTTTCCAGGAAATGCTTGTTTATGTGATAGAGAAGAAGGTGGGGAGGGGAGAGACAGGAGTTTTGCCTGGTGGTCTGCTTTTTCTCCTTTCTCTTTTAAAACTTGCCTGCTTTTGCTGAGTGTACTGCGGGTTGAATCTGAGGATTATCACAGCTGGGCACTGACTTCTTGGATTCTCAAAAGAGGCTCCAATTTGAATGGCTTTGGAAAGTGGCCAGTTGGCTGGCTGTCTGTCTGGCTGGCTGCTAATCTGAAGCTTAAAAAAGAGTAAAAAGGGTGCCATTAAAAAACAAAGCTAAAAAGCAAGATCCTTAAACCACACCACCTGAATTCATCTTTACTACACAAACTGGAGGTAGCAAAGATGCCCATGGATTCTGATGCTTATTATATTTTTAAAAGAATGTGTTTATTTCGAAAACTGAAGACTTGGACCAGAAAGGAATAAAATCTCACAATCAGCGTATGCAACTTTTATTTTGAGTCATAAGGTCATAGTAGAACTAATCTCTGGAACACTGTATATGGATGAGTCTGTGAAGATTCTCAGTCATCCAGGTGAGTTTATCTGGAAGTTGAGTCATGGCTACTGGACTTCTTTTTTGAGAGATAGAAATGTTTCGCTGCTCATCCAAACAGCTTCATCAGTCTGAATACAGCTAGTGCGAGTCCTCGGCTACTGGACTTCTTTTTTGAGAGATAGAAATGTTTCGCTGCTCATCCAAACAGCTTCATCAGTCTGAATACAGCTAGTGCGAGTCCTCCATCTTATAGTCACTCAGCTTTGACCTCTTGTCACCCTGGTCTGATTTAGGCTCATAAGATGAACAATGGCCTGAATAGGCTCATTAAGGAGACAATAGTATCCATAGCCTTCAGGTGAACAATGAGCTAAGGTGCTGAAACCTATCAAGAATGGGTCGTTAGCCATGGCTTTGGTGGTGAAGGCTTTTTGATTTGTCTGGGTACTTTGGAAAGCACACCCTGATAAGTAGCAGATAGACTATGCCTGAGGCCACCACCTCTGTTGAGGGAGGGGGTTTCGATGCGCACATGAATGGCTTCCCTTACTCCTCTCTATAGCCCAACATAGGAGGGGTAACATCTCAGGAGCAGAATCAGCAGTACACCTCCATTTGAAGGACAAAGGGCACTCTCTCAAAGATGAGGATGTACACATATTAGACAAAGAAGAGAGGTGCTTTGAGAGAGGAGTAAGGGAAGCCATTCATGTGCGCCATTGTTCATCTTATGAGCCTAATTCAGACCAGGGTGACAAGAGGTCAAAGCTGAGTGACTATAAGATGGAGGACTCGCACTAGCTGTATTCAGACTGATGAAGCTGTTTAGATGAGCAGTGAAACGTTTCTATCTCTCAAAAAAGAAGTCCAGTAGCCATGACTCAGCTTCCAGGTATATGGATGAGGTTTGGCTATGAAACCTCTAAAGTAGATTTCTAGTCAAGAGAAGGTTCATATTTTTTCCCTTAAATGCCTCTGATATAATTTGTATTTTACTCCACAATGTTCTGGTGCAACCAATGAAAAAAGGAACACTGAATGTAGGTTAATAGTTAACTATGACTACAGTATATGCTAATTGCTGGGAGAGGTGTGGCCTTGGTCCAAAACTAAATGCTCTGGAAAAAGCAGATTGAATCCCAGCAGCTTCTGTTGTCGTACTGCACAACATCAAGCCCTACTGTGGTTCAAAATGGCACCCATGTGGCACCTTTGTTTTGGGTGGTTCAGGACCTCCTTTTTTAAAACTTCCATTTGTCTGCCTACCTCTTCCCTACCTCCCCTGTTCACCAGTCCTCCTCACTCGAGCACCTTGATTTTTGTTCTTTGCCGCTCTGCTTGCATATAGTGGTGCAATTCCCTTTTTGAAGCTTTATTGAAACTTGCACATCCAAAGAAAGCTCCTTTGTTTTAACATAAAAAATGTTAGGGGCAGTGGGAGTAGGGTATGGCATTCTCGTCATATGGCATTCTTGTCATGGGACATTACGGCCAGCCCTTGACATGCCCGCATTGCTGTGCGCACCCATCAGTACTGGATTAAAACAAAGACAAATGCAGTTCGGTGCAGTTTATCCTATACAACACCCTCAGCAGTAAATCCTATTGGACGTAATACCACCCATTGTGGCTTATGTATGTGGCTGTGGGGCCAGAGGGCGGGAGTTTGATTCCCCATTGTGCACCCTGATGAGGGATGGTCTCAGTGATCCATAGGGTCCCTTCCAGCTCTTCAGTTGTAAGATTGTGTGTGTGTTGTGTCGTTACAGTCGTGACCGACTCTTCGTGATTCCATGTCCATGGAGTTTTCTTGGCAGGAGTATTGGAGTGGCTTGCCAGTGCCTACTCCAGGCGCCTACAGCACCTGGTATTCCCTGGTGTTCGCCCATCCATGTACTAACCAGGGCCAACCCTGCTTAGCTTCCGAAATCAAGCGAGATCGGATGTGCTTAGGGCATCTAGGCAATACTAGCTGTAAGATTATTATTCTAATAATTAGGACATGTGTTAGGAATCCAAATTGTCTATGCATACTTAAAGCTATCCTACAGCACATACACATTATCCAGTTTATTGCAAATGCAGAGTACCATTCCATACCTGTTTGGTATGGTTTCTGGGATTTGTAATTTTTAAAATAAATAAATAATCCCTTCATGTTCTGGTGTATGCCATTGGCAGTGGGTGCCAGATGGAAGGGCAACTTGCACATACGCATTGTAGAATGCTATGGGAAAAGAGAGACACCCTACTCATGGTTGTGAGTGGTGGCTCAGTAGACTAAGGCTTCTGAAAACTGTCGGCTGCAAAGTCGGCAGCTCAGTGGTTCGAATCCCAGGTGCCACGCAGCAGAGCAAGCTCCTGCTGATAACCCAACTCCTGCCAACCCAGCAGTTCGAAAGCATGTCAATGCAAGTAGATAAATAGGTACCGCCGTAAAAAGCAGGAAGGTAAAACAGTGTTTCCTTGTAGCCACGCCGGCCACATGGCCATGGACTTGCACAACACTGGCTCTTTGGCTTGAATACGGAGATGACCACCGCCCCTAGAGTCGGACACGACTAGCACGCATGTGCAGGGGGAAACCTTTACCTTTACCTTACTCACTGTTGGAAGCTGTTTCTTGTTTTCCGGAACTTAAGGAGGATTTAGTGACTCTCCTCACTTGGTTTTTATGATGATGCCCAAACGTTTCTTGATTTACTGTTCTGTTTTAGAGTTTGCATTTAACTGATTAGATGTTTTGTTGGATTTTTGTGATTTTCTGTTATTTTAAACAGGGTGGTGGTGGGGAATTTAATTTATGAGGTGACCAATACTTGCAATGAAACAAAGAAAAGGTACGCATAACATTTCAAGAAGATGATTATCTTTACAATATTTGTTTATTTAGCAGATAAGTATCATACAGGTAATCCCCTACATGAGATTTTATGTGCAACCTTCTCATACACTGCTGATCCCTAGCTAAAATAGCCCATGATGAGGGGTCATAAACAAGTTCAGTTGAACAACCTTGGAAGAGTCAGTTATCGTGTTTTTAGCCTGTTGCATTGACAAGTAATGCACAGTAAAAAAAAGGCTTCATTATTCTGACAGAACTCTTTCAAGAACTAGTGCTTCATGGTTTTGCACCTGAGGAGGTAGACTCTTACCCACACAAATGTTATGGCACAATATAATGTATGTTTCTTATTAAAGTGGCACATGATTTCTGTGTGTAAGAAGTGCTTAGCTGATGAAAAAAGGAGTTAACTTCAGGGATTTCCATTTGCTTGGTGTTTATTTGTGGATGGAAGTAAGTGAGCACAAGGTACCATGTAGCCCAGGGGTGTCCAAACTTTGTCTCTCCGGATGTTTTGAACCACAACTCCCAGAATTCCAAGCCTGAATTGCCAATGACAAAGGACTGTGGGAGTTGTCGTCCAAAATATCTGGAGGGCCGAAGTTTGGACACCACTGATGTAGACCATCTTGACTACTGGCATTGGTTTAACCAACACTGAGGCTGCCTTTTGCTGTTAAAAGTATAGCATCCTTTTTTCTGGCTAGCAATGAGCAACAGTTGTTTCAAAATGCTAACTTCTGTATCACGGTTGTAAATAAATAAATTCAGATTGACTATGTGTGCACAGTAGCACTGAATCTCTTCATAAATTACCCAACAGGCTATGAAACAAAGTGCACTGTACTTAGTGAAATTTGACCAGAAAAAGAAAAAAGAATAAAGAGAAAAATACAAAACAACCCACGGGTGTTTGCATTGCTTTTGTTTTACAGTACTAGTAATGGAAATCATATCAATTAACTTGGACATTTTTATTGCTGTCCTCAGAGAGCTAAAAGCATTTAAAGGGGTTCTGAAACAGAACACCTGGATCATTTTATTAGCAAAATGGCACTTTTTTTTAAACAAAAGGAAATACCACCCACCCCTCCTCCATTCTCTCTTGAATTCTGCCCAGCAACCAGGCCACACTCCATCTGCTGCTTCACATAATGAGCTAAGCCAGGATCTCTGGCACAAGCCAACTTTCATTCTTCTATTCACTTGGATTTACCCTTTCAGCTTCCCATTGTTCTCTGCTAATGGCCTTACAATGGGCCTCCCTGTTGCTTTTGCAGCTATGGGTGAGGCCAGATTGGGGGGCAGTTGGGGGGGGTCAGAAGAGCCCTAATCTCATCTTCAGTTTTAAAGGGAGTCCTCTGAATGAATAATGCAAAGAAGGGAAGGCAGGAAAGCTGCCAGGAATGTATACAGCCGTCAAGTGGAGGATGTATAGCCCTCTGCAGCCATCAGCTGCTGTCATTAGTGGGGCCTCTGGGTCTTATGTCCCGATATTTCATTCCAAGCCTCTGCCCTCCCACCTTTCTGCTTTAGGGATGCCACATGCCCCATCCTGCATCTTCTTTTCACACTCGGTGCCAATCATGCGGCAAAGATGGCCCAGATAGGCGGACAGATGGGACTAGTTTAGGAGATGGTTAGACCAAGGCCCAAGGGCATGCACTGATGGCTCAATTCCATCCAGAAAAAGCAAGAGAAAAGGTGTGTGGGGAGAGTGACCTGTATGTGTGTGTGTGTGTGTGTGTGTGTGTGTGTGTGTGTGTGTGTGTGTGTGTGTGTGAAAGATGAAAGAAGAGAAAGAAGGGGGGGGGCGAACTGAAGGTGGCCCTGTTCCAACCTGATTATCTGAGCAGCAGAGAAAAACCTCACCCTTGCCTGTTGCTTGTCTGTTCTTTTGCCAAACACAGTCCAAGTGTACAAAGGGAAATTTTGTTTTTATGTGAACTTGCATGTACTTTGGAGGTAGCTGATACTAGAGACACCTCTGGGACCCCAGCTTGTGCAAAGGAGGGGAGGAAATTAATACGACAAAAGGAAAACTACTTTAAAAGAGCAGCCTTGAAGGAAAGTGTCATTCAAAGGTTTTATATATACAGTACATATTTTAAAAGACGTCTCTTTGAAAAGAGAGAAGTACTGTATAATATTTTCCCTTTTGGCATCAAAAGGAGCACCAACAGCAATGTCAGTGCCTAGAATGAATATTTACATGAAAAGGCAACTGGTGAGAATGATTTTAAATTTTTGTGTGGCCAGAATCTCATTTATTTTAAATCTTATTTACACTTGGACAAAGGAAATTACATAATGTATGGCCACATTAATGAAGGGCCGAGTGTGTTGCAGGGCACACACTGATCTAGCACATATCCTGGTACACAGCTAGCAACCAATCAAGGAATCTCAGTAACAGTGCTTTGCTGTTGTGCCATTTCCCCTATGCAAGTGTAAATCAGGATTCTTATATTACTATAAATCAAGGATAAGCAAAGTGAAATGCTTCAAGGATTGTTCAAATGGATCTTCCATCATCTTTAGTAAAATCCCATGGGAAGGAACCCTGGGAGTTGCAGTCCAACACCTGGAGGTCTGCCCTTAGCACATTTTTCCTATAAAATGTGTGTGCAGATGCAAATGTGTACATGGATCTGTTTATGCTTGGTACATTGCAAAATTACATTGCAAGGTAATTTTTTCTTACTGGTGCAAGGTACTGGAAAAAAAGTCTTGAAATGTGCAAACACATGTGGCACATCAACCCATCTGATTCCCTCTGGGCTTTTCTATCATGTGCATGACTATGGCCAAGTGTCTGCAAAAATAAAGTACATGTTAGTCCTCCATACACCATGGTCTCACTGAACTATCAACAATTGATCATACTATACACAAAAGCAAAGTGAACTGTACAATGTCTTGACCATGTAGCAGTTATTCATTGTGTGGCATGCAATGGCAGACAAATAGAAGCAGGAACCATTGACTATCCTGCATTCAGTTATGTTTGTTGAAGTCTATTATGTTCCATAGGACTCAACAACAATGATGCATAAATGTAAATTTGAGTAAACAATGAGCACAAACCACAGCCAATGCAACTAACCTGCTGCATTGTTTTATTTTATGCTGGTCATTTTATTTTATTTTACTTTGGGACTATTAAGTGTACCTATGACAGACCCCACTTGAAGTATGTTGATCTTGAAACAGAATTCCTTGATTTTCAGTGGGATCTGTTCTATGCAACTGTTTAAATATACAGATTGAGGCTACTGACAGGGCAACTCATAGGGAAGCAACTTCAGATGAACTAGCAGTGGTAAAATAAATAAATAAATGTTCTAGTTTTCTTTGTCTTAATGTAGTATTTAATGGTTTTATATTTAATTATTCTAGTGCTATCCTTCAGCCGCATGGATAAAATACAGCTTAGAAAAGTGAAGAGCCTCATGGCGCAGTGGTTAAGTTACCATACTGCAGCTATAACTGTGTTCACAGCCTGAGGGTCAATTCCAAGTAACTCAGCCTTCCCTCCTTCTAAGGTTGGTAAAATGAGTACCCAGCTATTTGGGGGCGGGTGTATCCTGATTACTTGTAAACCACCCAGATAATGCTTTAAGCGCCACCGGGCAGTATATAAGCAGTACACCTTGATTTTTGATTTTTTAATAGTAGCCTGAATCCTATTGTGCATTTCTGCTTGTGTTACATCTAGTCAAAGTACTAGAGTGGGTTCTGGCCTCGTAGCTCCAGAGGTGTCTGAATGAGATAAACTACCTGGATCCAACTCAATCTGGCTTCAGGCCTGGTTATGGGACTGAGACGGCACTGGTTGCCTTGGTAGATGACCTATGCAGGGAAATGGATAGAGGATCTGTGTCCCTTTTGGTTTTACTGGACCTTTCAGTTGCTTTTGACATTATCCACCACAGCATCCTCCTGATTCGTCTCTCTGAAATGGGACTTGGAGGTCACTGTCTTACAGTGGCTTCAGTCCTTCCTGCAGGAGAGAATGCAGAAAGTGGTGTTAGGGGACTCATGTACAACACCATGGCCATTGACCTGTGGGGTCCCTCAGGGTTCTGTTCTGTCTCCTATGTTATTTAACATTTATATGAAACCACTGGAGGGAATTATCTGGAGTTTTGGGGTTAAGTGTCACCAGTATGCAGATGACACTCAGCTCTACCTCTTGTCACTAGAGATGGGCACGACTTGAAAAAATTTTTTTTTCGAGTTGTCGTTAGTCGGGCCGGTCCCGTTTCGGGTCGTCTCCGTTTTTCGCGAAAATTCGCAAAAATTAGTCGGTTCGTTTTTCGTTTCCGTTAGTACTGGTTTTTTTTGGGGGGGAGCGGGCTCCTGGAGGCACCTCTCTGGGGTGGGTGCCTCCTCTGGCCCGCTATAAGGGAAAGTGGGCTCCTGGAGGCACCCGTGGGTGCCTCCTATCCTCACCCACTAGGAAGGGGAAGCAGGCTCCAAGAGACCCCTCAACATGGGGGTCTCCCCTCCTCACCTGCTGCTGCTGCAAAATGCTATGCAATAGCCATATGGATATTGCATAACATAATGTGCAGACAGTGACTGTGAAGACTAGTGGATGGCACTGAACCCAGAGCCATAGTGAGATGCCTAACTAAGGCTCTCGCACCACCATGTCTCACACAGAAGGGAATTGTACTTGCTGCGTGTAGTGCAATGCAAGCAAGTAGATCTGGCTTTAAGGTGGGTTAGTGCAAGGGCTAGGGTTAGGCTAGTGACAGGTAAGGTTACGGTGGGCTAGTGGGTTGCACCTCTGGGTGCCTCTCTGACCCACTAAGAAGACAGTCTGTGACGTATGGGTACGGAGTCAAGGGTTAGGGTTAGGGGGGCTAGGGCAGGTTTTAGGGGGCTTTTTGGCACATCCCAGAAGTCTCCATGGCCAAGTGGCCATGCGATTGGTGGGATGGCTCCAAAAAATTTGCATGGTCGTCCACTCCCACATGGCTGGACACTCGGCCAGCCCATCATTGCGCAGGTGTAAATAAAATAAAATAAAATAAAATCAATGGAGGACAGAGGAGGAGAGGAGAGACATTTTGTTGCAAGAAAAAACCCACTGCTACTGTGAAAAATCTGGCAGTTTATAAATTTTCGTGTGTTTCTGTTGTGCTTGTGTGTTTTTGGACCACTATTTCAAAAACAATATGGCGTTCGCCGCCCCATTTTGGATCCCCCGCCCGCACCGCATGGCATGGCGATGGCGACTTGCGAGTCCGGCTGCCCAGGACGGGGGGGAGGCGGGACCCCCCCCTCCAGAAACCACCCCTCCGGTAGGTGCCCTGCGCCCTTAGTCAAGCAGGCATTTTTCCGCCTGCTTTTTTGGCCCGGGAATGGGTGGGGGGAGAGTTTAAAAGTTTTTTCCTGTGCCGTCCATGCCGCTTGCTTGCGCTTTAATTGCGGCGGCCGGCGGCGAGACTGGGCTTTTTGCTGGCTGCGAGCCTGCGGCGAGTCCCACCAGAGCAGCCCAGGACGGGGGATGGGGGGGAGGCCGGGGACCTCCAGAAACAACCCCTCTGGTAGGTGCCCTGAGGCACGGCAGGCATTTTTCCGCCTGCTTTTCGGCCGGGAACCGGGTTTTTTTAACTTTTAAAAACTTTTTTTCTGTGCCGCGTGGCATCGCGCAATCGCGCGATGCAAGGAACGAGCACAACAAACCAGACCAAAATTGTTCGTTCGTCGGTTCGAGCTCGAAGTCTGGTGGAGTAATTCCCGTTACCGTTTCCGTAGAGTAACGGAAACGAGTAACGGAAACGGAAACGGGAATACCGCTAAGTCGTGCCCATCTCTACTTGTCACCTTCGGATTCCAAGGAAGCTATTTTGACTTTAGATCAGTACAGCTTTGGTAATGAACTGGATGAGGATAAACAAACTGAAACTAAACCCAGACAAGACAGAGGTGCTTCTGGTCAGTCGAAAGGGCGATCAAGGGATAGGGATGCAATCTCTACTGGATGGAATTACCCTCCAATTGAAAAAAGAGGTACACAGCTTGGGGGTGTTCCTCGACTCAACCTTGAGCCTAGATAGCTGTAGCCAGGAGTACATTTGCACAATTAAAACTAGTATGCCAGTTATGCCATTTCTTGAGAAACCTGCTCTGGCCACTGTGACACATGCCAAAGTGACATCCCGGCTGGACTACTGTAATGCGCTTTATGTGGGGCTACCGATGGAAAGTCTCAGGAAACTTCAATGGGTCGAAAATGCAGCAGCCAGATTGCTAACTGGGGCAGGTGACAGAGATGACATTACACCCCTACTTAAAGCAGCTCCACTGGTTGCCAATCAGATATCGGGCACAATTCAAAGTACTGGCTTTAACCTGTTGTTGTTGTTCAGTCGTTCAGTCATGTCCGACTCTTTGTGACCCCATGGACCAGAGGTCGCCAGGCCTTCCTATTTTCCACTGCCTCCCGAAGTTTAGTCAAATCCATATTGGTTGCATTGATGACACCGTCCAAAAATCTCATTCTCTGCCGTCTTCTTTTCCTTTTGCCTTCAATCTTTTCCAACATCAGGGACTTTTCCAAGGAGTCCTCTCTCCTCATGAAGTGGCCAAAATACTGGAGCCTCAGCTTCAAAATCTGTCCTTCCAGTGAACATTTGAGGTTGATTTCTTTCAGGATGGATAGGCTTGATCTCCTTGCAGTCCAGGGGACTCTCAAGACTCTTCTCCAGCACCACAGCTCAAAAGCATTAATTCTGCAATGATCAGCCTTCTTTATAGTCCAGCTTTCACTTCCATACATCACTACTGGAAAAACCATAGCTTTGACTATCCTGACCTTAGTTGGCAAAGTGATGTCTCTGCTGTTTAGGATGCTATCTAGGTTTGCAATTGCTTTCCTCCCAAGAAGCAGGCGTCTTTTAATTTCATTGCTGCAGTCGCCATCTGCAGTGATCAAGGAGCCCAAGAAAATAAACTCTGTCATTGTCTCCATTTCTTCCCCTTCTATTTTCCAGGAGGTGATGGGACCGGTGGCCATGATCTTAGTTTTTTTGATGTTGAGCTTTAGCCCATTTTTTCACTCTCCTCTTTCACCCTCATTAAGAGGTTCTTTAATTCCTCCTCACTTTCTGCTATCAGAGTAGTATCATCTGCGTATCTGAGGTTGCTAATATTTCTTCCGGCAATCTTAATTCCGGCTTGTGATTCATCCAGACCTGCCTTTCGCATGATGTACTCTGCATATGAGTTAAATAGGCAAGGTGACAGTATACAGCCTTGTCGTACTCCTTTCCCAATTTTAAACCAGTCTGTTCCATATCCAGTTCTGATGGTTGGCTTTAACCTACAAAGCACAAAATGGCCTGGGTCCAAGCTACCTCAAAGATTGAATCTTGCAGTATGAACCGGATCAGGCATTAAGGTAATCAGGAGAGGCCTTTCTCTCTATCCTGCCACCTTCACAGGTGTGTCTCATAAGAACATGGAAAAGGCCTTCTCTGTTGCTGCTCCCAGACTTTGGAACTTCCTCCCACTGGAGGCCAGGACTGTCCCATCTTTGCTTTCTTTCCAGAAGCAGGCAAATACCTTCCTCTTCAGGCAAATTTTCCCAGAATGATGGATTACCATGCATGACTGCATTGACTGATTTCATAAGAACACTAGCATTTTCTATCTTCAATCAGGTTTCAGGCCTGTGTTTGGTACTGGGACTGCCTTGGTCACCCTGTATGATGACCTTTGCTGGGAGAGAGATACGGGGAGTGTGACCCTGTTGATACTCCTGGACCTCTCGGTGGCTTTCGACACCATCGACCATGGTGTCCTTCTGAATAGGCTGCCCGGGTTCAGAGTTGGAGGCACTGATTAGCAGTGGTTCTGCTTTTTCCTGGCTGACCATGTCCAGAAGGTGATGGTGGGGGACAGTTGCTTGGCCCCATGGTGTTTACATCATGGGGTTCCTTAGGGCTCAATACTGTCCCCCATGCTGTTTAACACCTACATGGAACTGCTGGGAGAGATCATCAGGAGGTTTGGCCTGAGGAGTCAGCAATATGCTGATGATACTCAGCTCTACCTCTCATTTTTCACCAATCCAGGTGAGGTGGTTTCTGTGTTGAACTTGTGTCTGGACCAGATAATGGACTGTATGAAGGTTAATAAATTGGAACTTAATCCAGACAAGATGGAAGTGCTGTTAGTGGGTGCTTGCTCAGACTGGTTAATGGGCCATTTCCCTGTCCTGGATGGGGATGCACTCCCCCTAAGGGACAGGGTCTGTAGTTTTGGACTGTTCCTGGACTCTAGTTTAACTCTGGAAGTTCAGGTGGACTCGGTGGCCAGGGGTACGTTTCTTCAGCTGTGGCACTTATACCAGCTGTGCCCCTACTGGATGGGCAGAGCCTCATGACAGTTAGGCATGTGCTGCTAACATCCCGTATTGCTTACTGCAATGCGCTTTAAGTGGGACAGACTTTGAATCGTGTGGTGCAGCTGGTAAGTGTTGCAGCCGCCAGATACCATACCACACCAATTCTTTACCAGCTACATTGTTTACCGGTTGCTGCCTGAACCCAATTCAAAGTGCTTGTGTACTGTTAACATCAAAAGCCCTTGTGCTTGTACATTAACTACATCCAGCTTTTAAATATTGTCTTTCACTGATGTAATCCACCTTGGATCCTTTTTAAAGAAAAATGCAGGGCATAAATGAATAAATGAATAAATAAATAAATGAATAAATAAATAAATAAATGTTTAACTGGAAATAATCCCCCCATGACTGGAGTCCAAATTCTGTACTAGAACTATTGAAAATCCTAGATCCTAATTGGAATACTATGAAACAATATTGTTTGTTGAAATATTGCCTACAGTAGTATTTACAATTTATTGTGTATTCAGCAGCAGTCAGTTTTCACTCTCATTGACAGTGTGATCAGTGTGATTATTTGGCACCTGAGTAGAGATGTGGTGATCAATATGGACCACACCTCTACTCAGTAGGAATTCCCTTAAGCTTGAAATTAGAACTCCTGTGAACTTTAAGACTTGCCTCGCACACAGATGATGAAATTTGGCTCATTCCTCTATTGCTTTTACACCCCTGCACATTTATTCTAAAACTGGGGAGAACCTTCAGCAAAATGCTTGGGGAAGGTGCCAATCAGTTTGAATACTGGAAATCCTATATATTCAGAGAAATTATAATTAATGCCAATTACAATAACTACAGCGCAGAAACTCCTTGAAGTAAATCTACCACTTTGCATTTCCATGAAAATGAATGGCTCGCTGAAATCAATTAGATTGATTTCTATATAATCTATTTTCGAATCTGGTGCCAATGCTGTTTCATTCTCTCTCTGATTTTGCAACCCTAAGCCTTACAGAAGAGTTCGTTTCCTCTTGCAGTGTTGCTCCTATGAATCTCCTGTTGCTGCTGCATGTCCAATGCAAACTGTTACACATTTGCTCGTTAAACTCATCGGGGCGTTTTTCCTCGAAGCGCGCTCAGGTTCCCTGACTGGGGGTGCACGCGTGCATAGCTGTACTGGATCTGTGCACTGCGTGATCGAGGATCTCCCTTGTCACTTAAGGTCATTGCTCTTTACAGATTTGCTGATCTTGACAGCCCGGCCGGCCGCACGGCGAGGTGAGGTCTGCCCGGAGCCTTGGCGCGTGGCTAACAGGCGGCCATGCAAATGAGCCGAGATGCTTCTGCCCTCCGGCCCTCCACGCTGCAGCCGGCAGCTCGACTCCCGCAGAGCCATTCAGCAGGTGCAAAGCAGAGGGCAGGTGTGCCATTCAGCATATGTTGCCCTTCGGGTAGGGTTTCCGTCAAGTTCTTGTAAATGGCAAGCCAGGTGAGAGGAGGCAAAGAGAAAACACGTGTCCTCCTAACCGAGCACCGCAAAGACGTCTTCGTGCAAACGGTAATTAATTAATATTGCTTCCCCGGCTGCAATAGGAGGCCGCAATGCAAGGTCTCCGCACATGAAAAAGAGACTGACATACAAGGGCTCGTTTGCAGAATCTATCAAGTACACAGGTCCAGATACCGCAAGGGCACAAACTGGTGCGCGCTCCTGGTCTTGTTGTCAACAGAGCGGAACCATCAACCAAGGACAAAAACAAAACAAATCCCAAGGTGCCAGGTTCTGCATGCTTACCCTGCCCTGGGAGCTAAACCCATGCTCATGGCAGTCCGCTTTGATCTTGGTGCAGCTGCTCTCTGCCCCTGCAAAGCCAAAGCTTGATACAGACAGCAGATGGGATGGGGATGCATGGTTACAGTGCAGTCCTGAACCCAGAGTGAGTAACTTCCGAGCAGATTTGTGAAAAAGCCCGGTTCGAAATCTACAAGGGTTGCCTTCTTGCATGCTGTAATCTTCGGTAATCATTTATTTAACCTGGAAGTCGGTGCTGCACACGCAGGGCCCGGAGAGGCGTGCCCCATTGGGCAAGGCTGCTGAGAGGTGCGATCCAAAAAAGTAACTTTTTCTGAGTGCACTTTGAAATACACAGATGGTGGTGTCATCAAGGACATTCGCAGCGCGTGCCTTTTATACAGAGAAGAAAGCCTGCTGAAGCTGACGGCTGACATTGGCTTCTTTCTTGCAAACCACACCTGCCTCCTTCTTACACGGAAGCGTTATCTCACGTTTTGCAAAAGGCTGGAGAAAACCGCCACAAAGTTTGTAACAGGATGTGCCTCACGTTCGGCCGGGGAGATGCCTCTCCCAGGTGGACGCCCTACTTCTGCAGAGCTGTTTGCTGGGTAGGAGGAAAATAAATAATTTAAAAGTGCAAAATTACAAAGGATCAAGAAGGGGACTGCCTGCCCGCCGAGAGCTTATTTGGTTCCAAAACCCACTTGCATAGCGGGGAAGGGGGGGGAGAGTTTGGTTTTCTTTAAAAAACAAAAAAACTTGAATGCCTCGCGGCGTTATTATCCTGTCACCGAGATCTCCCCGCAACAAGTCGTGTCTGAGGTTGAGAAGAAAAGGGAAGGAGAGGAGGCCGGCGGCTCGCCTCTGTCCCAACCCTGTAATTTTGGAGTTTGATCATTTTCAGAGGCAGGGATAGAATCGAGCCAGCCGGGGCGCCCTGCTCTTTGAAGCGACACCCCCCCCTTTCTCTCTCTCTCTCTCTCTCTCTCTCTCTCTCTCTCTCTTTCAAATAAAATGAGAAGAAAAGGAACGTGGGCGGGCTGGCGGGCTGGATTGCCGGACAAGGCAGCGGTGCAGAGCACGTGCTACCAACTGTTGAAAATATACATATATGTATAAGTGTGCCTTCCCCCAAATCACACACACACGCACACGGAGCCCCCCTCCTCTCCCCTCCCGCGGCCTTTGCTTCTTGCTTCCCCCATTGTGCCGCCTCAGGAGGGAGCCGGCCGCAGCTGACAGCTGTGGCCTGTTGCGGCTGAGGAACAGCTGCTTCTCCCCCCCCCGCGCCGCCCCCTCCCTTTCCATGGGGCGAAATTAAAAGATTAGGGGGAGGTGGGCACGTGCTGGCTTCTGAAGGCCCAGAGACAATGCTTGATTTAGGGGAGAAACTTGTCTGCAGCGGCGGACAAAAGGGGGCTGCCTCACGCCAGCCGAGGGGAGGGGGAAAGGGAGGGGGGAAGAGGCCAGCGCCCTTTGAGGGAAGACAAAAGGGGAAGAAGAAGGGAGAGCGTTGTTTGGGGGGGTGTTGTGTGTGTGTGTGTAGGGGGGGGGGAGAGGCGGCTCCCGAGAGCCTCTGAAAAGGCGGCTTCGGCGCCCGCAACAGCTGCTGGCCCGCAAGAAATGCGAGACCCTCTTTTCAGTCGAGAACACAAGGGGCTCGACAGCCAGGGGGGGGGAGCCCAGGCCCCACTTGCTGTCCTGCACCGCCTTTGCTGTACCCTGGAAAGGGACCAGAGGGAGAGCTGCTTGCTGCTTTCAAAGTTGGCACCCTAGGGGCTGGAAAAGAGGGAGGCAGGAAGGGAGAACCACAGGACAAAGGAAAAGTGTGCCACAGACCACAGTGTGTGTTGGGGGGGGAGTAATGAGCTGGCAGTACTTAGTGTAATATACAAGAACCTATCTATCTATCTATCTATCTATCTATCTATCTATCTATCTATCTATCTATCTATCTATCTATCTATCTATCTATCTATCTATCTATCTATCTCGGAGATGCATAATTGGGGGGGGGGGGAAATCCTCCCACACCTTCCTGTTTGAGATTCCCAGAGCTGGGTACCAAACTGTAACTTTCCCAGCTTTGTTTTCCTGCCAGGTTCCAGGTGCAATTGCCTGTCCTCCTCCATTTATTCCTGGGATGGGGTGGAAAGGAAGATGTCATCTCCCACTTGTGACCTTTTCCTGGAGCTGCCACTACTACTTTTCTCTTTCAATCAAACAAAACCCTTTTCTCCACCAGCTCCTCTGAGTGATAGTGTGAGGCATTGTCCTTCAAGGCATCCCCCAGGTATTTCAGGATTGTTGCTCCATGTATCCTTTGTACATAGAGAATGTCCATCCTGCACATTTACTGAGGTTCCATACCATACCACTTTCAATGCTGTGGCTCTGCCCCCCCCAGTAGATAGATAGATAGATAGATAGATAGATAGATAGATAGATAGATAGATAGATAGATAGATAGAAAAATGTAATGGCTGGTTATTTTAACTTTGATTTTTATTGTGCTTATGATTAGAGTAGTAGAGATAATGGAAAAGAAAAGGGTATATTATGTAGATTGTGCACATAATAGTCCATCAGTTCTCTCTGTACAAGGGTGAATCTTTCATGTATAATAATAGTGATATTGATAAACCACTACTGAACTATTTTTTGGACACATTTGTACATAAAAGATAAAAGAATGACAGATTTTGAAAAAGAATCCTATGACAAAGACCAACCAGCTCAAGAAATTGAAATAAAAACATTTCTGAAAGAATTGGGGAGAAATAAATAACCAGGGATAGATGGAATAGTGATAGAGCTGTTTCAAACCACAAAGAATGAACCTGTCAAAATCGAACAAAAATATGTCAACAAACTGGAAAATAAAACAAAGGTCAACAGACTGGCAATGCTCAGTGTATATTCCATCCCCAAGAACAGAGATGCCAAGGAGTGCAGTAACTATTGAACCATTTATCTAATTTACTATGGAAACAAAGTGATGCTCAAGGCTTTTACCTTATATAGAGCAAAAACATGAAGAACAACAAAACAAAAAAACCTTGTGTTCAAGGTGTATTCCAAAAAAGAATAGGATCAGAGATCATATTGAAAATATCCACTGCCTACTGAAGTGCACCAAAGAATTTCAGAAGAAATTTGTTTAGTGTTTTATAGAATACAGCAAAGCGTTTGAGTTTATAGATCATGAGAAGCTATGGGATGTTCTGAAAGAAATGGTATGCCTTGTAATCTGTATTGTGGACAAAAAGCTATTGTTAAGACAGAATATTGAGATAAAGAATGGTTTCCTACAGGCAAATGTGTCATACACGGATGCATTTTATCTCCTTATTTGCTCAATTATGTAGAATAAATCATATGGAAAGCCAGACTAGATTCATATGGAGAACGTGTGAAAATTGGAAGAAGCATCAATAATTATGTTAAAGAGATGAGACCATTTTACTGGCAGAAATGACTAGAAATGATCTTTGGTGCAAGTGAAAGAAGAAAATGTCGAAGAAAGACTGCAATTAAACATGAAGAAGACAAAAGTGATAACTACAGAAAAGCTACACAACTTTCATGTTGAGAACAAAGAAACTGAAATAGTTAGAGGCTTTGTATACCTTGATTTGATCATCAATCCACACAAAGATTGCAGTAAAGAAGTCAGAAGAAGACTGAGTCTCAGAAGTGGAGCAATGAAGGAATTAGAAAATGACATTTAGAGCTGTTCGGCAGTGGAATATGCTGCCACAAAGGGTGGTGGAGTCTCCTTCCTTGGAGGTTTTTAAGCAGAGGCTGGATGGCCACCTGTCGGAAATATTGTGATGGGGTTCCTGCATGGCAGGGGGTTGGACTAGATGGCCCTTGAGGTCTCTTCCAACTCTGTGATTCAATGATTCTATGATTCAAGTAGTGTAAAAATGTGTCACTGGGGACCAAGGCAAAGATCATCCACTCTAAAGTATTCCCAGTTACATTGTACTGGTGTGAAAGCTGGACAGTTAAGAAACCTGATTGTGTGTGTGTGCAGGGGAGGTTGATTCATTTGAAACATGGTGCTGAAGGAGAGTTTTGGAAATGTCCTGATTTATCTTACCTCTCTCTGGTGGCAATAACGATTAAATTGAAGCTGTCATACTTTGAGCTCATCATGAGAAGGCAAGATAGAGTGGTCATGTTGCCAAATAGGCAGGATTGAAATTGTACAAACAAACAAACAAACTCCTAAGTAAAAGACAGTAATGCTGGGAAAGGTTGAGCCAGGAGGGAAAGAGGAAGTCGAAATACAAGATGGATTGATTCTATAAGGGAAGCCACAGCTTTTAGTTTACAAGAGCTGAGCAGGGCATTTTGAAGATTACTTCTTAGGGTCACTGTAAGCAGGAGGTGACTTAACGGCATGTAACAGCAGCATTGTGGCAACCAAGGTGATTTTGAGGTATTTAATAGGGTTTAAAAACAATTTTTATGCAGTTATCTTCTAGCTACAAACTCTTAATAAGATCAAAAGAACAGAGTTGTAATTCCAGCCTTTACATAATTTAATCATTGTCACATCTGTGGCTTTCAGCAAGATCATGGTGGTAAGAACTGCAGCCAAGTATGAAGAATTTTATGCAGATTCCCAGTGAATAAAGGTGATAGTGTGTGGTCTCTTCAGTATCCATATGCTAGGGAAAGGTTAGTTAATACAGTGACATCCCTTTCTTTTTTATTTGTAACGAATTTTTATCACCCCTGGCCCTTCCACTATCAGAATTGCTCCTGTGCATTGTGTTGTGTCATTACAGTCATGGCTGACTCTTCGTGACCCCATGTCCATGGAGTTTTCTTGGCAGGAGTACTGGAGTGGCTTGTCAGTTCCTACTCCAGGCGCCTACAGCACCTGGTATTCCCTGGTGGTCTCCCATCCAAGTACTAACCAGGGCCGACCCCGCTTAGCTTCCGAAATCTGGTGGGACCGGATGTGCTTAGGACATCTAGGCAGTTAGTTGTTCCTGTGCATTGGCACAAACTAATTTCAAGATTTAACTGCAAAGGCAAAAAGTAGGATAAAGGAGAGAAAAGAAAGAAGAGAAGGAATGAAAGAGCACCATATTTTTATTCCTATGGACTCCATGCCATCTTTAGCATTTTGGCTTTTTTGGGGGTGTATTCCTTTGCAAGGCCAGAAAATCGGGCCTACATTGTCATGCTTGGAGATATGAATTGATATTTACATGATTATTTATTCTATTCTATTCTATTCTATTCTATTCTATTCTATTCTATTCTATTTTAGAATATTTTTGCCCCACCTATCTCCTTGGAAAAGGATCCAAGGCGGCTTACAGTAATGAGAGATAATATACTTAATTAATAAAGACATGTTCAAGTATTGAGAACAGGGAAATGATAATTAAATGGTCTTATTTCCATTCAAAACTTGGAAACTTTTTTCCCTTATAACTCCCAGAATCCTTTGGCTGCCATGGCTAAACAGTAACATTTCCAAGATCCACTTTAGTTGGTACCCTGCCCTCCTCCCTACAAAAAGTAGTGAGATTTACAGATGATGCCAGCAAAGGGAAGGACCAGAAATTCATACCTGCTTTCTATTTACAACCCTAAAATACCGAAGTGAGAAAGAGCTGTATCATGGAGGGATTCAATGGTATCGGAGCAGTTCCAGCCTGAAATATTTTGGTGCCTATGGCAGAACAGCAAAGGGCAACCAAGTCAAGGTAAGTATTACTCAAAGCCAGTCAAGTTATTTTGGCACATGAGTGAAAATTCTGTCAAGATACGTCTCTCTGTCTTCAATGGTAGAAGCGCAATAACAAATTAAATAGTGAATACACTGCAGCCCTTTGGTTTTACCCCAAACCTACTTGGTGTGGCAGCTGCCCCACTTTTTGGAACAGGAGGGCTTATCCCATCTAATGAAGGCTTGGATAGCAGAGTGGCACACGTCATGGTAGGAAGTTACTAAGAGTTCTCTTTATTTAAGATTCACACTTTTTGAAACATTATCTTCCTTCCCTCCCTCCCTCCCTCTCTTTCTTTCTTTGTTACATTTCATCCTATGGAGCCCTGTGGCGCAGTGGTTAAATACCTGTACTGCAGGCAAAACTGTGCTCACGACCTGGGGTTCAATCCCGGGTAGCAGGCTCATGGTTGACTCAGCCTTCCATCCTTCTGAGGTCGGTAAAATGGGTACCCAGCTTGCTGGGGGGGGGGAGAGCAATGTGTAGCCTGCATACTGTAATTAAAACTGTAAACCGACTACTTGAAGTGGTATGGGGTGGTATATATAAGCAGAACATATCTTTCCTTCAGTGTACATCCTTAAAAGACCTCTGAAGTAGATCAGGCTAAAAGAGCCCAATGCCAGCCAGTGTGTCTCATGATTCATGGTGACTAGAAGCTGGATGCCCAAGTCTCAATCAAACACTGTACTGTGACATATTTCCTCCTGTGCTGCCTTAGAAACATGTGGCTGATCCTGAGCAGTATTTTGGGGGGAAACTTGCTAGTAACCTCATCAGCTGCTCTTGTGGATGTGCTAAGGACAGGGCTTGTCCTGAAACAAAGGAAATGGTCCTTGCTCCATGTGAAAGTGTTAACTGTGCCCAGGTCACTTGCAGCCATTTTATTTTTATGTGGACTTTTCCTATCAGATCTTGACCAGACAGACTGAGGATCTTATCATCTGAGCAGGCTGCACTTTATGACTTTCTAGGTTTCCTTCGATCTCTCATTTTATGTCTGTTTGTGTGTGTTGTGTCCTTACAGTTGTGACCGACTCTTTGTGACCCCATGTCCATGGAGTTTTCTTGGCAGGAACACTGGAGTGGTTTGCCAGTTCCTAGTCCAGGTGCCTACAGCACCTGGTATTCCTTGGTGGTCTCCCATCCAAGTACTAACCAGGGTTGACCCTGCTTAGCTTCCAAAATCAGATCAGATTATGATGCAGACATTAAAGTGTGCAATATATTCACCATTGGACAGCACTAGAAGACAAAAGAATATACTAGAATATAAAGAAATCTGGGTTTGGTGGTGGACAATATCAGAGATTTGGAATTTTTCTCTTTTTGTCTTAGCCCCCCCCCCCCCCCCCCGTGGCTTTTAGCCAGCATAGCCACTGCAGACTGGGAAATTTGGGGAGCTGTGGTAGAAAAATAACTTCCCCAAGCTCTTTTTCCATATTTGGTGTTTGTAATTTATACCTGCAATAAAAAAGGGATAGAATGAGAGTTCTGAATACCACTTAATGCTGGACCTGGACCTTATGTTCTGCTGTCACCAGTACTAATGCGAAGTGTGTGAGATGGCTTGTGCTGTGTATGAGCACTCTTAATTGAAGATTCATTATCCTACCACACAGACATTTGCCGATAGCTGGCATTTTTTTGCATTAGTGCCTGAAGAAGCCAAATCCACATTGATAATTAAGGACAGGGAGTCCTTTACAATGTGGTGGGAGGACACAAGCAATTCATCACTGACATTTGCAAATTGTGGCACTCTCCCCTTGCAACACAGAGGCAGCTGCCTACTAATAGCCTCACTTCACCCATCCAGTAGTGTGTGTGTGTGCATTTTCCATTTCCTTCACCCAGCCTCTTGAGTGTCTCACTGAGGGAGCAGGTGGCTACCCGTTGACTAGATCTGCTTGACCTTCTGTGGCTGGCCAGCCCTGGGGAAATAAAACAAAGAAGGAACTAAATGTGGGATCTCCTTGGCTTGTGTCTAGAACTCCTAGATCTCTGTGCTTTGAGTGCTGGACCTGTTCCCCTGCTTCTAAGTTGTAATGAAAGCTGGGGCTTCTCCCTAAACCCACTTTACTTCTTGCATAATAGTAATCTCTGTAAGAGAATCAGGAAGAATGCCAAAAACTCCTGTAAAGGAGCCAGACTGTGATTTTAGCAATTATCTGTGAGTTTCTGCTAAGTAACTCCTGTTAGTAATACTGAAGCAATTATACCAAGTGAATAAGCAGTCCTGACAGCATAAACACACAGGGGTGGAACTATTAGGTCAGGGAAGCCATAAATCATCAGCAACTCTTTAAAGCAGTGATGTTATCTTTCCTTCTCCCAGCACAAAAGCCACAGCTGTCTAGTGATAACATGGGGAGGGGGTTTAGCTCCATCTGTTTCCACCTTCCTGGCTGGAAGAGCAGGTGATGGCCAGCTGACTGCATCTGCTTGACCTTCTGTTCCTGGTCCCTGGAGAGGCACTCCTCACAGAACAGAACAATGCCGCACTTGCCACCTGAATACACCAGGGTAGCCTGGCAAACTGAACCTGCGACCTGAGAACACGAGCATTTTTGCCTTCTGTTCAACAGAATGCTCTTGTGCTTTCAGAAGCATCAAGTTAATATTTAGGTCTACACATTTTGGGGAGCTGTAGTCCAAAAGAGTAACTCTCCTTGTCTCTGTCAGGGAGAGGGTTTGACATGGCCTTCCTATCAGGACACTGCAGCAATTCCAAAAACCACATTCAACACTTTTTAGGCAACAGGAGAACACATCTGAGGGAAAGTTAACAAAACTTGGCCTGTCCTTGAGACTGTCCACAGAACTTTTCCCGTGTGCCTCTCAGAAAGCTGCATATAGTTATAGTAGCGGACCTACATTTGTGGAAGTCCTGGAACATGAACTATTATAAGGACCCCTTCATAACAGGGGTCTGGGTAATCACAGTTATCTTCTTCAGTGGGGATGTTTCACAACAGATCACTAAAGTTACTTCTGGGGCACCTCCATGATTAGAAGCCCTAAAGCTTAAGCTTTATTAGTTTAAGAATAGATCCACCCCTGTGTGTTTATGCTTGGCTTAATGCTAGCATAATTAATGCAAATAGTGTGTTCTGCTGTATCACATCTGAAATCCTGTTGTGGCACTTGATACCACATAAGGCTGATAGCATAACGTTGTGCAATAGGAACTCAGCCAGAATTTGAAATAACATTTGCGATAACACATCAATCATTTAAGGTTTTAGGGGTGAGAAAAATCACATCCCCCTCCAAGCAGACACCTCTGTCCTCCAGATGTTTCACACTAACTCCCATGATGCCTATCATTGGCTTTGATGGCTGAGGCTCCTGGAAACTAAAGTCCAAAACTAGAGAGCAAGTGTCTTTTCACATCTATTCTAAGGCATTTGCATTGCTGTAGTACCAATAAATAAATAAATAAATAAAAAATACACAAACCTCTTCATAAGTAGTATGAAACCTCTTCCTTTTCAACCTCTTCATAAATGATCTAGAAGTAGGAGTAAATAGCGAGGTAGCCAAATTTGCTGACAACAGTAAATTATACAGGGTAGTAAAAACTGAGATAGATTGTGAGGAGCTCCAGAGGGCTCTCTTGACACTGGGGGAGTGGGCAAACCAGTGGCAAATGAGCTTCAACATTAGCAAGTGCAGAGTGATGCACGTTGGGGCACCCCCCCATTACATTTATAAACTGATGGGGTCTGAAATCTCTGCAACAAACCAGGAAAGGGACCTTGGTGTCCTGGTGGACAGCTCAATGAAGGTGTCAATCCAGTGTGCTGCAGCAGTGAAAAAAGCAAACTCAATACTAGGGATCATTAGGAAGGGTATAGAAAATAAGTCAGCAAGTGTCATTTTGCCTCTTTATACATCTAGGGTGAGGCCCACCTAGAGTATTGTGTACAGTTCTGGTCACCATACCTCCAGAAGGATATCATGGAAATGGAAAAAGTGCAGAGGAGGGCAACCAGAATGATTAGGGGATTGGAACACCTTCCTTACCATCTGAGGCTGAAACGGCTGGGCCTCTTCAGTCTTGAATGACGGCGTCTAAGAGGTGACCTGATTGAAGTTTATAAAATCATACATGGTGTGGACAAAGTAAATAAGGAAAAGCTATTTTCCCTATCACACAACAATAGAACTAGGGGGCACTCCATGAAACTTTTGGGTGCTAGATCTCAAACAAATAAGAGAAAGTACTTTTTCATCCAGAGGATCACTGGTCTTTGGAACTCCCTGCCAGAAGAAGTGGTGAAAGCTGTCAGCCTTGAAAGTTTTAAGAAAGGTTTGGACAAGTTCATGGAGAACAAGGGTATCAATGGCTATCATTATGGATGCCTAAGGACAACCTCCAGGTTGGAGAGATAGGCTGGATATCTCTCAATGCCATTTGCAGGGAATCATAAGCAGGTGAAGACATCTGTTTGGGAATACCCTAAAGCAGTGGTGTCCAAACTTTGGCCCTCAAGATGTTTTGGACCACAACTCCCACAGTCCTTTGTCACTGGCAATCTAGGCTTGGAATTCTGGGAGTTGTGGTCCAAAACATCTGGAGGGCCAAAGTTTGGATACCACTGCCCTAAAGCAAATGGTGAGCCACTGTGTGAGACAGAATGCTGGACTGGATGGGCTGTGGCCAGTTCCAGCAAGGCTGTTCTTATGTTAAAGAGGACTGCAGTTGTAGCTTATATCAGCCCTGGGAAATGTTCTCCATGCAGGGGTTTCCATCTTAAAAGTAGCAATAAAAATAAAGTGGATGATGCCTCTGAGAATGTGGAGAGTGCCCTTCCCTGCCACTGAATACCTCTGAGTGTTAGGTTTGAGGCTCCAAATTATTTTTCCAGTTATGACTTTGTGTAAATGAATTCATCAACATGGAATCACCTGCTTTAGCAGAGTATTCTGCAATTGTGCTTGTTGATAATTCTTAAAGATGCACAAATCTGTTTTTAAGAAAAAAGGAGAGTCAATCTGGATTTTAAACATAGCCAACATGTTACATAAGGCTTTGGCTGAGACCTTGAGGAAACAACAGTTGTTCAGGGCTTATTTATAGCCACAGCAACACTTAATATGACATCAAAGAAAACAACGCCTGAGGGTGGAAAGCAGGAGGCAAAAGAGAAATCGCAAGGATAGACAGACATTCAAAGTGCGGCAGAATTGGTTTGACCAGGTATTAACATGCACAAGGTGGAATGGTTATTGGTCTCTATCCCCTCTCCCAAAAACCTGCTTTCAAATAAAGCAAATGTGTATTCATACTATTTCTACCACACCTGTAACCTTGTGCAGGCTTCCTGGAAACTAGTTGCAGTCAATGTACAGATGTGGTAGTCAGGATCAGGTATTAGTACTGCAGTGTTGGTTACTCCAGTGTGGTGTATTTGGTAAACTTAGTGGTGTGGAATGACAACTCCCTGGCATCCCCAGCGACTACTACTGGAGGCACAGGGGACTCTGGGAGATGTAGTTCAAAAAGAAAACTTCCATGCTCTGCACGCTTTGAAAATGAAGAAAAACCAACCAATGGGTATCAGGCAGAAAGACACGTATTGATCTTAGCTCCCAAGAAACTTCCTTGCACCCAAAGCACAGGATACATCTAGCTCAGTGTTGTCAAATCTGAATGACAACAGTCCTGTCTGGAGTTCCCTGTCATTCTCTAGTTGTTCCCATCTAAGAACCATGCCTAACACAGCTTAGCTTCTGAAATCATAAGAGATAAAGTGTGTTCACGATCTTATGACTGGGCTTCATTTTAAAGTATCAAAGACCTCAGTCACCACCCAAAGACCTTTAAGAGGCAGATGGGGAACTTACCTTGGGCCTTGTCCAGTCCGGAGGCCACAGTTTCCCCATTGTTCCATTATATATTACAGTTGTGATGTGTGTGTGTGTGTGTGTGTGTGTGTGTGTGATTTATCTTAAATTCTGTTTAGTTTTTAATCTTTTTAAAAAATATAATGCCCTTGATTTTTTTTCCTAGTTGTGGATTTGAACACAGATATGAACAGTGATCTGCATGGTCGTCTGAACCTCGGTGGAGTACTGATAACATGTAATTTATGGGTGGCAACCTGGTTTTGGGTATAGGCCATATAGTAACCTCATCTGCAAGGGCTGGCTATATCACAAAAAGGTTCAATCTCTGATATGATAAGACCAAAAACCAGGGCTTCAGACTGTGTTTGTAAGGATTGGATAGTCTTATATGGGTTCTAGGTCTGTTTCAGATAATTGGCCCAAACTTGTTTAAAGGCTCATAGCAGCATCCCAGAGGCAGTATTGGTGAAACAAGGAATGCTTCAGTCATCAAAATGAAACAAGAGTGGCAGGTTCTTCAGATGAACACATACTGAACTTGCAACAGTAACCTGTCTTTTTACAAGACTGCCTCTGCTATTCTTTTTCCCCACCTGTTGAACAAAAGAATAGACATGTCACAAGTCTAGCAATCCTGTCTTCTGTATAATATGGGCGTTAATTGGTCGTAGCACTACTTCTACATCTTTGTAGCAGCTTGATATTGATTTTATGAGAGCCTTGGGCCATAATCGAATACATAATTTGGTCTACTCTGTGAACAGAAATATTTGGGCCTAAACACCCTCATTTTATAACTTTCAGTAATTGTATTAATCTCAGAAAAGTAGGGGTCAGAAGCTGGGTGCAGTGAGCTCTATTAGGCAACAGTGAGTTGTTTTCAGCAGTGGTGAAGGCCCTCTGCTTAGCCATGCAAAGTGTTCAAGGACTGAAAGTGATTTAAGACCACTTTGGTTGGAAAGTCCTGTTTACGTCAAAGCATTCTTTTCAGAGGAAAGTTTAGCTGTCATCGTGAAAGGAGATCCATAAAAATTCTTAATCCAGTCCAACCCAAGGGTGGCAACTTGAGGAGACCAATAAATATGCCTTTACTATTAATAAAGAATGTGTTTCTGAAGTGATTTGAAGGAGGAAGAATCACTTCAATCGCCTTTCCAATGAATTATGCTTACCTCCTGCTTTGCAGGCTTGCAAACCGGCCATAGACATACAGTGTCTCTTCCAGACTTCCCTTGTTATGATTTCTGGCTTTATTATTTATTTATTGTTCTATGCTGAAAAACTGCAGCCCCATTTAGACTACAAAAGGAAGTTTTAAAGAAGTTATATGGCGCTTTATGAGCCCACCAGACATTTCACGACTTTGCTGCTGCTGCTGAATTTGCATTGCTGTCCATGTACCTTGCATGCCTTATTAACAAGTGGAATTGCCCTTCTTTGAGGCTTTCAGAAGTGTATAGAGTACTAGAGTAATAAATGTAATAAAGTAACTAGTTATAAGTAAAGTTACCTTTCACTAGTTAGTTTTTGGTACAAGCTATGTGACCATTAGTTACATAGGTACTTTCAGGTGTCATGAATAATACTTCAGCAAACAACAGCAACAATAACAACAACAGTCCCACAAATAGAATATTGATCTTGGAAGATTGGGGCCAGTGAACTGTTGCTTATTTTGCTGCATTCACTCCAAAATTGTACAAATACTCCTGATTTGATTCATTTTCACACGTTTGTCAGAAAACAGTGACATCCCTTTTATGTAACATTATAATCCTATTGTGGCTTATTCCTTTACAGGTTGTTGACTAATGTGCCAGATTCCCTGCTGACTATTACATAATTAAATGCCATTGTAACTGACATGACAAAAATGAAAGTCTAGCTTTCAAATGGATTGATGGGGTGCACGTCATGGAGGGCAATACATAAAATATAGCAACCTGGTGTTACTGTATGAGGTGAGACTAAAGACAAGAATTCCAGTCAATTTTGTTTTGACTCTGGGCATCCGAGAGACACCTGTTTGACCTTTGTGGAAAATGGCAAAAGAGATGCCCCTTTGGTCTGATCTGGTCAGGATGTGCAAAGAAAATGAGATGTAATCCACATCCCTCCTGGATGCTTCAGATGGTGGGATGCTTCATGCCAGGCTGCCTGGAGTAAGTTGTATTTCACTCTGAATCCAAAGCAGACCCCTTACTTTAGAAATACAAAGCTTCGGACGCTTTCTCATCAATTATCTCAGAGAAATCACGGTGATAACTTCTTCAGCTTTGACAGAGTCCATGGGAGAGTAGTATGGCAGAAGCTTTTCAGATTTTAGGTGAATTTTGATGCATAAAGAAAACATTTTACAGAGTTGGGTTGGTGTGTTTTCTCTTAGATTGGCACTGCCAGAAAAAGCATCCCTCTTTAGTGGGGGGAAAATTCAAAGGACCCCTTTTTGCAGTTGAGGGAACAAGGCCTGGAGCTTGCAGGAGGGGAAATGTAGCTGAACTAGAGCTTCCCCAGATTGCTATGTGATTATAGGTGCTTTTCTGTCAGTCTGCTATTTGGGAAGAAGACAGCACAACCAGTGTTCTCTCTCTCCACCCAATTTGTTCCTCAACCCTGCCTTCTGCTTTGCCCTCAAGCCAAGTTGCTTGTTGGCCTTTCTTCCTAGTTTTGAGCTCCTGAGTCCTCCCAGGATACAGTCCAAGGTTGAGCCTTGGCACTCAGGTGGAAGAGCAGACAACCAACCCTCTGAACTACAAAACCATCCTGGCAGGAAATTATCATGAATGAGGATTTTTTTTCCTTTTGTAGCTCCATGTAAACATAACTGTATAGTTGTTGAATCACTGTGTTGGAACCAAAATTTCTTTTAATGCCTGAGCCAATAAAACTTGTACTAGGTTAATGGGTCCTCCTATATATGTGTGTACAAGTCAGTATCAGCAAATACAAAGAGAAATGGTGGTGCCAGTTCAGTTACATTTAATTAAAATTTCACCAGGCAACATGAATTAGATAGTATGTACCATTCTTCTGCTCATAGAGGTAAACACAAACTTCTTGTGTAAAACACTATTATGATACTTTCACTTCAAAGTATGTGCCAGCCTGTTCATAGTTTGACCCAAATGGCTGCTATTTCTATGAGAATCTGTGGAAATGTAAAAAGGCTGTGCTTGTAAGACATAATGTCCTGTCATTGTGCAGTCCGATGGAATAAAAACAAAATATTCTTTTAATATAAAACTTTACTACAGAAATATTTTTAAAAGAAGAAGTGGATAATCTTCCCAAAGAGCAGTCAGACAGAAACATAAATATTGCATGATGATCACTCTTTATGTCAGTCTTGGAGAACACCCAGAACTTGGAGATAATAGCTGGACAGCCTGCCTAGTTGCAGGATTGCTGTTCTTGTCCACAGTGAGGTCAGAATAACTCCAAAATACAATTTCATCCCAACCAGTCTCAAATGAAGATGCTATACTCACTAGAAAATGCACAACTCTGCTCATGCCAGTATCCTACAAAATTATAAAGGCCAGACGTCAGTAGTCAAAATATTTGGCTGATGATTTTAAGTCAGCAAATGAACTTCATTTTTCACACTGTCTTGTACTAGTTTATCTACCCTTCCTGACTCCCCAAGCAGTTGTAAAGGCTGCTCAGAATTGCTCAGACCATAGAATTAGCCTGATGGTTATGTTGTAAATGAACAGTGGTGCAAATGAGCAGTTGAGCAAATTGTTCAGGTTGATCACCTATCCAGTCGGAAGAAATGTTCTAGAATGAAAGATTGTTGCCTTTCGCTTCAGTGGTTGTTCAGAAGTCAAGAGACCAAATGGGATTAGGCTGGTAGCCAAACATGCTCCCTTCCCTATCAGAAACAATAAAGCACACTTTATTCTATTACTCTTTCCCCATTGCCTATCAATGTGGTTAGTTTGCACTTTGTTGTATTTAAGAGGTTGCGACTGCAGTGAAATTCTTGACATGTTAGTCATTTAACGGGATTTTATTAGGAGCAAGAACATTTTGGTAAATAACCATGAAACTTGGATACAGCAAATACCTCAAGATGCTTTGTTGCCCAGAAACAGAGTTCAGGTTTCAATTTGCCCAATTTCATGTGCCAAATCGTACTTCACAAACTGATAGGTGACATTTACTTGCAGACTGATGAGGGGATACTGTAGTGTCATTCCCACACCTAAATCAGGTGTGTTATTTAAGAGGTGTAGGTGACATAAGAGAAGTAGAGATGGGCATGAAGTGATCCATCAAACTTTCTACAGGTAGCACCACAGATGCTGCACATTCTCTCCCCCTACTCCCCAGCTAGCTGCCCCACTCACAAGCCAGTCTGCACTGCCCGTGTCTTCCTCCCTGGCCAGCTGTCCAGTCCAGGCAGGAGCAGGGACTTGTCTGCCTCTTCCATGAGCCAGCAACTCAAAGGCTGCTGGGCTTGAATCCCTGCCCCTGCACCTTGTCCAAGTGGTCGCCTGCCGGATGATAGGCAACAGAGTAAGGCAATCTGTGTTGGAAGTGAGACATTAGGGAACAATTCTGGTTGTGTGTGAACAGGCAGTAGGGATGATTCAGTACATCCCATTACACTCAGCAACAAATACCTTCTCCAAGTCTAGATGCAAATACTTAGACAAGCAATCCAAATCTGCAACAAAGACGACTAGAATAATCCAGCACAACCCTACAATTCAGTTTTCTTTTTTAAAAAAAATAAAAAATCTGCTTTATAAATTTGGGATATTGTGCTTCTGTGCTCACAATTCAGAAAGCAAGGAAATGGCTTAATATTGCTGCACAACATCATGCCTGCATTGCCAGAAGGGAAAAGTGATGCCAAGCTTTACATAACAAATGGAAGCCTGAACGTTGACAACACCAAGGGCAGCAGTCAAGATGGTCTATATGTTACCCTTTTCTGCTCATTATCATGGAGAAAGTGACGCCACACAATGGAAAATCCCAGAGGCTGACTGGAGGTGATTTCTCCTTTGAAGTATCAAAAGCCTGGTCTCAGAAATCCCAAGAAAATGTTTACTGAAAGCACACAGAGCAAGACAAACACAACTGCTCTGTGCTTTGTAATGCAGAAATACTTTGAATATGCCTTACAAAACTCCCTAGAGATAGATGGCAAAATGTCCCTTTCTGGAGGACTGTCAATTACATTAATTTCTTTAAAGCACATCTGGGGTCTTTTTTGTTTTTTTGACTAATCAAAGAAAACGAATCTTTTGACTGTTCTGTGATCTTTCATTGCCTTCAAGCACATCTCTTCCCACCTATGAAAGTGCAAGCATATATCTAGTTTGGAACAGTGTTGCTTGTAAGCCTGTTCCATAAATGCTCAGTCATATAATGAAGTGGACTGTTTCCCCTTTTGAAAGGCCTTTTGTGAAGATCTATGGTTCAGCCCCTGAAGTCTGGATTCTTTCCAAAAAAATTTAAAAAGTGAGTGGGACCAATTTCCCCCCCAAGATAGATAAGACTGATCTTTTCAATTTGCATGAGCTACTTTAAATTTGGGGACATATAAGGTTGTTTGTTTCCGCACTAGAGGGGGAAACAGCTTTACTTTAATAATAATAATAATAATAATAATAATAATAATAATAATAATAATAATAATAATAATAATAATAATAATAATAATAATAATAGGTTGAAGGCAATTTCCCAAAATGTACACAAACTTGGCAAAGAATAAGATCATACTGCTTGCTAGAACCATACTACATTTGATACTGATTTTGTGCCTACTTTCAAAGTTACATTTTTTATTTGGGTTGTCCCTATTTTTACAGTTTCCTTATGCAACCTTTTGACCTTACGCACCCTTGTGCAGCAGTAATGACCAGAGAGAACAACAACATGTGGATGGCAAGTGAACTGTTTCTCCTTGCCTCAGGCAGTTGCCTCATTTGGCTTAATAGTAGGATGTGGCATGATTCAGTTTGTGCACCAGATCCAGAATGATATATGAACCCAGATCATTATCCCCACCCCCACTGACTGCATTGGAAAACCAAAATGTCTATAATTTTTTAAACTGATGTACATGGAATTTGGTGACATGAGAATGCCCACAGAGAAGAGATGTTGTTATGTGCTATCTCATAACTTTTGACTTATGCTGACCCTAATGAGATATATGCAATGTTTGAGGAGTGGTTTACCATTGCCATCAGTTTTTGTGGCTGAATGTACTAGTGAAGTAGTCTGTCCATTACACCCCACTGACTGGGGCTAAAGGTATCATATTTCATTTGACTAGCTACGGGGGTTTGCATACTGGACCTCTGTAAGCTCTATGACAGAAGTGAAATTCTGGCCCCACATTGCATATTATGGCTATCCCTGAGTGAAGCTCAGCTGTGGTCCTCACCTCTTTTTCAAATGACACTTCCTTGCCATCTCCCCCCCCCCCCCATTTCAGGTGCTCATGCCATTAGATAGGTTCAAATAGCTTTTGCTTCACCCTGAAGATGATTTTACCTATCCTGTTTTGATCAAAAACTCCTACAAATTGGTCCTGATCAGGCTGACTTGGCTCAGATTCCATATTTGTTTGAAGCTGATGCGCAGCTGTTAAGCCAAAGCTGTGGTGCTAGAGGAGACTCTTGAAAGTCCCCTGGACTGCAAGGAGATCAAATCTATCCATCCTGAAAGAAATCAACCCCGAATGTTCACTGGAAGGACAGATTTTGAAGCTGAGGCTCCAGTACTTTGGCCACTTCGTGAGGAGAGAGGACTCCTTGGAAAAGTCCCTGATGTTGGAAAAGATTGAAGGCAAAAGGAAAAGGGGACGGCAGAGAATGGGATGGTTGGACGGTGTCGTCGATGCAACCAAGATAGATTTGACCAATCTCCAGGAGGCAGAGGAAGACAAGGGCCTGGCATGCTCTGGTCCATGGGATCACGAAGAGTCGGACGCGATTGAATGACTGAACAACAACAACCTTTTGCTTTGAGCACAGACTGAATCAGCACTTTGACTCACTGCTTGGTTAACAGATGTGCTGTACTGGACACAAATTTTATGTTTTCCATTCAAAGATGTCGTGCCTTTTTCTGTTTCCTCTTCACCTGCACTTAGTGAACGCTATAAATAAAATATACAAGTGCTTCACATACAGAACCAGGGACCCTCACCCTTACCCTTAACATGGTATTGGCATCCTTCAGTCTCGAAAGACTATGGTATCATGCCTGGAGTAGAGATCCTTAACATGATTTATAGGCAATTATCACTGAAGTCTTATTATTGAGGCTATAGTATAGGACAAACAACATGTTCACAAACCACTCTGGAGTGTGTGGCTGTAACTGTACTGAGATCTTAACTGAGCATCGCCTGGGTCTCTGATCATCCCTTTCCTAAATTAGGCCATTTTGGCGTCAGGGTTACTCAGTTCAGAAATATGATAGCATTAGCTGTCAGCTGTGTGTCCCTGCTTTTTTCCAGAGTCGTTGGAGACAGTTCGTTGCCTAAGGACAAGGACAAATTAGTGTGAATCTGCTCTTTGCCCTACTTCTTTTTACAGAAATTGATCAGACTGGTAGTTATTTCCCCATTGGCTGCGTCTACTTGACTTCAGAGCAGCAGGCTGCTGGCTGTGAGGTACAAGTACTGTACAGTTCCATCCTATGATGATTTCCTGCCTTTCCCGAGCCCATATCATTTGCTGCTGGTGGTACTCCACCTAATGACAGGACTGACCTTATTCTTCTTAAACATATAGCTGTAGAGCTCAAAGGGATCCCAAGAGTCATTGAGCCGAACTTTTGGCTGAGACAGGAAATGCACACCAAAAGCATCCCTGACAGATGCCTGTCCAAAGCTCTGAGGATGTTTTTGTTTCTGATTTGTTGGCTAGGTTAATTTTTTAAAAAGTATTTCATTGGTTGATTCTGTAAGCTGCCTCCCAATGTGGGGATGGTATCCTATGGCAAGAGAAAAACATGTCTGTTAATTGAATGAAGCAAGCTAAGAAACAAGTATGCTGATATTAGAGGACTACAAAAACTATTGTCAGTGTCAATTTGTCTGATTGTTATATGGAAATAACAGAGCAGCACAGAAGAGAGACTCGCGGTATTCCAATTACCATTGCCAATAATGTGTAGAAAAACATATAGTACAGCATTTTGTTTGATTTGTTGTTCTTACATGTTGTTTGCGTGTGAGAGCAATCATGCCAAGGGACACCGTAGAGTTAGCCAGCTTGGTGATAGAAACCCACACCAGGGCCTTATTCTATGCAAACCACTGAACATAACTGCATAATACTGTGAAATGCTGTCCTCGGACGGAAGTCGTTCATGGTGAGGTTTGAAATGACAATTCAAGTTTCCAGAATTTTAATTTGGAAAGGCCCCTCTTCCTCCAACAGTGTGTTACAGAAGATATGGAAATAAACGTGTTTGATGGAAATATACTAGCTATAGGCACAGAAAGGCATTCATCGGGGGGGTTGATATTAAGCATGGCTGTGGAATGGAGTTTACATATGGAGCAACTCCAGAGTTTAAGCCCTCTGTTCCATTGGCTCCTGATTCATCTGCTTATTCTTGTCCAAATACACCAAAGAATGGAGCTGCTTAATGAATATAGATGCCAGTTTTGATCCTGGACTTGTCTTCATCAAGTCTGAAAAAACCATGAAGCCAAAGGTTTGAAACAGATGGTAGGAAAGTCTGCCAATCATTGGTAAGTGCCCATAAACTGTGAACAGATTGAACATTTAACATGCTCCCCATGTCCCCCAACTGGTAAGATATTCAATAGCAATGATATATGAGTGCTATCCTGTTTCTTCCTGATGAGAGAGAAGAATTTTGAAGTATCTCTTAAGTGTGCAGATATACAACTTGAACATATTGAAATTAAACAGACCCCACTAGCAGGCAAAACAATCATGATCTTGCATTCTGCTTCAATATTTTCTGCAGCCAAGTCAATTTTGGGCTTAGAGTAACCCTTTTCTAGGAAGAGAATGCACATGTGTACTGTGCCCTGCTTCTAGGGTGACCCTGGGACTAGGCAGCTTGCCCAAGGCCACACAGGCTGACTCTTCTACCAGGAGGCCCAGTAGGTAATTGAACTCCCAATCCCCACTTTGCTGCCAGGTAATTAGCTCATTGACCTATTGAGGATGCTTGCATTGTGCTTCATTTCTAGCCAATTCCATCTGGAAATGCCAATTCTCTCCTTGCTACAGCTTAACCTGCAGCTTTCTTGTTTCCTGGTGACCAAATTCAAAGGACGTATTCCCCTGTCTTTCTGCCCATCCCAAAGGCCAGAGACATGTTTCAGCTGTAATTTTGATCATCCTGCCACTGAAAGGACTGTATGCAATTATCAAGGCAACCTCAAAGAAAAAAATGTCAAACAACTACAGAATAAACCAAACTGCATTGACCAACAGAGATGGTCCAAGTTGGTGCTTGTTTCTGGCTTGACATAACTTTGTTGATGTTCATTTATTTAAAGCATATGTTTGCAGAGGAATGACAAAACTTGTAAGAGTCTTCCACATAGAAGATACTGTTAGGTAGGGCCATTCTACTACATACAGTGTGGGAAGTAATTGTGAACAAGGCATGATAATTGTGTCTTGACCTCTCACATGTTCTTGAATATCTTGCTTCCAAATTCCTTGCAAGAGATTGAACAGTGTATTAATCACCTTATAATTCCTTGTCCTGCTGAAGATGAAAACAAGACTTGTTTCTCTTGCCCACCAGTTCTTATAGTCAGATTATTGAGAGTTAGAAGGTACATTTAGTGAATAGTCCTCTCCCATTTTCTGTTTTCTCTCATGTTCATGGGCGGAAGCAATGGAATTATCTAAACTTTCCACCAGGGCTGGCCTTGCTATGAAAGAGAGTGAATGTAGGAACAACCTGGCATCGTAAAAGCAGGTGTTATGTGAGACAGCGGCAGCCGCAGCTCCTCTGTGAGGATAGAACTGCATTTGCCACACCGTCTGGTTCTCTGCCCACTAAATCTACTTGTAGATACAGTGGACAACACTGTCCTGCTATCCTTATTTTGGCGGGGGGGGGGGGATGATCTGCTAGTCTAGTTGTCTTTTCTCTCTGAAATGAAGCAGTGGCTCTGTTTTGTTGTCCTTGGCTTCTGGTATAAATTATTAGACCACAGGTTTATCCCAGCCTATGTCAGTTGGCAGAGTGAGTACATTTCCGCAGCGCCTCTGAAAAATTGGATGTGGTTGTTGGTGGCAGAATGGATGAACAGTGGCATGACGTAAAGCAGAAAAGCGTCCATTCCAGTGGTGGGACCCAGCCGTGTTGGAGAAGGATCTTATTTGCAATGGAAGGGAGGGGAGTTCATGATTACAGTGCAGGAGAAAGAAGTACGTGAAGGGGTCACTCTGACTAGGATCAGCCCTTTGGCATTCATTTTGCAGGTGTAGCATGCACTTACTCACTCCCATTAACTAGTCATTAGGGAAATTGAATTTCCCAGCGTGTTTGGAAAAACAAACTGTGTGCAAGGCCGATTAGCAGTTCTGAGTGAAAGCGGCAGCCAAGGGTTTTTCCTGCCCGGTCACTGCTTAAGGGCACCTATTGCCTATGCAGTCATTGTCACGGTAGCCTGCTATCTGACAGAAGGCAAATGACGTTGCACAGGAAAATCTGTGATGGAGGGGAGGGGAGAGGGAGAGAGGGAGAGAGAGAGAGAGAATGGAAACTCATTGCTGACAGGCCACCCAGGCATGCAGCTCTTACATGGAATGGCAGGCAGGATGGCTGTCTAATTTTGGGAATGGAATGTTCCCAACGGGGACTTTTCTAGGACAGTAAACTTTTCTTTTGTGGCAAAGAAATTGCATTCGTCCCCTACTTAGCTTTAGATTAAAAAAATATTTCTGGGCTGCTTCCGCCCTCCATCCTCTTAAAAAAATCCAAAAAAGGATTGCATTGAACAAATGCACAGTGAAAAGCAAAAAGGAAACTTGCATCTTTGGAATGACTAAAAATAGCCACCAGGCAAATCTGAACTGAATAAAACCAAGTGGCCAACCTTCTTTTTTTTGCAGCCTTGATAGAAAATGGGCAAAGAAGAACGTCTCACTTCAACAGGCAGATGGTTCTCTCCCTTTGACACTTTTTAGAAGCACTGGACTATAGTTTATGTCATTTGTGGTGTTTGGTCTGGATTCTGGGAGCTGCATTAAGAAAGGTAGCATTTCCAGACTCTCTGACTTCTGTCTTGTCTGGCATTAAGCCAGCAGAGAGGCCCAACAGATCTGTTTGGGTGGGTGACCACATCAACCAAAAAAAAAATGAAGGAAATGCTGTGGAATTGGGGCAGGTTTCTCTCCCCCCCCTCCCTCGTTGATCAGAAGATGCATCAGGAAATGCAAAAGAACTGAGACTCAGATACCCCAAATCTGTAGCTTTTCTTCAATATGAAGATACTTCTGCCTTTGAAAAAGTCATATCCTTTCAGTTCAGTTCAAAGTGTGAGATCAAGCTGAACTGATGCAGAGCTGCACACATGCACATGTACAAAGTGTGTTCCCTCCTGCCTCTTAGCTCTTGAGCACATGCAAACACAGGGCAGTGTCGGCACACACTTTCACAGCAAAGCCTCTCTCCAAGACTCTTTAAAAAAAGCTGTTTCTACTGGTCAACAGTACTTCAGACACACACACACACACACACACACACACACACACACACACACACACACACACACACACACACACACACACACACACACACACACACACAAGCAGGGTTGTAAGAAGAACTGACTCAAATTCCCTGTTGTAACATTACAGCAAGTGAATGTGAGTGAATTAACATTTGTAGTCACACCCGATGCCTGAGATTGCACAGTGCTTGGAAGGGACTCCTCCTCCTCCTCTTCCTCTGATGAATCCGCTAGCTAACATGGGCTATGCTGGTTGGGATATTTGGGTGCTGTAATTTTTTTAAAAAGTACCTTTCCCGAACTGTGCTCTGACAATGAAGTCAAACTACTGCTAGCTGCTTTATGTAAAATCTGTTGGTTCCTTTTTCGAGCAAGATAGTAGAGGACATATATAACCAACTGGCGAGCTCTGGTCCATGGGTTTATGAAGCTTCGGACATGACTGAATGACTGAACAACAACAACAAAATAACCACCTGGAATGATGATGCAATGATCCTGCTGAAGCACCCTAAAAAGCCAGTTAGCATTCATTTTGAATTTCCTGGAACGCTGTGGAAAGCAAGGATTTCACGAGGTTGCACAATGGGAGCCCCCATTCTCATTTTGGCATATTAATCCAGGGAATCGCCTCTTGCTGTTGGTCGTTCTTTGCCTCAGGATACCTGGAAACCCTTGGTGGGAAGCTGCTACTGCCCTGCCTTCCACAAAGAGAGCTGAAATTTTAAAATAAGATGCAAATGAAGGTGGGGAAAGGAGCCTCCTCCCCTGCTAAGTCTAATATTAGCCCAGGGCCCTGTGCAATGCCATACCTTCCTGGAAAACTGCACATATAACTTGTTTGTTTCTAGGGAAAGGATAGCAAAATAAATACAGGCAGCAAAGGTCTTGCCAACCTAGGCCAGTTAACTGGTATAGCTACCGTGTACCTCCTTTCCTGGAATGCTACCAGGATGCTGCTGCCTTTAATAAAGCAAAATAAAGAGTAAATAAAAGTTTTTTTTTTAAAATGACTAGTTCTGTTCCTCTTTTTATTCAGTGGGGAAGACCAGAAGGTACAGAAAAACAAACAAACCAAGGCCCATTTGCTTGAAGAGAAATGCCACCTCCCCACTCGAGACTTTGATCAGCCTTGTTGTGAAGTCAGGCTTGCATAGCTGAAATTACAGGACTTTTTAATGAGAAGGAATGAGAACATCATCTGACACCCCTTGCAGGCTTCCCTGATCCCTTTGAGTTCAGCAACAATTCTTAAAGCCAGCATGATACAAGAGTGAGCTGCCCCTGTTGTAAAGCAATGTCTTCTGAGATGACTTTTTGGCTGTTAGACGAGGTGAAAGCCCCTAGACCAGTTTTGTTGATAAGCTGCCGGCCTTTCTGGTTTTTCCCAATGGGGTTTGGGGCCGGGGAAGGTTCACTATGGGAATTATCAGGTCTGTACTTTGAAACTGGTAACTGCATTGCTACTCAAAACATTTTAAAACTATAATTACTTCAGGAACTGGGTAATCATTGGCATACTTTCCTGAAAAAGGAAGTCCCACTAGGTCTTACTCCAGGTGGAGGGACTTAGAGTAGAATCGCAAGGTAAGGGGGGGGGGAAACATATATACATCTGCCTATTAAAAGTTTATCAACATTTGAATTCTGAGGCCATTCTTTTATTTTGTATTTAGAATATCTTTCCCCACTTCCCCATCCTCAGGTGCTAAAGTTGACATTGGTGATGTGCCTCCTGCTGGGAAGAGTGGTCCAGGCATGGTTCATTTCCTGGTGGCACTGCTGTTACGACATCCTGCTAGAATGATGGAGCATTCCTTCAACTAATGTTCATGTACAGTAAATGTTTGATGTGCTTTTATCTGCTTTTACCCCCCCTCCCCCAGTAACAACCCCACCCCCATGTTAAAATGCAGACAAGGCAAACGCATAGAAATTGCACGAGTGAGTCAAAAACTGGGTAAGATGCAATGTGTCGGAAAAGGCACTAGTTTCCTGTAATAACAAACTGCTGCGTACACAAGCCACTTAAAATGATTTTATAGACGGGAAGAGCCTTTGAAGAAAAATCCCCCCTCACAGAAAAAGAAGCCAAAAAAATAAAAACAACCTTATTTGATTTCTTGTCCCTCTAGCTGTAACCACATCCTCCCCCCCACACACACACCTTTCTTTAATTCCAGCTACTCTCCATCTTTGTAGCCAGCCACTGTTGTTCACATGGGTCATTCTATCTTTCTGGAAGGCAACCTGTCATTTGGCAGTTGGGAGGAAGCACTTCCTGATGACTAGTAACAATAAATGTGGAGTTATTTATCATTTTTATCAATTTGCTCAGCTGCTCACTTTCCTTACGCATGCACCCTTTTAGCCTAATTATCCTGAAAGCAAAGCTCTCACTCCTCTTAGCGACTACTACTCTTCCTGTCAAACAGTGATTGGAGTTGGGGGCTGCTCTCCCCCCTTCCCTTTTTCCAAGTGCAGTTGTATTCCATTCTTCTGACAATCTAGAAATTGAGTCATGGCAAATGGACTTCTTTTTCTTGAAAGATTGCAACGTTTCACTGCTCACCCAAACAGCTTCAACAGTCAGAGGAAAGCTAGTTGCGAGTCCTCCATTTCACTTTGGCCTCTTGTCACCTTGGTCTGAAATAGGCTCATAAGATGAACAATGGCCTGAATAGGCTCGTTAGGTGGACAATAGGCTCATTAGGTAAGTGAAAGTCCCACCTTTAACCTGCCTAAAACTCTTTAAGCATGGATTCTTAGCTATGGCTGGGGGTGGTGGAGGTGTGAAGTATTTTTTATTTGTCTGGGGATTGTTGATACCACTGCCTGATAAGTAGCAGATAGACTGTGCCTGAGCTCCCCACCTCTGTTGAGAGAGGGGTTTTCAATACTCAGTGACTCCTCTCTCAAACCACCTCTCTTCCCTGTCGAAAATAGCTAATTTATCCAATACTGTTTATGTTCTGGCTCATTATTTTCCCCAGTCTGCTGCCCTCTGGATCATTTGTTGCCGCAAAGTCGGCAGCTTGGCAGTTTGAATCCTGGGTGCCATGCAGTGGAGTGAGCTCCCACTGATAACCCCAGCTCCTGCCAACCTTGCAGTTCGAAAGCATGTCAATGCAAGTAGATAAATAGGTACCGCCATAAAAAAATGGGAAGGTAAAACAGGGTTTCCTTGCAGCCATGCCGGTCACATGGCCATGGACTTGCACAACACTGGTTTTCAGGCTTGCATTTGGAGATGAGCACCGCCCCTAGAGTCGGACACGACTAGCACACATGTGCAGGGGGAACATTTACCTTTACCTAGACATCATTCTATCAGTTAAAGGCACCAGCTGGGAAAAGTGGCTACTTGATCTCAAATATATAATGGGCATGACTGGATGTTGACACTTTTAAATGTGTATTAGTTTTTGCAGTAGCCAGATTTTTAAAAATCAAATACTAAAGAAAAGTGCAACATTTTAATTTGCATTCTTTTTATTAAGAAGAATCCAATCCACACGCCCATGAAAACCCACTGGGAAGTGGCAAGGATTACCCACTCCTGAGCATCTCACATACTGTGAAATTTCTAGTACTAGAGTACAGTCTCCGTCAGTCAAAAATAGCCTTCCAATTACCAATCACAAAACAAGGCACCTTGGAATGCAAGAAGCAGAGGTGAAGAACAGCTAAGACACATTATCTTTCACTGCTTAACAGTGTGCCAGTTCCAAATACTGTACATGCCACACACCTCCTCTCTTTTGATTCTCACTCACTTTGGGATAACTTCAAGTGCCACCTCTGATCATGTGAAGCAGGAATTTAAGACGCTGCTTTGTGTAATTTAGTTGAGTGGATGAGGGAAATATATGCTTCCTCAGATTCATTACTCTGAGATAACTGTATTAAATGAATGGGACAAACAGTGTGTTGTCCTGTTACTCTCTTCTCCCAGCATACTTGTAAATAGGGAACCAAGGGGACACTCTGTGCACATGATGAGGTGGGCTGCAGGCCACAGAAACTGATGCTCAATAAAACTTACTCTTGAAGATGCTAGGGGACTTCTGTTGCTGCCACAGGCTAACATGGCTACCCCCTGGAGATATTTTACATGCGGCACAGGCCTCATTTTCAATTCGTTTTGGCTCAGTAGTGCTGCATAGAATATCCACAGGTCTTACTACTCTCCTCTTTGGTTACTAAATAACAGTGGTGATAACTAGCCTCTGTGTGCACTCGGTATGTTGTTTTTAGATAAAGGGCTCAAATGGATGTTAAAAATAGTGTGTAACTAGAGCTGGATACACTAGGATCGGAGAGACCCAATTAGGGCAATCTTTGCCCAGGAAATGTTGAGAAACCGGACTTCCGAGTCTTAAATCCCACAGCTCAGTCACCAAAGAAAGCACCTAATCTACACACACCAGGAGGTGAGAGACGTCGCTGCTATGCCAATCACACACAATCAGTCTTGAAAGATACTCCTCTTCTAATTCTGTCTGTCTGCCAAGTCTGTTTCTTGCCAAAGTGTTTAGGATTGGTGGGTGGGATGAACAGATAGAAAAACAACCACCAGCACTTAGGCAGGCAAGGGCAGCTGGGCAGCTTTATGTGGCAGAAGAGGAATAGGCTCAAAATATTTAGGTCTTGCCAAATCTCACAGTTACAACAAAACCTACAAGATGTATGGTGATGAGGTCCCCCTGCAAGGCAGCTTACCTTGCTGCTGGGGGACTGGGTGGTCATAGGGCTCTTGCATCTGATGTAAAAGACAAACTGGCCAGTGTACTACTGCAGCCAAGAAATAAATAGTCTGCAAGCATATTTTTATTAAGCCAATCAGTACATATTTGGAATTTCAGTTTTTTGTTCAGAAGTCTTGGGAGAGTTTTTATCATAGACTTCAAGGATAGGTTGATTGCAGTTTTCAAGCTTCTTCTGCCCTCTTGTCTGTTCTCCGTAAGTTTTTTTTTTTAAAGCAAGTTGTTTTCAGGCATATATTTGGAAATGCAATGAGAAAAACAAAAATGACTGTTTTTAATTACCATTATTCCAGAAGATGCTGTCATGCAGATGCTTTTGGACCCCTTAGGGTGGTTATTCAGTATCCTGAATAATTATTGATTAACTATATTTATTTATTTATTTTTATTTTATTTTTAAATACTGTAATTGATTGATTTCAGTTTTATACTTGTTTATTATTCTGTTGTATACTAAATCGTAAACTGTCCAGAGTGGTCCTGTTACCAGATGGGTGGTCTAGAAATCAGATATAGATAGATAGATAGATAGATAGATAGATAGATAGATAGATAGATAGATAGATAGATAGATAGATAGCTTTGTAAGACAAGATTTGTGTTTATTGGGAATAGGGAAATTCCTAATCCTGGGAATAAAAGCACTTAGTTGTTCTTAGACTACAGCTCTCTACCATGGCTGAATGGGGGACCCTGATTTCTTGTACTTCAGTTTAAACTCTTGCCTGTGTGTGATTTTTCTTAGCCATAAGCTGAATTGCCATAATATTTAATACAGGGCACTCTTTCAGAGAGTTGCCATAAATGAGAGGTGACTTAATGGCACATGACAGCAACAATACAGGGATGAGCAACTATGGAAGCTCTGGAAGCTTTTTGCAATGACATCATCCCGGAACCACCACAAGTCACATGAACCCTGCCTGGGAAAACCAAGAGGCCAGAGTCACTCATGTTTTTTGTGTGTGGTGTGTGGAGTCTGTCATGTGTGTGTGTGTGTGTGTGTGTGTGTGTGTGTGTGTGTGTGTGTGTGTTGCTAACACCGAATGCAGGGGGAACATACCTCCTTTTAGAGAAGAATTGTGTTGCGTGATAGCTTTCAGGTCCATAATTCTCTTGTTTCAAGAAATGGGAAGAAGATAATGGAGGTACAATATACTCCCCCTTCCAGAAGAAGAAGAAGAACCTTGAGGACCTCATGTGGCCCAGAGGTCACATACATCCCATTTCTGGCATATGGAATGTTTTGAACAGTCCATTTCTGACAATGAAAATATAAGTGCAGTGATTCACAAGCTTGGGAGCCCAGTTGTTCTTTCACTATATCTTCCAGTTTTACCCTAATGATGATGTGTTGTTGCGATAGTAATTCTGCTCATTACGAGAGGAACCGCAGGTTCAGACCTTTGGTGTATGTGCTTGGCTGAGGAGCCAATGGGGCGAAGCTACCATCTGTGGGATTATGACAACGCCTCTAAGTCAGAATCCCCCCTAAACGTAACGATACCGCAGCGCCGAGGAGCCTCAGTTGGCCTTGGATAGCTGCCTGCCCCGATGCGGAGAGCCGTCCATCTTGGGAGCAGAGTGTGGCCAGAAGGGGGCCGCCTCTCACCTGTGACGCACTGCATGTTCGTGGGGAACCCGGTGCTAAATCATTCGTAGACAACCTGATTCTGGGTCAGGGTTTCGTACGTAGCAGAGCAGTTCCCTCGCTGCGATCTATTGAAAGTCAGCCCTCAACACAAGGCTCTGGAGTTCTAGTCCATCAGTTTATCCACCATATCACCCTGGGTATCCCTGTCACGATATTGCTTACAATTAAATATGCAAATACAACTTCATCCCTTCAGCTTTTAATATGCTTACAAGATAGATCTTTGTGCTGAACCGGATTCTTATCCCTTGCCCTTCTGGAAAGAGGAAATGGATCCAAGTCTTCCATGTGCCATAGATCTTGGCATGCAAAATCTATAGTATTAGATGCAGAGAATCTGAAGCAAGCTTTCTAAATAAATAACATCCTGCTATTTTCTGCCTTTTAAATAATATTGGAAGCTCTCTCTTTTTTTTCTTAGAGCAAGCTCTCTTTGAAATCTGTCCCTGGAAAATAAATAAATCCCTCAGCTCTGTGAAGGTTATTTGCATAGCTGCCAGTTCTTGTGAGTAATCTCCCCACATTAGAGGGGAAATTATTCTTTGGTGATTCAAGTGATATTCTGTCTCTTTTGGTTAAGCACCTCCGTGTGTTTTTCCTTTCAAGTCGGAGGCTTTTTCATGAGCTCACAGGTGGTTTCAGAAATGTAGTGTTCACTTTTAACTCGCCCAACTGAAACCTGGTTTGTGATAAAAGGAAATGAGGAATCTTTTCCAGCTAGCTCTTTGAGGAGGGGAAGGTGGGGGGGGGGAACCTCAAACAAGAGAAACTTGATTTTGTCTGGAAAAAAATATAATCAAAGACTGGCTTAGAGATACTGCACAGTGTATCTTTGGCAGTCTGGAAATTCCAGGTGGTGTTTTCTACAGAAAAGACCGTTTCTGTTTAGTACCATTCCCATGCTGTATTCCACAGTGACCTTGAGTTCAGGGAGAAGTGCACGTTTGGCCAAGAAAACCCCTGGTTTCAAATATATCCATCCTCCCGTTGGCTTTTAGTTCTTCTAGTGGAGTTATGCCACTGGACGTTGCAAAAAGGGGCACAGGGAAAAAAAACTGTTGATGTGACAGAAAAATGTAGGAAATGTGAAAACTCCTGGTTAATCCTGGGATCTACTTCACATTTTCCTACATTTTTCTGTCACATCAACAGTTTTCCCCCCTGCCCATCCCCAAATTAAAAAGAAACACATCCTTCAGCTAACACATTGGTTTGATTTTGAACCTTCACTGGAAGGAGCTGAAATAATATACAGTAGAGAGAGTTTTATGGCTTTCTGTTGGAGCAAGGACAAGGTATATGTGGCAATGCAGTGCAATGGCTAGAGCAGTGATGGCGAACCTTTTAGAGATTGAGTGCCCAAACTGTGATTCAAAATCCACTAATTTTTCACAAAGTGCCAGTACAGCCATTTAACCTGAATACTGATGCCTGTGAAGGGGCAATGTCGGGTACCCACAGAAAGGGCTCTGAGTGCCTCCTTTGACACCCGTGCCATAGGTTCGCCAACACTGGGCTAGAGTGTGGGACTAGAACATGGGTTGACATCCTCACAAGGCTGTGAAACTGACTGCATAACCTTGGGCCAGTCACTATTTCTCTGTCTCACCTCCATCACAGGGGTCATGTGAAGACAACATTGAGAGGAGAGGCACATATGGTATTATGAAGTGTTGGTTTGTTTGTTTTAAAGGGCCAGAAATCCAGAATTATTGCCTTCTTTCCAAGGCAAAAGGATCTGGCAGAATTTGTTGTTAATGAAACATCATAAAACCTGAAGGAATAGTCAAAACCAGCCACAAGCTGGTCTAGTCAGCTGTTGTTGCAGCTGTCTCCTGATGGTTGATCTCAAGAAATCTGCATTGGTATCTCCCTGCAGAACTGGTAATATCAGTGTTGAATGTGTAACATATGCATATTGTATGGGGGATTGTGTATGGCTGTTGTTTTTTAAAGCGTACTTTTTATGTATTGGGTATGAATGCTGTCAGGTAAAAGAGTGTAGGGCTGTGTGTGTGTGTTTGGCTTTTATGTCAGTTTTAAATGAGTACAAGTGATGTAGGAGTATGTGTATGGATGTTTTGTTCTTAAACGGTAGATTTTATGTCTTAGATTTTTATACTGGGGTGTGTGAATGAGCTGACTGGACGGCACTTTTTAATCTCGTATTTTTATGCAACGACAATAAATTCCATCCCATTTCGCTGCCTGCTAAGATGTGCTGGCAGAAGAGGCAAGCAAGCACAAACACGTGCAAGAAAAGAAAAGAAAAGAAAACGGGCAGGGCAAGGGAAGAGCCAAGTTATGCCGGATCAAAAAAAAAACAAACACCCTTCAGTTCAAGGACACAATCATTGTGGCAACCAAAAGTGGAGGCGCTGTAGCCTAAATTATTTTCAACAATCTTAATCTTGATCTAGACTCAGCCGCCTAATGTTAGCCCAGCCAGCCTTCAGCCAGCTTGACTAGTTAGGACCACCCTCCACACCTCTTAAATTGAGTTAGACAAAGCCTTCCTCACTGGTTGTACTAAATGGGTGCTCAGCGCTCTTAGCCTGTGACCATCCTATTATTTATCTCTATATTCATGGATTTATTTCAGGTAGAAAATGACAAGACCTCCATGAATAATCTTTGGTTTGGACAGGTAAATAGCATTTTCTACCATTATATTGGCTCACTTACTCTGCAGGACACTCTTCTTTTCAGGATTGCTTTTTCTGCTGACAAAATAGTTTTTCAAGAGCTTGTGGTACCTAACCTCACATATGCTGAGTCTGAAGGTGCGATCCTTATGATACCCATGGTGGTTCCTAGACATTTAGCACAAGCTCACAAATGAGTGTGCGCACACAAGTTCACCATGGTATGTCATGCCATACAGAGAGAAATTAAGAACACAGAGGAAGTGCACAGTATCTTAGGGAAAGGGAGGGTGTGGCACTTTTCATATCTATAAAACATTAGTTTCATTGAGGTCAATACAACGTATTCCTAGATGCAGGACGATGTGACGGCACCCTAAATATGAAAAGCTACTCTTGTCTTTAGCTGAAGGGAAGCATCCTTGACCCTCTGTATCTTTTGGCCTACATACAGTTCCCATGCTGCCCAAACTGGATTAGCCAATGGTAAAGGATTATGACAGTGGTGTCCAAACTTTGGCCCTCCAGATGTTTTGGACCACAACTCCCACAATCCTTTGTCATTGGCGATACAGGCTTGGAATCCTGGAAGTTGTGGTTTAAAACATCTGGAGGGCCAAAGTTTGGACACCCCTGGATTATGAGAATGGTGGACCAAAATCTATAGGTTCAAGAGCCTCCCGTCTTGGGTCTAGGGCTGGGCATGCAGACAGGCACTGTTAGATGGCTTGCAATAACCTTGAGGGTGGAGAATGGTTGAGACCTTCCACTGTTATGACTAAGTTGTTTGAAATGTGGAATATCTGGAGCCTGAAAACAATGGTTCTCTGAACTACAGCTTTCCGACTGTGGCCAGAGAGAGGCAACATTTTTGTGCTTTTGGCTACCTCTAGCCACACTAGCTGGGCAGAAACTATGTCCTAAGCTGTTGCCTTTTGTAGAAAGACAGATTCACTGCTCACGAAATGTTTGTTGCTTTCTCTCTGTCCTGTGTGTCCGGCTGTTCACGTCTGATCTGTATTTAGCCACATCCCCCTTCTTTTAACAGTCTTATTACAGGCAAAACATTGAGTTGTAAAAGAAGACATGATATTTCTTCAAATGCAGAAGGAGGTGCTTGCGGAGCCAAGCACAGGGACAGGACAATGGAGGGTGAGTCATCCCGCAACATGTCCAGGAAAAATATCCTGCATCAGGTGGGGATGGTTTTCATTGGGCTTGGTCAGGGAGATCCACGCACAGGGTGGCTGCAGGGGAAAACAGCTGCTGGAAAAAGCAGCTGCTGGAGACTGTTCAAATATTGGAAGAATGTCAGGGAGGTCTAGAGCACTTGCTCTTTTCCAGCTAAATTGTGGAAGGACATTTTCAGCACCCCCTCCCGTCAGGGGCCTTGGACTGCATAATCTGGCAGCCTTCAGTGGCCTTCTGGCACTTGTCCCGGGGCCAAGCCATCCATGTCTTGGCCACCTGGATTTTCTGTTCAGGGAGAGACAGGGTGGAATTGGGGGCCTTTACACATCATGCTGAAAAGGGCTTGGTTTGAAATGAGAGCGCAAGAGAGAGAGAGGCCTTGCCCTGGGAGATGAAAAGAAGGAAGGCCAAGATAATAGCTGCCTCAGGGCAATGCCGGTCTGCAAATACAGCTCTGCAATCTAATGATCTCTCTGTTAACATTGCCAGTCTCTGCTCTCAAATCCATCTGCTTGTAAAAACCCATGCGGTTGCACCATACGCTGGAGAAGCTTATAAAAAAACATCTAACCCTTTGTCATCAGTGCGGAGGCCAAGGTAATAAAGAGGACTGAATGAAGCATATATTGAGCATACATTATCTTGGCCGAAAGAACCTGAGTCTGACACGTTTTGAGTGAATCACTTCAGTTTCCAAAAATCAACAATGTCGGAAGACTCCTTGTTTTTATTTCACTTCGCAAGTGAGAAAAAGACACCTCTGACTGAGATGCTTGTCTGCCCAGATAATACCATGATGATGCATGTTGCTGTCCTGCACCCAAGGCCATGTGAGTGAATTTAACCTAGACCTCATTTATGTTAAGCAGCATCTTGCTTGCATGTCTGTCTGTTTTCAGAGGGAAAGTTCTGTTCTGTGCATCCTTGTATGATTTCCTGTACCAAATGGAGTGCTGTGGAGCTATTAAGACAGTAGCTCAGCTCTACTGACTCAGCAGAAGTGGGAGCAACTTCTGATTCAGGAAAACACTGCAAACATCACAGTATAACCAACAGCCAGGGTCACTTCCCCTTTGCTGCCATGACAGGAGTAAAAAAAAAACATAAGAAAAGCAATGAATCAACAACAGGTAGAAGTATGCTCTGTGCTGTGTATCCACAAGTACACATTGCAAAATAGACTTGCAGTAAATGATGCATTGATACACTTCCTGCATGTGTGTGCAAGGGCACACTCAATATAAATAGATGATACATATATACACACATGCACATGTTTTTCTGTCTCTTTGCCTAACTGAATTGGGCCACTTAGGAAAGTAAGACATAGTGTTCTACCAAATTCCACTCTTTGGTCTGTCCTGTTTGCTAATGTCAGGTCTAGTGTTTCATGCAAGAGATCCAGAGATCCATGACATTTCCTGATGGCAGCCCTTCCAAATACTCATCATCAGGTTTGACTTGGCTTGGTCTGAGGGAATGCCTGTGCAAACATCCATGTTTTTAGTGATTGTTTAAAGAACCCAGAGAGCACTCCATGCGGGACAATGGCTTAGAAAGCCTGCTGTCTCGTTGTCTCGCTTCTCTTGGAGTTCGCACCCTCAAGGGCCTAGCCTGGGAGCACCGGGGAGTTATTGGCAGTTCTCATTGGGAGAAGCTGCTCTGTGAAGTAGAAAGGTTCTCAGCAGTTTAGGGCTTTGTATGTCATAGTTAACACCTTGAAGTCAATGTGGAAGTAGACTGGTAACTTGTGCAGGGGAGGCCAGTATGGAAGATATATGATTATGTTTTCTAGTCCCTGTGACTAGTTTGGCTGCCATGTTCTAGACCAGTTGTAGCCTTCACAGCAGCCTCAAAGGCAGCCCCATCTCAACAGCATTGCAGTTGTCCAGTGTCAAGAATACCGGTGCAGGGACCAGTGTAGTGAGGGCACCAGTATACAGAGAGGGACACAGCTGGGCAATCACCACAGATGGAAATGGATGGAACAGACCACTGATGCTACCTTGGTCTCCCTGGCTCATGTTGGGTCCAGAACACCCAAGCTGCAAACCTCAGTTTGAGTAGGAAGTGTCACATCCTCAAAAGAGGGGGAGTTTCCCAACCCACTGACATCAGAGGGCACATGCAGGATTTTTGCATTGCCTGGGTTCAACCTGAGTTGACTTCACCATCTATTAACAATCTATTCTGCTGGTTTTGGAGGTTCAAGGGTCTAGTGCACCAACATGAATTTTATAATAAGAATTATAAGAATTTCTATTGTCTCTGCACCTCCTGTAACTCCAAGTGCTTGTAACTCAGAATCAGGCTGGCTACCATTATGAACGTAAACAAAATTATTGTGACAAAGCCTAGAAAAATATAGGCTTGTAAATAATTTGATGCACCAGGGTCCTATAAAGCCACAGCACTGTAGCTACAGAGGATGCAAGTTATAGGACTCACAAACACCATCTCTGGTCATATTAACCATAAAGAAAATCCCTTTGTACTGTTATTTTATGATGTACCCTGCTCCCAGTCCTGGCTGAAGAGCGGTCTGATTCTTTCATGGCTTTTCTTAAAAAACTGCTGCTGAAACCTCATATTAGTAATACAATGTACATTTCCAGGACTGCATATTCTACACACATGCCCTAATCATTTTAGTGCAAAATATGACATCCAGATAAGGTAAAGGTAAAGGTTCCCCCCTCATATGTGTGTTAGCCATGTCTGACTCTAGGGGTGGTGCTCATCTCTGTATTCAAGCCAAAGAGCCAGTGTTGTGCAAGTTCATGGGCACATGGCCAGCATGGCTGCAAGGAAACCCTGTTTTACCTTCCCACTTTTTACGGTGGTACCTATTTATCTACTTGCATTTACATGCTTTCGAACTACTAGGTTGGCAGGAGCTGGGGTTATCCGCGGGAGCTCTCTCCGCTGCGTGGCACCCGAGATTCCAACCGCCAGGCTGCTGACTTTGCAGCCAACGGTTTTGGAAGCCTTAGTCCACTGAGCCACCACTCCCCCCCCCCTCCATAATAATTTAGTTTGGATTCACTGGCCCAAGTCCTGTAGGGACTGCACAGCATAAAGGAGCAATCATACAAGTGGCCCTCCCTGGGGAGCTGGCCAAGATTCTGTGCTGCCATGCCTCCTCAAGCTGGTGAAACAACTGAACTCCTGAGTAACCCATGAGAGATATTCAGAGAAGGGCAAAGTGCTGCCTCATTGCCCTTCCACTTATAGTTCTCTTCATTAGTATTTTATTTATTTATTTATTTATTTATTTATTTATTTATTTAGAATATTTTAACCCCACCTTTCTCCTTGGAAAAGGACCCAAGGTGGCTTAAAATAATGAGGGGCAATATACAGCCCAGAACATTTAAGACATGTTCAAGTTAAGAACAGGGAATTTTAAAAGACATCTTAGAACATTAAAAGGTAACATTAGAACTACAAAGAGCACACAAAAAGAAAAAAAAATCCATTATGAGGGGTGGAAAGTAACATGGAAAACGCTGGCGTTCTTATGAAATCAGTCAATGCAATCATGTCTGGGAATCCATATAAAGTTGCATAGTAGGAAGTCCGTCATTCAGGGAAAGCTTGGCTATTGTGTTACTTTTGTTGCCACCACATAATTTATTTTGGGTTACTTGCAACACATTATTTTAAGCAGTTGTCAGCAGAGATAAGTAAAGATGCTGTGAGTAGAACTGTGTGAGCAGCACTCTTGAGTTGTTTTCAGTCTTAGACATTGCTTTCTAACTTACATTGATTGAAACCGGTTCACCTACTGTTCTTCTTGAGTCTGAAAGGTCATTCCTATATGGTTGTGTAACTTACGACTGTATAATTACTTGGGTCACATATTTTCACATTCCACAACAATGAACTATGCAGATAATAGGCGTGTGCAATGAGTCCCAATCTCTCACGGTTGCCGTCAAGCTAGGAAATCTCATGAGAGAGCCAGTTTGGTGTAGTGAATAGTGTGTCAGTCTAAGATGGAGGGCATCTTGCTTGGTCATGGGAACTCACTGCATGGCCATGTTAAATTGTTCATAGAATATCTTAGGTTCCTTGAAATGCCTGTTAGGCCCACCGTACGTCAGAAGCCCCTTAGCAGTCCATAATAAAATCACATACTAGGATCAGGTCTGGAAAGGATAATAACTTTTGCCACAGTGCCTAGAATTGCTTTTCCAGGGGGCAAGGTGAAAATTGGCCAGCTGCATTTCTTAAAATTCCATCATTCTCCTTCCATTCCAATTCTGTATCAGACTACAAAATATTTTTTTCTTTCTCAGATATGAATTAGTGTGTTTGGGCATGCATTTTCCCTATAAGGATGGATTTCTCCCAACAGAATAATGTTCCTTGATGTGCATTTTCAAACATTTGCTTTTCCTGTCAAGCATATTTTTCTAATTGTCTCTATCCAGTTTTTCCATCTTCTTTCCTCTATTGATTTTTTTTTTTGGGGGGGGGGGAATAACATTTCCCAAACAAATTTTAGAAAGATACAGAATTTTGTAGTAAAACTGCCAGTCCTGGAAGGACTGAGATGTATAGCATATGTAGAGAAATGAGAACCCAATAAAAGTCTTTTTTGACCCATTCCCAAGCTCACTCGTCTCGAGCCAGTAAATTATGCACTAAGTGATTATTGCCTTGATGTGTTCCTCATTCACTCAGTACATGGGATGGATCAATTGGTCTTAGCTGTAGTTTTCATGCACAGCTTGGAACATCATTCTATTCAGGCTTGAATATCATTGCGATAACATAAAATCATATTTAATCAGCCTTCTGATAAATAGCATAAAAAGCTAATTTGGAATGAATGATGTGAAATGAATCTAGAGCAGACTCTAAACAGGAGTTGTCAGCTCATCTGTTTAGCAGAGCAGTAGGCTGAAGTTGTCTGCATAACTACAATTCATGAACTGGCATGGATTAATTGCTTGCTGGTTCTCAGTGTGGACTCTGTCATTGTTTACTTCTCTTCTATTGCCATATTCTTTGAAAATCTGGAGCAACATACATTCATACTGCCATTGTGTTAGCAGAGTAACAGCCTCAAATGGGATTTTATAGTAGCCTTGATCCTTATGAAGCACATTGTCTTAAAGGAAGCTGGCACATAATGCTGTTTTGTGTTTCTGGGACAGTAAAACCAGCTTGATTAGCAGGAAATCTGTTTTGTTGGGCAGCCCTAGCCCATTTTGGCCAAGGGTTGAACACGAACAGCTTTCTTTTACAAATTATGCCACAGGTGGAACCAACAAAGGTTGGTGTGTAAATGAAACACTTAAGAAATACATCCCTTTGATCATTTATTGTGAACCTTTCTTTAACTTGTAGGCTCTTGTGGTCATAGAAACCATTTTGTTGTGGCATCAGTGTAAGGAATACGAAGTATAAAACATCTTAGCAGTGGAAAGGTACACATTGTATCCTCTTGTATTTTTAGTTTGGATTAGACTGGCAGTAGCTGGTAATTAAAAAAGCTCCCTTTATTTTGCACATGTATCAGGATTAAAGCTCATGGGCGCCAATTTATAAAATTAAGAAGCTTTGCACTATATTCTCACAACTCTGCCTATGCCCCCCTTTTTTTGGTAAATTAGGTAGAGCCATGTGTAGAACAAACCTCTTCAAACATCCTTTTGGCATGGAAATATAACTCTTATGAGGCTTATTTTGCTGTTTCTTATGCATTAGCAGATCTTTGACAATGTAAATAGCATAATTTCTATTTTATTTTAAAAAGACTACCAGGGGTAGGCTGTTTTTAAGTAAGGGGAGATGATAGAATGAAAACACATACTATGAGGGACCTTTAGCATTGTTAGCAGCAAGTCCATCAATTTGCAATTTTTAAAACTGATCTTCAATGTAGGTGGCTATAGAATCACTTGTAAATATTGTATATACAGTACTGTTCTTATTGTACTTTTTGTTCTTTTTTATTTTCTATGTTAGTTCAATTCATTTTTGGATTTTTATGTTAAAATGTAAAAGTAAAAAGTAACAAAACACCCAACCATTATCACAATGTCTTTTGAGATCTTAAAGGACCTCAGATTGGAACAGTGAGAAGAAATCAGCAAGGAGAAACTGTTTTTCCTGCTACTTTGTGTGAGAGGATTCCTGGAGGATCTAGTTTTGGGCCATCTCTTGTGACTTTCACCGTAGTCACGCCACCTGTTATTCTACCTCAACCATTTTATCTATGGAAGGTGGCCATGCCACACATTTCAAAGTTGATAACTCCACTGGAATCTCTAATAAAAGTGGAAGAATAGGTGGTAAATGGAAGGACAGGCTGTGATAATCCAAGGAAGTGGAGAACAGGAAGGAGAAGGTGGAATAAATGGGGGAAACCTGGATAGATGCATTGGAGTTGCTCCCATCCCAGTCACATTATGAAGTACCACAGACATTAAGCTTCTGTTGGCCATTAAGCTAGAGAGATGCCAACTAGACATGGGCACGACCAGAAAAAATGACGTTTCGAATTTTTGCTTGTCGGAACGGGTCCGTTTCGGGTCGTTTCTGTTTGTCGCGAAAT